>QEPC01009299.1:2483761-2574389 GCA_003113815.1 Sphenodon punctatus
GGGGGAGCAAGGTTATGAAGAGCTTTATAGGTGAAGACTAGGAGCTTGTACAGGATTTGTTCAGGAAGGAGGAGCCAGTGAAGAGAGGAGAGGAGGGGCTGCACGTGGACGAAGCGACGAGTGAGGTGGATGACCCTGGCAGCAGGGTTTTTGACAGAGATACGGGGAGAAAGGCGAGAGCGGGGGAGGCCAGTGAGAAGGAGGTTACAGTAATTGAGGCGAGAGATGACCAGGGCATGAACAAGGGTTTTGGCAGAGGAGACAGAGAGAAGAGGGAGAAGCGACCGGATTTGGCAACAGAGTCGATGTAGGGTTTAAAAGAAAGGGGTGAGTCAAAGATGAAGCCTAAGCTACGGGCTTGGGGGATGGGAAGGATGGTGACCCCATCGATGAGGATCAACAGGGAAGAGGGAGAGGAAGGATGAGGGGGGAAGATAAGGAGTTCAGTTTGAGCCATGTTGAGTTTGAGTTGACGTTGAGACATCCATGCAGAGATGTCAGAGAGACAGCTGGTGGGGCGAGCTTGAATAGATGGAGAGAGAGAGGGAGTAGAGAGATAGAGCTGAGTGTCATCCGCGTAGAGGTGATATTGGAAGCCATGGGAGGCACTGAGTTTGCCTAGGGACAGGGTATAGACTATAGATTGAGAAGAGGAGATGGCCAAGGACAGAGCCTTGGGGAATGTGGGGTGGTAGTTGCCATCTAGAACTGTGCGGTTGGAGGGTTCCTTCTTTCTGTATTGTAGTAGCTTCTCTTGAGGTATTGGAGTAGCCTGTTCCATTATACCAGGGGTTCCCAAACTTTCTTATGGCACCACCCTCTACAAAGCCAAAGCTTTCCATGCCATCCCTACAGCCTATACTGCACCACTTTGCCACCCCTACACCAGCCTTGTGAGCTGTTGGCTAGTCCCAGCACAGGCACAGCAGCAGCAGGACTCAGGAGTTCCTTTGCTTCATCTAGTGGCAGCTACTAGTGGTGCACGGGCCTTTCTGGGTGAGGGGAAGAAGATAAATGGGGAACAGAGCTGGGAGGAGAGATTTTGCATATGTGGTCCTGGGTACTGACAGGGAAGACAGCTGTACATGCACACTGCTGCCTGCTCTCTCCCAGTCTTGACTTTACCCAGCCTCACTCCTCCCCTGGAACTAATCAGTGCCAATCGAGGATGGCATGCTGCCCAGTTTGGGAATCACTGCATTATAGAGATCACCGCTCTGATGGAGGCCCCTTACTTAGAAAAGGCAGTTTTTAATGTTAAGTGAGCATCACGGCTCTTCCCTTCAGAGCAGATTCCGTGGTATCCTAGTGCTTGGCTGCAGATGACAGATTTTAATTTTTTTTTAGTGTGTGGGGTTACTGGATCTGTGGAGAGTTTCAATGGGGCTACTCCAGAGTACATGGTTGGTGGATCACAGCCTGCATTGTTTGTTGTATGTGGCTGAGAATGAAATGGCTGAGCTTTTCTGCGGGTGGTGCTGTGTGTGTGTGTGAGCTATCTGAGTTTCCTCCACTGTTCTTCAAGTACCAAAGGCAGGCTGCAGTGCCATCGGTGGGAGGGGAGTTGGTGTAAAAGAGTGCTGAAATGTATAGGCAAGTTCATATTTCCAAAGACGATTCTTGTATTTGTCCAGTGTTTGTCATGGGATATTTGATTTTTTTTTTACTTTACCTTATTTCATTTTCTGCATTGATTTGGTGTTTTGGTACTGCGTTTGGTGCTATGTAGCGCCTGGTGCACTGTTATATAGCAGCAGTACTATTGTGCTGTATAATACCAAAATTCCTATCCAAGTGGAAAGTGCATAGCACATTGGATCCGTTTCCTTTAAATTAATTTAAAGTGATGGTCTTCACCCAATTCAGTATTTGTTTTGGATAGTCATGTCCTCTCTGGTTTATAATTACCTTTTTAAGCTAACCTGGAGTATTAGATCCTCAGATCAGTGTTCTTTAGTCTGGTCAGGACTCCTCTCTGGGATATAGAGTTGAGTCTCAACACAAGCTGAACAAAGATTACCAGTCTCTATGTCCCATTGTTAAAATGGCAGTCCTCCCCGCCCCCCCCCCCTTTTGTCTCTAAGCAGGAGATGCACCCCAGGTAGATGTGTTCTGAGATCCAGTTTTCCCTCCTCCTTCCTGAAGTCCCAGTGTGACCACCTCCTCTTACCCCAAACCCCTCTGTTCTGCAAATTAATCAAATAAGGTGGAAGTCAGTGGAATTCAATTGTCCCATGGTGGGGAACCTCCGACCCCTCGGCCAAATTTGGCCCCTGGCTGTTTTCATTTGGCCCCTTTCTAATTCTGGCATCCAGCCCCTATCCTCAAGCACTGAAAGAGTGAGCTCGGGGGAAGGGAACACAGAGAGGACAGCATGCCCTCAAGAGCAGGGGATGGATCCCCTTCTTTTCCCCAGCCTGAGTGCACCTCCGTCCCCATCTCCTGTCTGGTCCACAGAACTTGTACTCCTTTTCAAACTGGCACACAGAAGAGAAAAGATTCCCCACTCCTGAACTAACCCATTAAAGAAGAGGGTTTTTTCCCAGACACCCTTTCTGCCACCATGCCATCCTTCCTCCACTGAACTCTGAGTTCGGGCAGCTCTTTGTTTGGGACCCCCCTCCCCCAGTAATGACACCCATGTTTTGTGCCAGCTAATGCTTGTGACTGAGCCCCTTTCCCATGCTGCTGGTACAGAGCAATCCCTTGCAGACCTCACCAGGGTGAGGTGGAGTACCATTCAGCACGTGAGGTAACAAGTCTGCCTCTGCTGTGGTATCAGGTTGATCAGAGGCACCTTTGCCCCTGGGGGAAAGTTTCTTCTGTCACAGAGACCTGTGTAGCAGGCAGAGTGCTTGTTCCCACTTGCCCAGGCCAGAATGGAGGCTTATTTTGAAAGGCTTCTGAGTGTCCTGGCTTTGTAAGGGGAGCTTGGCTTGTGGCGTGGGCTGCTGCTCAAGGCGGGAGTGTCATATAGGGTAGTGGTGTAGTGACAGCCTTAGTAACGCTTTCAGGAAGTGCTAAAAGAGGAACCGGGTGGAGATTGTGAGCAAAGCCACTGGCCCCCTGCGAATCTCATGGCAGAGAGCTGGCAAGGCCCTGCCCTTGGAATGACTCCGGCGCTCAGCCACCACAGAAGGAAGAGGGAGAGTGAGCCCAGGGTGCAGTAAGGAACGCCTGCCTGCCCTGCGCAATAGCAGATGTGGCGACATCGGTCATGGGACGTCCCACAGAGTTCACCGAAGACCTCGGACACAAGGTACTGGCTGCACCGAGTCTCTGCTAGTTTCCTCTTGCTGTCTGGTTTCATGCCCTTGACCTCTAGCACTTACAGCTGCTGTTTACGTCCTGCTACTGTGGAGGGGAAAGGTCCCTTTGCTGCTTGCTGTGTAAGCCCCTTAGGCTGCTGCCTGTGATGGGGTACTGGACTTGCTTAGTTCCAGCACTTGGGTGGACAGCTAGTCTGCTCCCGTCTCTTAATCTGTGAGCACATGGAGAGCACAGCAGGATGTGGGGTGTCATCAAATGGCTGGTTCAAAAGCTGTGATCCCTCCTCTGCCTTCCTCAGAATGCCCCCCTTTTTAAAAAAAAAATAAGGGTGTCAACGTGCACTTCCACTCCTGTCTAGAAAGGGCTGTGGAGATTCCCAGAAGGAGGCATTTCTTGGCGGTACCTGCCTCTCACACTAATGAGCCCTGCAAAGGACCAGCGGGGAGATCATCTTTCTGTTACCGGCACAGCGCCTTTGCCTGGCATATGGATATTCTAAGGGGAAGAAGGGGCCTGCTGGGCTCTGACTCATTTGCTTTGCAAAAAGGGCTGACTAGGAGAGCTGGCAGCTGCTCCCTTTGCCAGGGAACAGGCGGGGGTTTTCATGGTGAAATCAACATCTCCATTACTGAATGTAAATACAATGTGTCTGTCAGTATGGAGAAGTCATGTGGGAGACCAGAGCATAGCACATATATAGCTTCTTCATTTAAAAAGCAGCGAGGTAAACTCTGAGCCACCCATCCCTGGAGACAAGAAAGCAGCAGCAGTGGGGACCTTAGAGACGGGGGGGGGGGGGGGGGGGGGGGGGGGGGGGGGGGGGGGGGGGGGGGGGGGGGGGGGGGGAGACGGCAGCAGTGATGTGTAGATGTCCTCTCTGCAAATCCATTCTGCTGCCCTGCACAGGGAGAATCTGGCCATGCACCAGGCTCATCCGTTGGGCCTGTGGAATGATCTGTCTGTGAGCCTTTGGCATCCTTTAGATGGCTTGCTCGGTCAATATAGCAATATAAGCTGGAACCGCTGGGGCATCACACAAGGTAAAGAAATAGACCCTGTGAGCTATAGGGAAAGGAGGGCTGTTTCGGGGAATTGCAGATATAGAACTTTCTACTATCCCTGACAGACTCTCTGTGATGCCCTTTGGCCCTTCTCGACAAGTGGGGAGGAGAGGGAGAAAGAGAAACATGAACAATCTGCAGTGGCATGAAATCTGTAAGAATTGTAAGAGAGGCTCAAGTGGCTAGTAGTGCAGATTTGCAAAGCCCAAGTCACTCCTCTACCTCATTGCTGGTGTGGCATTGCTGCCTTCCCTGTCTCCCAAAACAGGTGCATGCCTCCAAGTATGGTTAAGTAGCAGGCGGACCTGACAAGAGGCAAGGAATTGGGGTGCAGTTGTACCAGGCCCTCAAACTCAGGGCAGCCCCAACAATCTACAACAATTTCCTAATGCACATGTCTTGTTCAACGTGTACATGCAGCCTTTGGAGGCAGTCGTCAGAGGGTTTGGGGTGAGGTGTCATCAATATGCGGATGACACTCAACTGTATCTCACTTTTACTTCTGACCCAGGTCGTGCAGTCTTGGTGCTTATCTGGTGTTTGTCAGCTGTCAGGGACTGGATGAGGGCAAGCTGCCTGCAGTTGTCTCCTGACAAAACAGAAGTGATGATGGGGGGCCATCACATCCCTGGCTTTGCTCACCACCATCTATGGGGTCTGTCCTCCCCTGGTGTCTCAGGTCTGTAGTCGGGGTGTTTCTGGACCCACAGCTCTGCCTGGATGTCCAGGTGGTGGCTGTGGCAAAAGGTGCATTTTGCCAATTATATCTGGTGCGATGGCTTAAGCCATATGTCTCAGACACAGACCTTGCCACTGTCACATATGCTTTTGTTACCTCAAGATTGGATTACCGTAACGTGCTGTACATGTGGCTACCCGTGGTAACCGTCCAGAGACCTCAGCTGGTGCAGAATGTGGCAGCTCACCTCCTTAGGGGGGTGAGTTGTCATGAGCACATTACACTGGTGCTCCATTCTCTGCACTGACTGCTAGTAATCTACCAGGCCCAATTCAGGGAGTTGGTTTTGACCTTTAAAGCCCTAAACAGCCTGGGCCCCACCTATCTGCAGGATCGCCTCACCTCCTGGGTCCTGGATTGATCTCTGTGGTCAGTGGGGAGTGCCCTCCTTGACGTCCCCTGCGTTTCCTGGGTGCCACCTATGAGGAGAGCGTTCTCGGTGGCCATACCATGAACTCCTTCCTGCCAGAGGTCTGCCTGTCCATAGACCTCCCCTCTTTTTGTAGACACTAAGACAAGCCTTTGGTGAGGGAGACAGGGGATGAGGAGATTCTTAGTCTTTTTGCCAGGTGTAGCAGGGATGGTTTCCCAGGGCCATGTGGGGCATTGGGGTATCCCTCTGGGGAATTAGCTCTCCCCCTGCTATGCCGTTTCAGCCCGAGCCTCAGCTGAAAACCCGCCTGAGACAGGGGGTACCCTCTTATAGGACACAGCACACATTCCAGATGATATTAGTCCACAGTCCTTTATTTGATTCTGTGTCCAATGTACCTGGGGCTGCCGGCTCAGTCGCCTCCACCATGCAGGCTCATCAGTCAGTCTCTCCAGGCTCAGGAGCAACACAGACCATCAACCCCTGAAGTCCATCCAACCAGGCCTCAAAACCCCTAGGCTCTGGCCAAGCCTTCCCCAAGCAAGAGGATCCCTCCTGGGCACAGCCTCTCCCACTTGCCTGGGTCCCTCTGGTTCTCCAACCTTTAGTACCTTAGAGCACATAGAGCAGGAAGGCTACTTCAGGGAGATGTTGCTCCTCCAACTCCCTAGTAGAGACTCTCTCTCCTCACTGCCTTGTCTCTCCTTATATACAGGCAGAGTGGGCGTGGCCAGGCTTCCTTTCCACAACCTTAAAGGGCCAGTAACCCATCCACTCTGTCCCAGAGTTTCTCAGCCTGTTTCCCTCCCAGGCTGATCCCCAGCTATGGGGTTGGCTCTACCACCCCCTTGGGCATGCTCAGCCCTGCGGCAGACCCCCTCAGCTCCCTTCTTAAAAAGGGGCAGCAGCCCCCCAGGACTTCTCCCTGCTACACTCCTCCCACTTCACGGAGACAGGCTTCTCCCCGAGAAGACTGGCTTCATCGGCTAGCAGGGTGCAGCTTTTGGCACCGTAGGGTCTAACACCCCAAACCAGGCTTTACTGGCCTCCCAACCTCCACATCACCCCTTGTAGTCAGGCCTGTTCCACCATGTCCAGGGCTTTAAGCCCTGTACAACCTAGTAGCCTTACCAGACTTGTACCTCATTTGATGGGGAGCCATCGCCACCCAACAGGCTGCAGGAAATTACCTTTTCCTGTTGGGGAGCATTCCTCCACCCAACTCACAGACTTCACTAACTCAGGGGATTTCCACAGCCCCTCACATTTCTCCACCAACCCTGTTTCCAGAGATTTTCCCTATATACGAGACCCCTTCTGGGGTGGGAGGCTGGCCCATCCATTCCTTCCAGACCTCCCAGCCCTGGGACCCTCAAAAGCCAGAAAAACTGGTGATGTGCTATGCACTCACACTTTGGTCCCTCCCAGGGCTCTCATTGTCCTTGGTGGTTGGCTCCATTGCCTACCGTACCACCCATTGTCAGCGGGGACAGGGTATCAGGGGAGTAAGGATGGGGGGGATCCGATTTCCCCCCCCCACCCCAGGGCAGGGAAGAGGAAAGAACCTGGTGGACGGGGGTCTTACGGGAAAGAGGACCTCTCAGTATGTCTTGGAACCCCAAGGGACCACTCTTCTCTTGCAGCCAGGAAACCCAGCTTTAGAGAGGGTCTAGTTCATCATTGAGAAGTAGTAAGACCCCACACCAAGAAAGGAAGGAAGGACAAGGGACTCCGGAGCATAGAGTTCCCTGAGGCTAAGGGGCCAACAGTAGGGAGCTGGAATTCTGGGAACCAAACCAGGACTCCGAGGACCCTGTCACAGGTTAGAGGTCTGCATCCCCACTTTACTGGGTTTGAGTGACTCGGTTTCCCTCACTCACAGTCCACTTGAATCAGTTTTCCTTTCTAGCCGATTCAAGCCTGCAGCGGGGACAACTCCTTTATCACCCAAGGGCCCGATCCTTCCCATTTACAGACTCTTTCTCTCTGGGGTCCCAAGAGCTTGAATACTCTTGTTGCTCACTTGTGTTCCAATGTTAGACACAGACACTTCATAAAGATAGGTAGTTAGTTTATTGATTTATATAAGCAAGGTAGTTGATACAGAGTGGTAACTAGAAATTAAAAAGGTAAATATAACGCATTCCTAATCTATACTGGTTGAGTTCCTAGATAAGCATCTTACCCTACAAAAGTCCATTAATTCTGATTCCTTCTCAGTCACAGATGTAGGTGACTGGGTGCTGGTTCTTAGAGTTGCTAGACATTAAAGTCCTGGTCTTAGTGCATATCTTCCAGCCTTCCTAGCTGGCAGGATCCAGATGGCTCTCTCCAAGAGATAGTGAAGATGGCTTAACGGCCCTCGCTTAAATACCCATTCTGAGTCCTTTGTTTTCTCCTTCCCGCTTTGGAGCTTGTGTGTTTCCTCACGTAGGCAACCCAGGCAAACAGAAAGGTTCATATGCATCTCCACAGGTCTGTCTAGCTGTGGGTTCCCAAATACACATTCTTTTTTCTCTTTGCATTTCCTGGAGTTTCGTCAGTGTCACAGTCCTGATTCGAGTTTTACAGTTCTCAGTTGTAACATGTATGTAATTAACCTTTTGCTTACATATTTACTAGACTTGTAGCCTACATGTAGACCAGTATCACACGTGTGTGACCCTATGTTCCTTCGTGACAGACCCCAAACAGTACTTCCCAAGAGGGGTACCAGGCACAAGGGCTACAGGAAGGACAGCAAGGCGGGGAGCGAAGCCGAGACACACAGCACCCAAGAAAGGATCGAATACAGGGCTAGAGAGAAGGCAGGGAGACAACCCAGGACACATAGTACCCAAGGGGGTAATCAAGCACATGGGCTATGGAGGGAACAGGGAGGTAGGTAGACGAGCCAAGTGGGAATGGTATGGAGCACACGAGCTATGGGGGGCAGAGGGAAGTAGGGAGACAACCCAAGAGGGGATCAAGCACACGAGCTATGGGAGGTACTGGGAAGTAGGGAGACAAATCAAGAGGGGATCAATCACACAAGCTATGTGGGGTACAGGGAAGTAGAGGGACAAACCACACTATACAGCACACAANGGTGGTAGGGCCGCGGCTGTGGAACTCCCTTCTGGAGGAAGCTCGCCTGGCCCCAAGCCTTTTGACATTTCGGCGGAACTGTAAGACCTGGCTGTTTGCCCAGGCCTTTGGGAGGGAGGGAGGGTGGGGGTGGGGGGTGATTTTAATCCCCCGCCCATTTATTTATTTGTTTTCTAGCCCTGTTTTATGTGATGTGTTTTAGAGGATGTTTTTATATTGATATTTTAAGTGAATTTTAATATTTTATGGTGTTGTTAGCCGCCCCGAGCTGCATCGCAGGAGGGGGCGGGATATAAATCTGTAAAATAAATAAATAAAGATATACAGCACACAGTTAGAGGGTGGGGATCCCTGCTACAGAAGCAGAGACCTAGGCACCTCTGTACCGTACTCACAGCAAAGTTCGAAGTGGGGAAGAGACGTTGCTCTACCAGCTTCCTGAGACCACACCAGTGTTTAAGTACCATCTGTGGCCAATCAGGAAGCTGGGAGGCCAGACTGGAGAAACAGGCCCCAGCTGGGAAAGGGCGTAACCATGCAAGGAGACAGGGGAAAGCATATAAAGGAGGAATACAGGAGGTTAGTACATTCACCAGGTGGCACAGACCCCAGAAGCACCCTTCCCGCATCCCAAGGACATAGGTTCGTGCCTGGGGCCTGACACCCATAATCACAATTTCCAGTTTTTCCCTGCCAGCTCAATCACCTACACCCTGCTGGGTCCCTGTGTTCCTATGGCTTAGTTTGTGCCTAGTGGCTGGCTCTTTCGCCTACACCCTGTCCCCTAGCACATGAAGGTACTAGCTTGATCACCCCCCTGTGCCCCTTTTTGCCTCTAGGTACACTTGGGGTACTGGCTATCACACACACCCCCCGGTACCCACTAATTCTTAGGCCGACTTAGGTGCCCTTTAGGCCCTCAGGCCTCTTGTTCACTTTCTCATGGGGTTGGGATAACGGCCCACCTATGCCTTCCGACTATCCCACCCTGGGACCCTTTTCAGCAGGACTACTCCTGCAGGTTCACAGCTACCTTCCTGCAACCATACTTTTTAGTTTCTTTTCCCAGGGCTTAACTCTTTGGGGTACTCCTTTTCCCCCCCCGCCCCCAAGGCAGCTATTAGCTCACTATAATCTTCCTTCGAAGAGGAATCCTCCTGCTCTTGCAGCTTTTCTTTCAACTCCTCGACCTCCTCTCTGAGGACTTTATTCTCATCGACTAGGGTGAGTCTTGGAGCCAATACCCTGTCTATCGTTGCCCCCGAGACCTGCATCATGATCCTGGTCTCTTGACTCTCGGGCCTCCAGGCTGCTCTACCTGCTTGCAAGATCTCCACCTCTTTCTCTAGGACCTCATTCCGCTGTACTATTGCTTTCATATTACAATACACCCAGTCAAGCATGTCTCCTGCAAGGCCGGTCTGAGTCCCTTGCTCTCTTAGTTCTCCCTTTTTCCTCAAGGTAGCTTTCTTGGGGTTCTCCCCTTTTCTTTGGGTCCCTCTAGGGCACATTCTCTTCACATGGCCCTCTTTCTGGCAGGCCCAGCACCTTCGTTCCCTCTTAGGGCTGTCCCTTTGAGGGTTTGGCCCATAGGGGCATATCCTCTCTATATGACCCTGGACCCCACATTTCCAACAGTAAATGCAGTCACTCCTGTCCCAGGGTTCAGTTCGGTGCTTCCTCTTAGCTCTTTGGGATAACCCATAGGGATTCCTTCTCTGGGTACAATTCCTCCGTACCTGGCCCCACGAGTCACCAAGCCAGCATTGTCCCACTCTGGTTCTATTGGCCTTTCTCCGGCTCTGACATCCCAGAGTTCTAGAGGCCTTGCCCTTTCTTCCAGCAAGCCCTCCAGTAATGTTCCGGCTGGCCACAACTATAACAGGTCCTCATGGTACCTCCCTCCTTGGGTCCCCAGTACTTGCGTGTCATAGTCCTTATTCCTGTCCACTGGTCACGCCACCTCAGCTCTGGCTCCACAAAGTTCCACCAGCTGAGGGCCGTTGGGGTACACTTCCGGCTCCAGCATCCACCTCCTGCCGCCATACCGCTTGGGATCCACATTCAAGTGGAGTTGGGCAAACCACCTGGCTCTAGCCTAGCTACTCCAAGTGCACTCCTCATTCCTGGTCCAGGTGCAAAGCTCCACTGCTCACTCCCAGTGCCTGGTCCCAGTCCAGTGCACAACTCGAGGCATGTCAGCTTCTAGCACCCGGGCTCACCTTCCACTAGGGAGCTCGCACCGATGCAGCTCAAAAAACAACCATCAAACGCCACACAAAATGGCTGCCAAGGTTGGGTGCAGTTCCTGCACACACCAACGGGTGGCACTATGCCTGCATTCTCCATCATGTGCTCTAGCAGGGGGGTGTTTCCCAGGGCCACATGGGGCACTGGGGTCTTACTCTGGGGAATTAGCTCTCCCCCTGCTACGCCATTTCAGCCTGAGCCTTGGCTGAACACCCCCCCCCCGAGACAGGAGGGTACCCTCTTATGACACAACACACAGTCCACAGGGTATTAGGCCACAGTCCTTTATTTGACTCTGTGTCCAATGTACCTGGGGCTGCCAGCTCAGTCACCACCACCCTACAGGCCCCAGTCAGTCTCTCCACGCTCAGGAGCAACACAGACCATCAGCCCCTGAAGTCTATCCAGCCAGGCCGCAAAACCCCCAGGCTCTAACCAAGTCATCCCCAGGCAAGAGGCTCCCTCCTGGGCACAGCCTCTCCCACTTGTCTGGGTCCCTCTGGTTCTTTAACCTTCAATATCTTGGAGACCATACAGCAGACCGGCTACTTCAGAAAGATATTGCTCCTCCAGCTCCCTAGCAGAGATTCTCTCCTCGCTGCCTTGTCTCTCCTTATATACAGGCAGAGTGGGCGTGAGCATGGCCAGGCTTCCTCTCCACAGCCTTAAAGGGCCAGTAACTCATCCACTCTGTCCCAGGGTTTCTCAGCCTGTTTGCCTCCCAGGCTGATCCCCACCTATGAGGTTGGCTCTGCCACCTCCTTGGGCATGCTCAGTCCTCCGACAGACCCCCTCAGCTCTCTTCTTAAAAGGGCAGCAGCCCCACAGGACTCCTCTCTGCTACACCAGGTTTTTATGTTTTATATTGAATTTTATATTATTTATTATTTTTTATTGTTATAAGCCACCCCAAGCTGCAGAAGCAGGAAGGGGTGGCATAAAAATGTAATAAACTAAAATAAAATCTGATGAGTAAAATAATAATTACAAGTAACACAGGTGTAAACGGAACATCAGCGTGGTCTCTAGAAATTGATTTGGATTGTTCCATGGTGTGAGGTTGACTGAGTGGTCTATGGTGCTATGTTCAGATTGTAGTCTTCCCTGGAGTCATTTGCTTAAACGCCTGGCTACCGACAGTTGGGCAGGGTCGGCCCTACTGTGGGGCGGCTGCCCTGGGTCCCTCTCCTGGGGGGCCCCCGCACTCAGGGGCCCCAGCTTTGAGCCTGACAGTGGCCGGGAGCTGGGGACCCTGAGCACGAGGACTCTGGCCAACCCCGACTGACAGGCAGCAGGGGGGGCCAGCAGGAGTGAGGGAGAGGCAGAGGCCCTGCCTTTCCCACACTCCGTGCCCCCCTCTTCACTGCCTGTCACAGTCTCAGCCAGGCAAAATGAGGGAGAGAGAGGCAGAGGCTCTGCCTCCCCCTCATTTCCCCTGGCCAAGAGACTGACAGGCAGGGGGGGTACCCACAGAGTGAGGGAGAGGTGGGTCTTCTGCTTCCCTTACTTCCAGCCTCTCCCTCATGCCACTGGTCCCCACTGCTGCCTGGCTGTTTCAGCCAGGGGAAATGAGGGAGAGGCGGGGCCTCTGCCTCTCTCTCCCTCATTTCCCTTGGCCGAGACTGTGTCAGGCAGAGGAAGCGGGGGGCAGCGGAACTTCCGGTGGCGGCGGGCAGTGCAGCGGCAGATTTAATCTGCTGCTGTGGTGCCCGCCTTGCCTGAAGCTCCGAGCCCAGCGTGGGACCCAGGCCAGAGGTGGCAGTGACGGCGTCAGCAGATCAGGTAAGTGATCCGATTTGGAATCCAAATGGCCGCTCAGGATTAGGGATGGGCGGAGGAGAGTGCCCCTCTGCCCATCCCAGGCTCGGTGAGTGTGCCAGGCCGGGGAGCACCCCGTGAGCTGGGGAGCGCGCCTAGACCCACCGGCCCAAAATGTATGATGGTGGGATGCTGTGTGGGGAGCCTCCAGCTACCAAGGTGCACCAGAGCCCCAGATTTATCTCTGTGGGTTTGGCAGCAGGTAGTTGCTTTCCATGAGCAAGGAATGGACCAGATAGCCTAATAGGTCTTTCTGAACATCACTTGTCTCCTATCCCATAGGGCAGAAGTGGGCAATGGTGGCTCTAGAGCCACATGCAGCTCTTTGGCCCCATTGTGGTAAATGGATGTGGCTCTTGGGATTAGGAAACTGCCCACACCCTTGCCATATGGCTAGAGTAGAGGATACCGTTGGAGCTTGCTTCACGGTGTGTAGAAATTTGCAAGGGCATATTAGCTCTATGCTTACTGCTCAGATCTTGCTACCCAGCAGGTAGGATTTGGCCACAGTGTGCCACCATGGTCAGGGGCTTTGCCAGTGCTTGCTGTTTGACCTTTGGATTTGTGGCCAGGGCTTACCATGTGGCAGGTAGGCAGGGGAGAGCAACAAGTGACCTGATCTGTGTCAGCTTCTGCCTGTGCTGCAATATTCTTGTTTCTTGCCTTTGTCATGGCATCATTTGTTGCCTAAAGTAAAGATATGCCCCTGTTACTTACTTCCTGAGACTAGGGGCCCCTCTGCCAAGGAACCAGTGTCTAGGTCTCTGCATGTCATATAGGGAATAAATGGGGGAAAGGCTTTTGAAGGAAGGGAATTTGAAACCTGCCATGTGTCTGGAACGTTCTTGACCAAGGTGCACCTGGGGAACTTGGTGAGTATAGGTGCAGCTCTGGAGCTGTGCCTCACCCAGGCCAGGCTTACCAAAATAAGAGTTCCTGAGAAGCATTCCTGTTCACTCCCATCCCTGATTGATTTAGGCTCAGGCTGTGCAGTCACCCTTTGTCTTGGATGCAGATCACATCCTTATTAGACCACCCTTCTCCAGGTGCATTGGGACACGTCCTTCCTGACGCTGCCCCACTCAACAATACAGGGTGGGTTGCTCAAGCCAGGTTGATGCTAATTATCATTCTGATGAAGTGGGGCCTGCATTGTATAGCGATGCCCCCTCAGTCAGCCCAGAAATCTTGTGGCCAGAGCCTACCAGGTTCACACTGAGGTCAAAGTACAGCTTAGCTAAAACAGGGCAGGTTTTGAGGGAAAGTCACCAAGTAGAGAAAAATCATATTAAAAAAAAAAAAAAGATCAGATGTCAAAACAAAAACTCAGGGAGCACTGGTTGTAACAAAGCTGAGAATTATCCTGGAAAATGGCAAACTCACTTTCATGAGTTCAGTCTTCTGAAGAAATTTCAGTTCATGCCCTGCTTTAGCTCCCCTTGCTTTGCCTTTCTTAGTGTCTATTGTGGTTGTGGTCAGGATCAGGGGCTCTGTTGTGCTCGATGGATGCTGCAGAAACACAGTTCCTGCCCAGAAGAATTCATAATCTAAGACAAGATGCTATATGTGAGTACAACAAGCAACAGGAGGGAGGAGTTTCTTTTGTTTTGAGGTTGGGCAGTAGCTTCCTGCTAGCTCAAGGGAACGTGGGTGATGCTGCTTTACTTCCTGAGCTGAAAGGCAGGGGGAGGGGGCAAGAGAAGGAGGGAGGGAAGGGAGTGATGTGGGGTTGGCTCTCTTGCAGACTTGTCACTGGAAAGTGCTGACCTTGGGCTGAGAGTTTGAAACCCCTCCACCCCAGCCCCAATCATGACTCTGAGAGTGAGGCCCAGTGTGACCTTGGGTACACCCCTTTCCTCCTTTTCCTGTCTGTAACATGGAGCTTGGGGTCATGATGCTGCAGCTGAAAGAACTTGGATTAAGGCCTAGGAGTAATGTCCGCAAAGTGCTTTGATAATAGAAAGTACTGGCTAGATAAAAGCTAAGTATTAATTCTCCTCCCTTTACTGTGCAGATGGGTGGGGCCTCTACATACCACGCTTTGGTCCAAAGACCAATAACAGTGGTGTCTGGAAGAGAGGCATATGTTGGCCTTTGATACAGGTTTCAAAAGGTCCCTGCTGCTCTTCCTCCACATACGTTGGGGGTGAAGTTCCCAAACCTAAGTACCAAAAGTTTCATATTGCAGAAAGCCATAAGACACTTATCACAGCTTCCCCTGATCCCAGGGACAGGGTAGCGTAGTTTCCACCCAACCCAGCCCCTTCACATCAAATCTCTGGCTGGCTATCCGGCAGTCCAGTGGGTTTGGGCACGTGCTTCCATGTCCCCTTGAAGGTTCTGGGAGCAGTAGCAGCAGTGGAAATGGCAGCTTGCCTTCTCTTGCTCCTGAGAGAACCTTATGGACACAGCCCCTCCTCACCGTCAGCCACTTCTGGCAAGAGATGCCATTTGTCTACCTCTGACATAAGCTGTGAACTGAAGTTGGTTTATTTCTAAGCCAGCTCCAGTGATAGCCTGAATGCCGACTTACATTCCACCAAGGTCTCTTTGTTACTCAAATGTTTAAGAGAGTGGTTCAGTATTTTCCCATTTGCAGTGGGAGTTTCCTGGAGTCCACACTAGATCAGAAAGCGAGCAGCAATTTCCTCCTAAAGGCCCAAGTCCGTGGTGTAAAGGCTGTCCCTGGATAGTGTTCTTTTGCTTGATTAAAGGGGTGGGAAGTCTAGCCAAGACATTTCTGGCACAGGGACAGACAGCTAGGGCCAAGATGGCATTTTCAGTCAGAATACACGAATATAACGTGTGACTTGTTTGGTGCAGTGGTGAGCAGGTGGCCTGAAATTTAGGATGCCAGCAGAGCGTTGTTGTGAGGAAGTTTACATGTCTGGAGTCCTCACTGGGCACTCCTGTGGGGAAGCTTGCAATATTGGGTGAAAACAGACATGACGTTAACTCTATTTTAACACCATTTTAATATTTCTTATGTGTGTTGCAGGGCTGCATTGGTGCCCTATGCAGCCCTGCAACATGCATAAGAAATGTTACAGCGGTGTTAAAGAAGAGTTAGCATCATGTCTGTTTTCACCCATTAGCTCTGTGCAGCTGATACGTGCCTGACCTCAGGTCTGTTGAAACCAGCCATATGGTGTTTTGCCCCAGTGAAGCAATCTTTTCTCTTTGAGGTGTGCCTGTACTCATGAGGTTGGTTGGTATCAGATAAAGTGAGCCCACCATTGTGAGGTTTTGAGACAACTGGATGAAAGTGAAAAGCCTGACAGGATGTGGGCTTGCTACAGACAAACGGATCCAAATATGGCTGAAGCTCTGCTGATAAAGTCTCTGCATTCACACTTCGTCATTGTTTTGAAAACCTGCTTTCACAAACAAATTACCTCAGGACTCTCCACCCCAGGAGTATTTGCTCCAGCACAGCATTCATGCAGCATTTTGGAATAAAGTCTGTGTGAATGTTCCTGGCAATCTGAGGTTAACTAGCCTTTTTAATGTTAACTTACCCCAACTGCCTGCAGTGTTTTACACAGCCTTTCCCGCAATTTAAAGTGCCATAAAGCTTAAAGTATCTTGATCCAGAATGGTACTTTACTGTGGCATTAAGAGCAAAGGGGGGGGGGGCATATTATCCCTTGGGGTGTGTGTGTGTATGCATTGTGTGAATGCTCTGGAGACAATTGAAGGGGACTTGTGATGGCACCGGGAACAACGTTTACTGAGAACATGGCTTGGGAAAGCTAACTTCCGTGGAGCCTTTATTTATACTGCCTGCGCCACAAGCTAAACAGAGGAAATCTTGTTCTGTGCTTAAATGTGGGGTCCTCCAAGGAATGCCCACGTGGCGTGGATGCTTCAGTTGGTACATCTACTACTTAAAGGTGCCATTTTTTGGATGAGTCATAAAGATAAGGGTTTGTCTATCTGAGATAGCTGAGGATCCCAAAGAGCTCTGCAGTGTCACCTCGGTGTCTCGGCTACACTCGGACTGGTGGAATACCATTGGCTTTCTTAACCCCACCCCCTCCATCCTTGCTGCCTGCCATCAGCAGGGGTGCAGTGCTGAAGTGTGGCTCTCTGCTCCACCCCAGAGGTGGCTGCATTTTGGCCAGTGGCGGTACCCAGCTTTCAATCCCCAGCCGCAGCATTGATTCATTCATGGGCTGTTTGTGATAGAGACTAACGCCGCTAGCAAGACAAGTCAGATGGTTATTCCTTTTTACCGTCAGCAGTCCTAGGAGGGAATGCGGTGACCATCCCAAGTGAGGTCTCTTTCCAGAGCAGTGAGTCCTCGGCTTCACACCTCTCTCGGTGCACGCAGCCACATGGCATGGGGCTGGGCTCTCGTCTCCGTGGCTGTCTCCGCTCCCCGTCTCTCTGATGCGGAGGCCAGGCTGCCTGGGCTTTTGAGAAGGCCAAGCTCCCCGGTCGGACTCGGTGCGCAGCTCGGATGAGCCGTGCTGCCGGCGTGTTGCAGTGCGGGGCTGGGATCGGCAGATGGGGCTGCCAGCCTGGCTTTGCGCTCTCCCCGGCAGGGCTGTGAGGAGGCAGCTGTCCGGGCAGCTATCTGGGGTCCTCGGGCTTCTACCTTGCTGCCGCTGACACTTCCTGCATCGGTTCAGTTTGCCAATGGGACAAGCCAGGGGCTGGGGCTGAGTGGGGGGGCGGGCTGGCTGGTAGGCAGCGCGCGGAGCAGGAGACGCGCCCGGCTTGGCGTAGGGGCAGCTCCGCTCTCGGGCATAGCAAGAACCCATGGACACGGGCCGCCCCGTCAGGCTCCTTTCCAGGGCTGATCCCCAGCGGCGCCCGCGGATATGACTGAGGCTCCCCGCGGCAGGTGATAGCCTAGCCCCGGGTGCACGAGGAGCCATGGAGCCGCAGGAGGGCAGCGTGGGGGGCTTGGGAGCTGCCGGCGGCGCCACTAGCTCCCCGTCCTCCACCAGCTCGGAAACCTCCGTGTACCCGGAGCCGGAGAAGCTCCCCGCTCTGGGGCGGAGGCACAGCAACAAGAGGTTTACAGGACTCAAGATCTTCGGGCGCAGGTGAGGAGGAGGAATCTGAGCTGTGTTGAATGCTGGGTTCTGGCAGCCATCCTGCCGGGAAGCTCTCCACAAGTGCGCCTGTAACATAGCTGCCCCCTTTATGGCCCGGGATACCCCCAGGCTGTGACGCCCGGGGCGGTGTACTCGATAGTGGCGCCCCTCACTCCTTTTTTCTTTACTTTTCCAGTGCTGAAGATTTGGGGGGTGGGAAGGATGAGTGTGCGCCCCCTAGTCATCTCGGAATGAGTGTAAGGCTCGAGCCCCGTTTATTTTGCAACATGCCATATGGTTCCCCCGTGGAATTCGCTGCAGCGAGATGGTTATTCTGGAGAGGACGGACAATAGTTAGCGACAGTAGCTGGGACAGGTTCTTCAGCCTTCTGCTTCTTGGCACCAGTTAGCCAGTGGGTGTGGCTGGGTAGAAATCCTGCAGGTTTTGTTCCTAGTTTCCTGAGGCAGATAGATAGGGTGTAGGGAACATTCCCCTCTCTGTAGGCCACTTTGAGAATTAATACAAACTCTGTGGCTGAATAGGAGTTGGGTGGGTGAGTAAGCCTGAAAGGGTGTACTGGAGACAGGGGTAAAGGAGAGGAGGGGCCAGATCATGAAACTGTCCCACAGATTACTCTTCTATCCTTGAGTATACACCTTCATCCTGAGTGCACTCCAGTGTTCAAGAGTACGGTTGGATCCAGGAATTGGAATGGGGCCGAGAGAAAACCAGCCACAGACCATATTTGTCCCCGTAATGTGGGGGTTCCCCTCTGCTAGGCTAGGTGGACTGTTGGTCTGTTCTGCTGCCACAGGAGATGAAAGTGTCAGGCAAGACACTTCCTGTTGGCTACGCCTAGCCATGTTCTCTTACACATTTTCTCCTTTGCCTTTGGGACCCTCCCATAGCTTTGCTTCCCTTTGGGTAAGAGTTCATGAGCAATGGGTCCCCACATGCTGTCATTTGCCAGGTGCTGCAACTTATTCCTGCAGAACTCTGATCTATGGCCTGTTTGGGGCAGAGACCACATCTCTGTGCTGAGTGGTCCTGAGCAGCACATAGCGCAAATCCTAGAACAGAGAATTCTTCCCACCCACCCAAACCAGAGGAGCAGGTTCAGTGCATGAAGCTATGTGGAACATCTGGTAATGTCTTGAAATGAGGCTGCTGCCCCTTCCCCTCCTAGAAAAGCGACGGAAATGCCCTTCATTTCTCTGCATTAGATCAGCCTGTCTCAGAGACCTGAGAAGGCACAGGGAGGGTGCTTGAGCATAGGCTATTTTATTTAGTTCAGAGATTCCCAACCTATAGGCCTGCACCCCAAGTGGGGTGTTGTCTTCTGTAGATGGAGTTGTGATCCCCATTGATATTTGACCTACTTTACATATCTTTGTGGCTACCTAGCAGTACAGGATTATACTGAAGGCCTAAAACTGAGTCAGATAGGCAAAATATTTGGAAACTACTGGCTTAGTTATTGATGAAGTATTTCGGGTTGGGGTGTCAGTCCAGGAGTTGGTGTTGGGCACCATATATGTCTCAGAGAGTACCATTATATAGATAAGTGGCTGAGTATCACGAGAAGCTGTTTCTCCTGCTCTTGAACTCTGCTCCTGTACTGTGTACATCAGGAATAGGAAACTTACAGCCTGTGGGCCAGATCCAACCCGCAGCTGCCTTTTTATCTGGTTCCTTTCCAGTTCATGGATTTGGCCTATAGAGCCAGTCTTGCTCTCAAGCACTGAGTGTGAGAGCTTGAGGGAAGAGAACAGAGGTGAGGGCATGCACTCAGGGATAGGGAATGGATCTATGGCACAGACCCATGATCTGGACTCATCCCCTTCCTTCCCCCATCCTAAACACACCTGTTAAGAAAACCTACTCC
The DNA here is from genome assembly GCA_003113815.1 of Sphenodon punctatus. Classification (NCBI taxonomy): domain Eukaryota; kingdom Metazoa; phylum Chordata; class Lepidosauria; order Sphenodontia; family Sphenodontidae; genus Sphenodon; species Sphenodon punctatus. The sequence continues at coordinate 2,503,291 of QEPC01009299.1, forward strand.
TTTCTGGCCCACGGACCTTGTACTCCTTTTCAAAGTGGTCTGCGGGAGGGAAAAGGTTCCCTGCCATTGTGCATCGCTTTTCTGCGCACAGTATTTGTATACTTATTCATGATAGTTAAACTGATTTAACTAAGTACAAGAACCTTGTGTAAATCAGGTCTTAGTGCCTGTGTGGCAAAGGAAATTCCAAGCAGGAAGGGATGGGTCCCTCAAGAGTAGGGTGGCCAGATATGCAAATTTTAGAGGACACTTATGAGAAATACAGGTTGCAGGGCTACACTGGCTCCATTGCAGCCCTGCAACCTGTATTTCTCATAAGTGTCCTCTAAAATTTGCATATCTGGCCACTCTACTTGAAAGCTGGAATTAGATCTTGCTCTTGTCACTGAGGCCCCTTCTTCCAATCTCTCTCCCCATATCCTTTCCCCACTCTTCAGCATCTGGCCGAGGAGTTGCTTTTTAGAAACAGAAATACTCTTGACTCTTGGCTTCCCTGCTGAACAGTTGATGTCAGCGCTGCCGGTCCAGATGGCCCACAAGTTGAGGGTGTTTGGATGGGGGTCTGTGCCTGGAAAGCAAGGGCAAGGTTGAATGCTGAGTTTAGCAGGTGTCCTGTCTCTGGGCTTGAGCAGGGATCTGTGTGTGTGAGGCTGATGGTGGGGAGAAGAGCAGGCTGTAATTTCAGTCTTGGAGATGTAATTAGAGGCTCTTGCCCACAAAACAGCTGCCTGCTGTCTGATTGGCTGTGAACAATATAGAGTGGCAAGAGGCAGGACCAGATGTGGTTGTGGTAGTTGCTGGTCAGGCTGGTGTGAAACCACACTGACCGGTGCTGGAAGCTAGGCTGAGCTCTTGGCTTACCCGTAGACTATCACCTGAGGAAACTTTAGTTAAAAAAAAGTAACTGTGTTGTGAAGTGGGGTGAGGGCAGAATGACACACGAGGTAAACGTGCCTCAGTCCTAATCTGTAGTCCTTGCACTAATCTCAATCCTGGACTTGCTGCATATACTTTTGCTGATGAAAGTCCTGATCTGTAGCATGTCCCCACCCACATACCAAATGCCCTTATGGTTCTGGAGTGTCTGCTGAGCAAAAAATTATAATTGTGGGGCTTACCAAGTTTCGTCTGAGCCTACTCATCTTCCGGAGGCAATCTAACTTTTAAAAAAAATAACAACTGGGCATTTGGCAGGGAGGGATAGGGTTTGGGGAGGTAGTGGGATAAGGGATTTTAACTGGCTTTATTTATATTTCTATAATTTTTTGTGTTGTAACCCACTCTGAGCCCTTGGGATAAGCAAAATAATAATTGTTAAATAATAAATATAATAAGTACTTCATATTTTCACAGCTGGAGTAGCCCTGGGAGAGGTGTGGGACATAGATGAGCTGTATGTTATTCCTTCTCAGAGCGTACTTCTCTTCTGAATGTCAAATGTGTAAAGGGAAATCGAGAGCCATCTTCCCCATTCCTGGACAATCCCATGTCTGGAAGGCTTGGTTCTGCACTCAAGAACTGACTGGGTAATGTGATGATGATGATTTTGAATTTATATCCTGCTCTTTTCCAAAAGGACTCGTATTCCTTTATCTTCCCATTATTTCGTTCTCTTATTCTCTTTATCTTCAGCTCTGAGCCAGAACATTCCCACAGTCCCAGGAGATGTAGAAAAGAGCATCATTACCCTGTTTTCCCCTTGTGTGATCTTGGACTGTGAGGCTCTAAAAGTTGGCTTCTCTTTTCCCTGTACACTCTGCCTGTGAGCCTTGTATGCTGCTTCTTTCCCCACCAAAATTTGCTAATGACTCATTTTGCTTTAATTCATTTCCCCCAGACCCATTGCTGTACAGTGCTACTTTGTTGTTGGATTCTCAGGATTGTTCTGATTCTCATCTTGTTTGCATTGTCCAGCGCTGATGTTCCATGTCCATGTGTAAGCTAGCAGGCTGCTGTGGAGTGGTCTAACCTGTGTAAACATGCATGTGTTTCAGTCAGGAGTTTCCATCTTTCCCCTTAATCTTATTTTAGTCCCTTGCCCCCTTTATTGATGTGAGCAAGCATGACGTGTTGCCAAGGTGACTCCATTGCATATGTGGTTCTTAGGAACAGGCTGGCAGGAGGAGAGGAGCCGAAAGGTCTAGCCACTTCTCATTCTGGTTTCGAGTGTGATGACAGTGGTAGCAATGCCGGGTGTTTTTAAACGAGCACAGCTCAGGAGTTGGTCCATGTCTGCTGAGTGGTACGACTGCAGAGCACCCGTTCACATGGAGTGAGTGGGGAGGGGTTCTAATGGGCGGCTCCCTGGGTGGTCACCACGACCACACAGGCAGCGTCCACCCACAGCCACGGACCAGCCCCTAAAGCAACTCAATACGAGTAGCCATTACTCCTTTAAGAGCTCCTGGTAAGGCTGGGGGCGGGATGGGAAGACAGTGGAGCCACCATCCAGTTCTCTGATGTGGATGGATGCCCCAGTTCTCCTTGCACACCAATCCTTCCCCCCCCCCCCCCCCCCCCCCCCCCCGGTGCAATCCAGCTTTTCCTCTGATGCACCGTGAGCAGCCATGAGTGGGTGCTGCGTGGGTCATGGGAGCACGCCTCACCCAAACCACCTTCAAACGAGCGCTTGGGTGGGTAGCTGATGGGTGGCCATGTGTGGTACTGTCTCGTTTTAAAAACACCCGGCTGTCTCTTCTCCTGTGGTGAGACGGCTTCTCTCCCCGCCTCTTCAAGAGTGTAAGCCTCCTAGAGGGGAAGGTACTGTGATTGTAAGGTCTGTATACAGAGGAGGAGGGAGAACTGCTTGGTGTATGTTGGTGTAGGAGCCTTTGTGTGGTGGTGCAGAGTAGGGCAAGTAGTGTCCTGTGGGACTGAATGGGGTGAAATGGGAGGCCTTGCAGGATCTTGCCAAGGTGCTCTCCAGAATTGTCTAGGTGTTCAGTGGCTTGCATTGCAACACCAGTGCTCTTAGGTGCAGCTCTGTCCTGGGGACTTGTTCCACACTGAATGTGCATGATCTAGATGCAACAGCTAGAAACATCTGTGATGGGTACTGCATTGCAAACTTCTAGAGCAACTCGATCGCCCCACAAACCTTGGAGAAAGGGATAATCCATGTAGGGTGTCCCATGTGCTGGGAAAAGAGCAGGGTGTGAGAGTTGGGTAGGGAAGCAGGTACAAGCTGCTGTTCAGATGACTCCCATTTGATTTCAGAATCAGTCCCACCTTCTTGGGGGAATGAGCATGATGATGATGATGGTGGTATATCACTCCTTGGGGTAGGGGGAGTGCTGAGCAGCCGCTGTCCCTGGAAAATGCTCTTGGCTAGCACTGACTGAGGTTACACTCTTTGAGACTGGAATTTGGCCAGGTGCCTAGGGACAACTTGACCATGAGTGATCAGGAAGTTGGGTTTGTCTTGTCTGAAAGCAGATGCCACCAGGAGCACTGTGCCCCTAGCATTGAGACCATTCTGGACTTGGAGGAGAGAGTCGCTCACATCGCTGTTTGCAACATCTGAATGTGTCCCATCCAGGCATTGTCTAGGGGTGATGCTGCTTGCTGTTCCATGTGATATAGCTGCAGCCTTGTGATTAGAGAGGCCAACATCTAGCTCCCCTTTGCTTGGCATGTACCTTGCCAATGATGACCCAGCTGCCTGCCCAAATACCTGACGCGTGATGCGTTGCTGCGACTTCATTGCAGTGGAATCCTGGGGGTGGATCACAGTGCAGCGCACGCTCCCCTGCACCCCATGCCCACAAGCCTGAGTTATACAGGGAAATGGGACTTCCCTGATGAGGCAACAAATCTGAACCCGTTGCTGGTCTCTAAGCTCTGGCGGGGGCTCCGATGGCGCATGATGTCTGCAAGCCTGATATCTCCTCTAATAAAGAAGCTGGCACCGTTTTCTACTGGAGGAATGTTCGTGGTGGGGGCTGGGGCTGCTCTGAGGAAGAGGAGGAGGTGGCAGTTTCCTCTGAAACTGGAGCTGCTTCAAATTAGGCTCACGCATTCTGAGAACAGGCTTATTTCTGTACCTTGTAATTGTCTTAAAGGGAGGGTGGTGTGATTGGCTCTGGCACTGATGCAAACAAGTGCCTAGTACATGCATCTGGCTTGCAGCTGGGTGAGTCTGCTGACTGGGCTGATCACGAGGTGGGCAGTGGGGATTGTTGCCTTCTCAGCCTCCCTTTTGTACTAGGGATGAGCAGTGAACAAAGGGTTCCCCTCATGGGGTTCAGGATAAAGGGTGAACATCCCATTTTGTAAGAAACAATTAGGCCAATCACTGAAGGTGTGAAATAGGGGTGGTGTTAGCAGCCAGTAGTGATGGGTGGCATAAAAAGTGGAGATTGCAGCTAATTTGTGACTGACACCTTCCCTGATACCATGCTGTTGTACTGTGGATTTGGGTGCATGGGGTAGGGAGAGAAATAGTTAAATTGGACTGTTCCGGGTCTGTAAGATTCGACAAAATGAACCTGCTTTTTTGTGGTGGGGGGATTCACTTGTGTCGTGTAGTGCAACTAGATTCTTTCCCCACTTGCAGCACTGGCTGTAGTTTCCGTTTCTGTCTTTAGCTCAATAACCTTCCATTTTTCAATTTTCTGCAGAAGGTCATATCAGTTGTTCCTGTATTAGGGTCAAGGGACCCTAGCCGTCATTGCTGTGAAATCGAGGTCCAGCTTGCATGGAGTCTTGAATACAAGTCTTTTTGCAGATGCCAGGGAGAAGCATTTAAGGGTGCTCAAGAGACCCGGTATAGAGACCAGACAGACATGGAGAGAATGAACTTAATGCCAAAAACTTGCAGCCTGCTAGGTTCAAGATAACGTCTTTCTAAGAGGGTGCAAGGGAGTTCAGAGCCAGCTAGTCCACACCTGGCTCTTGAGCAGAGCATAACAAACATACAATTAATCTACATACACTGACAGAGCTGGGTCCAGGTAACCCCAGTTCTGAGCTTCCTCACTGCTCATGATCTGTCAAGTTGAAAGGAAAGGGGAGTGTGGGCAGGGAAAATGGAAGGAGGACACTTCAGCTGGGCCTGACTCCCTTAATGTGTGTGACACTGCAGGGGGCCAGTGGGATGAAGCCAAGGCTGCCAAGCTGAGCTGCACCTGCAGAAGTCTGACAGCTGCTCTTTTGTCCCAACACCTTTATTTATGACTTCTGGGGGAGTACAGGTGTGCGAGGTGGAGGCACTGTTTCCATGCTGAGCTGTGTTTGCAGATCTTGTTCTCTATGCTCCACTGGGTTTCGGGCATGACCCACTGCTGCATTACCGGTCTAGCTGATGGGTTTCCAGTGGGGTCAGATGGCCCCTGCAGCTTTGATCTTGCTTGTGTGGTGTGGTGGCTGAGGACCAGCGGGCATTGGGAATGCACCCAGTTTGCAGGAAGAGTGTATGCTTGTGGGATCAGCATCCTCTACTACAGAGGGGTTGTGCACCCCACACCCTCGCAGAGAGGGGGAGCATCCACACCAATGGCTAACGGTGCAGAGAGTACGATCAACTCATTGGGTGTGATAGTTCCATTATATAAAAGGATGAAAGGTCTAGGCTGGAAAATTATCGCCCAATATTTTTATTAGATGTCGCTTTCAAAATGTGCACACATTATCTACTGAATAAGCTGCGGGATTGGGCCAAGACCAATTTATTATTTAAGGAAGATGAATCAGGTTTTAGAAAAGACTACTCTACCCTCAATGGGTGTTTTGTGTTGAATCATTTGGTGATTAATTATGCTATTATTAGAAAAGGTAAGTTTTTTGCTGCCTTTATTGATTTGAAGGCAGCTTTCTATTCCCTAGATAGGAGCTGTTTATGGGGGGAAATGGAGGCAGTAGGTTTTGGCCCTGTTAAAACAATCGCATGCCCCCAACAAAGGCAAAAGTCAGATTGAACTATTTGGGAGAGTTATCTGACCCCATAAAAATGACTAAAGATGTAAGGCAAGGTTGCCTTCTGGCTCCCTTTCTTTTTAACTTTTATATTAATGCTGTGGTGAACCATCTTGCTGGATAACAGTTTTTTTTCAACCTAAAGTGGGAACATGTGCGATATCTTATATCTGTTTTACTATACACTGATGATGCGGTGTTGCACACTCCCATTGAGATGAAAAGATGCTTGCAGAATTTTCAATATTTTGTAGCTGTGATGTGGGGCGGAACATTTTCCAGGGCTATAGGAAATTTTGCACAGGAAAATGTTCCGATTCAAAATTTCTTATGCAAATTAATGTTAATGCAAATAAGAACATTTGCATGGGAAAACCTTCCGGAAAATCCACATCACTGTTTTGTAGACAAGAAATGTTGAATATAAACTATGATAAAACAAAGATCATGGTGTTTGGATGCAAAGTTGGTCATTTAGGTGGTATTATCCCCCACCTGTTATCTGCAAACTCCCAATCGACTGTAACCAAGCCAAGAACATGTACCCGAGCTCTCGCATCCTCATGAATGTTGCATCCCTTGTCTCTCCCTCTGTTCCTCCTTCCCTGTCTCCCCTCCCCCTGTCCTTAAATTGTAAGCTTTCGGGCAGGACTGTGTCTATCTTATTCTCTGTAAAGCGCCAGGTACCTTGCTGGCGCTATATAAATGCATAATAATAATAATAATAATTAATATTGATGATCATGATCATTGAGTAAGTAAATGCTTCTAAATACCTGGGGGTCCATTTTTCACAATCTGTGAAATGGGGACACCATGTTCTAGAAGTTAAGAAAGTAGGAATGAGAGCAATGGAGGTAGTATTATGGGATGACTGTCTTGGCTCTGTTTTTAAAGAGCAGTTTGAAAGCACCATGAGAGGGTACTGGTTTGACTCTGCTTTGCAGGAGGGGCGGGATATAAATGCTTTGAAATAAATAAATAAAATATCTTCAACGTAAGTGGGGTTTTAACATGAAACTCTCGGGTAGATATGGCTCAGGTTTTACCTGGAGTAGATGACCTAGATAAGCAGTGTGTTTTAGCTGCCCTTTATGATTTATCCCCATGGTATCCCTTTTTAAAAACTTCACAAGGTTTGGAAGAATATTTAAAAGTTTTGAAGAACGTTGTTTTAAGGAAATCTTGTATAGCGTTAAGTTTTCAGACCTTCCATTCGGCTATTATAGAAGGTAGGTTTGCTGGGCTGCCTAAGGATCGCAGATTATGTCCTTGTAATATTGGTGTAGTGGAGGATTTACCTCTTTGTTTGTATGTAAATTGTACACTGAACAGAGGGGGAAATGGATTATGCCTGTTCTGCAGTCTGTTCTTTTTTTTATACAAGAAGGCACAAAAGTTTGAATATTTATTAAATAATCATCTTGAATATTCATACTGGAGCTATTTTTGCCTGCAGTGCAGCATGTATCAGAGAGAGGACATGATAGGGCTGCTTTATGACAATATTCTTTGTGTTTTAATCCTTGTGTTAACATATTTATTTTCCATGTTTTAATGGATCTGTGTACTATTTTTGTTCAGGTGTCTGATACTGTATTGCATTTTGCCCTTTTGAAAGTTTTACCCTTGTGCTACTAATAATAACGATTGATTGCCTAGAATAGGAGTATGACCAGCTCATGATCATAGAGCCAGTGTGGTGTAGTGGTTAATAATACAGTACTTGGACTAGGCAGTAGAGGGGGGGCCCAGTTCAAATTTCACCCCAGCCATGAACTTGCTGGGTGACATCGGGCCAGTTACAGATCTCTTCGCCTAACCTACCTCACTGGGTTGTTGTGAGGATTTCCAGTTAGTTGTTAATGTTACAGTTAGTAAGCCACCCTGAGACTAAGTGATAGGGTGGGATAAAAAAAATCTAAATAAAAAAAATGAGATTCCTGGCTCTAGGGCCTAGTGGTGTGGAGCCGAGATCCTGGATGCTGCTGCCCAGAAGCTTTAATTGTCCCAGACTGCCACAGGCTTGCAGGAGGAGCAGGAATAAAAACATCATTGTGCGCGCTCTCCTGATTTGAGCAAAGTTCCCTCTCCTCATGAAAAGATCTGTTCTCTCCCAGTTTTTGTTTTTCATTTGGTGATGAGAGGCCTAAGACACCCTGAAATGAGCTCTGCCTTCTCCTTTCCCTGCCCATTAAGGTTGAGAGGGATGGGCTGCCTGGGTCACACACTTTGTGGGTGTGTGGAAGGTGTGGGACTTGCAATCTTCTTAGGAGGCAGAGTGCTCCTTCCAGGAAGCTGTATAATCGGATCAGAGGGATGGGAGACAGAAGGGAGCAGGGTGTGAGAGAGTGAAAGGACAATAGCCTGTTCAACCACTGGAAGTGGGCTCTCTCTCATCTTGGGGTACTGACAGCAGTGGGGACAAAGGCACTGAATACTTGCATGGTGACCATGGGGTGCAGACTCTGTCTTGGGGCTGAGGGGGAGGTATCCACTATTGGCAAGGCAAAGGTAGGTCTGGACTGTTCACACCTGCTCAGTGTCAGTGGGACAGGGAGCCCCTGAAGCAGGGCAGAGATGTCTGCTCTTGATGGGGCAGACCCTATTCCCGAGAGCGGGGCAGAGGTGTGCTGTTAAACATAAGCCTGGGAGGAGGCAGAGGTGCTAGGTGTAGGTTTCTCTTTCACTGTGATGTCGTGCAGAGGAGCAGACTGTCTCTCTGGAGACCTGGTCAGGCCTCTAAATATAGCCTCAAGCTCTTCTCTTCTTGGAGCTCCGGTTTCTTTTGCTGCTGTTCCCAGGTGACCCTTTGAGCTGATACTCAGGAGCTTTCACAAACCCCAGCTTGAGGACTCCGATAATGGGAGCTGGAGCCCTTCATCACCCCAAGGTCATTGCTTCCCATTCAGTTGGGTCAGTGGTGACTCACTGGCGTCTTGAATGCTGCTTGTGTGAACTAGATTTGGGCTTAGCATCAGCCCAGCCCCTAGCACGCAAGTGTCCACGTTCAAACCCACACCACTGCTGGTACCAACTAGCCCCCCTGGCAGCAGTCTCAGTAGAATGAGCAAAGGCCAGGTGGGCCTTGGAACCAAGCACCCTTCAGAGCACAAACCTGAAGCACAGTGACAGAACTCTGACCTGTATAGCACTCCTTACTGAAAAACTGTACCCCAGAATCTCGGTTCTTAACTGCCCATCAATATGAAGAAAACCCAGAAAAAGAGAGCCAGGACTAACCAGAATATTGCTGTCTTTTGGACTTGTAGGGCACATAGCTCTGAGAGGTGGAGTCTGCCTTTTTGTCTAGCACTAATTCCACAGAGGACAATCTGTGGCACCCTTAAAATATGGGGACGGTGTAGAATAAGCAGGATTTAGTATCCAGGGATGCATGCGAGCAGTGTCACGGCTACTCATTTTCTTACTCTAGAGAATAAAAAAAGCTTTTAAAAATGTATCTGCTGCTGCTGTTTTATATGGGCATCCACAAAATGCAGGCCTAGCTTACCTCATGTGTGACTCTGCATGGTGGTGTCCTCTGTGTGTGGGGTAGAGATGGGGAGCTCGCCCCCCTGCTTCCAGTGCTGGCCTTGGTCTGGGCAGGGAGAAAGCTCTCTCCTTTCTGGTATTCTAAGTTATGAACTTTTCACTAGGCCAAAATTCTTCTAAAAATATGAAATGCAGAAAATCTGTTTGGGCATCCTATAGAGGCTATATCCCCTCCTGCCCTTTTCCATATCAACTTGGTGAGATGTTTTGTCCCATTCAACTCAGCGATGCTTCCTTGGCTTGGCAAGCTGTACAAGTGCTGCCAGAGCTGCATCTCTGCATAAGGGTGCCAAAACCAGCATCCAGGAGGACACAAAGGAATGGGAAGAAGTTTTTCTGAAATTGTTAGCAATGAGAAATTATTTTCCACAAAAAGGGATAAGGAGAAGCTGAGACGGAACCTAGAAGCGGGGTGCGGTGGGGAGAGAGATGCAAAATGCTACAGAGCAAACTGCTTCTGGGATAAAACCCACAACGCAGGGTGACCCTCCACCCTGACACAGTCTTTAGGTGTTTTCAGACGTGATGCTAGCCTGGATTCCCATGCTTTGCCATGCATGGAAATCTGTGCTGCTGTTATGTGTGAAACAGCCACCAGAAGTTGGCCTAGGACATAGCATAGGCTGCTGTGGCTGCCTGTCAGGGAGGGGGCGGGCCGCTCAAAGCAGCACGGGGGCGGGGCTGCGCGGACGCATATCCACGTGTCGCCCCGCCCACAGTCGCGTTCATTTGGCAACTGGGCCAAATTCTGCCTGGAGTGAGGGCCCTCACTGCAGGCAGGATTAAAGCGTGGCAGTGCTCGACACCATCACGTGTAACAATACTCTTTGTGTCAGGGTGGAGCTCTCTCGCCTCTGTGTCAGGGTAGAACTTCACCTTGCGTTACAGGTTTTATCCCAGTAACCGGTTGCTCTGTAGCATTTTGCCCTTTCTTTCTACTTCTCCAGGTTTCGTCTCCGCTTTTCTTCATCACTTTGTGGGAAAATAATTTTTCGTTGCTAATAACTTCAGGAAATCACCTTCCTATTCCTTTTTTGTCCTGGACGCTGGTTTTGGCTACTGCATCATGGTGTAGGTCTTGTATTCTTTCCTTAGTGCATCAGGTTTGACTTGATGACCTATGAGGTCTTTCCTAGCCCTAGGATTCTATAACCCGTACGCAGATAGGGTCTTGCTGTCTCAGTCTCTGTCGATTGCACAGTTGCTCTTCTCTGGATTGGGGAAGTGCTTTGTGCCTCCAGTTTTCACTCCTATGTTATAACTGCTGAATCTATATTTGGAAAGAGCCTGCCTTTGTTTTGCAAATGTCACTGCAGTGAGATATCCTTTAGGATGATCGTTTTGTGTAGGAATCGGTAGCAGTCTCACACTCTTTGCATGTTTTAGTGGTGTGGGCATCATTCAGCCCTAGGAGAGATTGTGGGCTTTGACCTTGAGGTGAGCGTCTGTGTGACCTGAGGAGCAGATTATGGGGTTATTTGGATTTAGTCAAACATCCCAGTTTTACCCCTCTCATCTGTCACATGCTGCCACCCACACCTGCTGCCTCCCACACACCCATGTGCATGCACGCAGGCTAGAGGGAGTGCATTCAGTCAGCCCTGCAGTTCGTCTCCTGCTGTCACTAATGGTCACTGCTGAGCTGTTAATGCATCTCTGCTTAAACTCCTCATGGCAGTGCAGCTAATGGCAGGTTTTAGTCACGATACAAATATGGTCACAAGCCCAGATTTGGGTCTGTTCCAGTAAATGCCGCTCTGAAGCCATCCTCAGGGATACTGGGGGTGGGGGTATAGAAATCACAGCCAAGCATCTCTCTCTCCCTTCCCCTTCTGCTCGAGGAGACCTCACCCTAGGCTTTCTCTGACGGGCCCAGGTTTAGATTTGTCTCCTCCCAGGACAGCACTGGACCCCCAAACCCAGTCTGGCTTTGCAAAGTCACATGACTTTCCCTGGGCGTCTGTCCCAGGAGGCCTGCGAGGCTTCCGAGTGGTGTTGTGAAGGTGTTTCCCCACCCACTGGTGTAGCTCTGCTCCCACAGGAAATGCGGGTGCCCCAAAGAGCCCGTTGCTCACCTGCTGCTGAAGCAGTAGCATAAGAGACTGCTGGAGCTGAGGTGCCCTCCCCTGTGGGAATTCAGCACTGCTGAAGCTCTAGCTCTCCTGGCCTCTCTTCATTCTTGGGCTCCTATCTGCTTCCACGTTTGCCCCCTCAGGCTTACTGGTGGAGCAGCTTGAGGGAGCAGAGGCCTGTATTACAGTTTCAGCCTGGGGTGGGGCTTGTGTGGGGCAGAGCTGAGCTGTGAGAGCCCATTGGAACTGAATGGACATCAGGCCTGCAGTGACCCTAGGAAAGGGCACTCAGGTGGTGTTTAGAACACTTCTTTCACATGCTGCCCTCCGTTTCCCTTGTCGCTTTCCTCCTTCCCCCCCCACCCCCCTAGGGGGTTGGGATTCGGAGTGGGCCAGGCCATGTGCTGGCTGCTTTGTGTGAAAGTTCTTTCAATCGGATTATTCGTATCTTATCTTCTCCTGCCTTCAATGGCCACTGACTTGGGCTGCCCTGATCCCACTCTAAGCCTCTTAAGTATAAAACCTAGGGTCACTATCAAAAAGCACAGTTGTAGTCCGGAGCCACCACTGCAGAGACTGGGCAGCCAGCTGCCCTGGTTAAAACATGGGATTTCTGTCTACATTTCTTTCCCCGTAAGTGACTGGCAGATGGTGGATTTCAGAGGCTGTTCCACTGGCACTGTAGCTCCTAGGTGAACTCCCTGGAAAAGCTGACCTGGAGTCTCTTAATAGGGCCTGCCGGGGAACTAACAAAGGAGTGCCCCCTTTGGGTGGTTTCTTTGGGGACAGCAGCCAGCTGGCTTTCCTCTAGATAATGAAGATTGGGTCCTGCCCCACACACTAGAGCAGTGGGGCTACTTGTTATAGGGCTCCCCCTTTGGGCAAGCTTGGGCGTGTAGCTGGCAGGCTTGGTTTTCTTGGTGGTGTGCACTCCTCCTGGACTCTGCTAGGTGTCAGAGCCTCTGTGCCTGGAAGTTTGTCTGCCTGTCTATATAACTACAGTCATGAGGGCCATGTAGAAATCTCCCCTCCCTTCTATACGCTTTGGCAGTGCCCACCTCCCTCCCCGTAGCAGGGTGGTAATCATTTGGTAGCATACCCTGGAGGGAGGCCTGCCCCTTCTGGCTTATTTCTCTGTAGTTTTCCTCGGACATGCCTTTTGCTGCAGACATGGTTGACAGAGGCACCATGCCAACAGACTGGTGATAATGCTGGTTATCAGTGAAAGTGGCTCATCTCCGTGCTGCCCCGCAGAGCAGACGGAGCCTCTGTGGGAGAGCCAAAATGCTACCTGGCCCCAGGACGTAGCAGTATCTGGGGGTGGGGGCAGCTTGTGGGCCACCCAGGAGAGAAGCAAGAATGTTAGCATCAGACAGGCCTCGAGGAAGGAACTAGTGGCTCCCGCTCTCTCGTGGTCAGGAGGGCAGTTTGTGTCGTGTCTGAGGCAGACTGCACTCGACGCTTCTAAGTCAGTCTCTCAGGCTTTGCTGGTAGGGTTGCTGCCTGTCAGGTAGCTGGGAACCGGAGGCCCTGATCTGGTGGCGGTGGTGCTGATGTGGTATGCCCATATGTGGTATGTCCAGAAATAAGTCTTGTTGGAAGCCTGTTCTATGAGGCTGTAGCTGTCTAGCACTGGCAAGATTTGTTTCCTGTGGCAGGTAGCAACCCCCATGTGTTGGGGGGTGTGTGTGTGTGCCTTTTTTTCCCCCCAAAGGTGTTTCATTTCAAAGACAGTTCAGAATGGAACTGTCAGCCCAAACAGGGACTTTGCGTAGCAGCCATTGTTCAGCTGTAAGTGCCTTGGTGTGCATGTCGGCAGGGGCATCTTTCTGGAAGGCAAATGGGGGAGTTGAGGTTCTTGGCCTGTTAGCTGAAGCTACCTGCAAAGGTCAGGTGCAGAAGTGCTTTCACTGATGCAGCCACCTGTCCTGCCTGAAAATTTTGAATGTTTGCATGTTGCAGGAAATCAGGCATATCCAAGTGTTTACCCATTCCTAACTTCTGTGGTAGCAACTCACTCCACCCACTGATCTGGGTGACTTGGAAGCATGTAGGGAAAGGGAGAAGCTAAATAGCTCATTCACTCAGTGCCCACGCTGCACAGTCCCTCCCTGGCTAGATGTGCTCTTTCCTTTGTCCTAGATCTGCTGTACCAGCTATCGAGGAGGGAGTGTGGTGGATTTTAGGACCTGGGGATTTTACCTCTGGTTTTCTGACCTCCGCTTCACTCTTCCTCCAAGCAAAGTCTGCCTGCTGTCTTGCCCAATGTATTTGAATTTCAAATCAATAGTCAAGGTGAAGGCTGCCAAGGGACAGACTGGTGTGATGGGCAGGAGAGCGGGAGAGAAGCATGGTGCTACCTGACTTCCTCCCTGTGCCTTGTTGGGAAGTATTTGGGTCACATACAACAGGAGCAACTTGAAGTGCATTGACAGAACCACAGACAATGCTCAGTGGGATGGTGAAGCCACCTGGTGGTGAAAGGCACCTCCTGCATGTGTTCTGTTTTCCTCCATGTTCACCTGTAAATGGTGTTGGGGTTTTGTAGAGTAAGTTATGTGGGATCGATATGCAAAACCCCTCCCATTGTTTCCAGAAGGTGCGGAACCACAGAGAGATGCGTTTCTGGTCAGTCAGCAAAGTCTCTCCCGCTTGGTTCTCACCCCCAGGCACTCAAAGTTTTCTTTCCATGGTGATATGGTGCAGTTTCTGAGGCCTCGCTCCACTAGCAGTTAGACCAAAGGTGGTCACAGAGAAGCTTGCTGGGATGTGCCTGGTTTGGGGAGGATTTGCACACCTGCTGAGGTGTCGGGTTTGGGGAGGGGTGCAGCAGCTTAGCTGCTCTATTTAGTCTTGGGTGGGGTCTTACATGGAGGGAGCGGAGCTCTGTTCCTCCTAGATCACCCACAGTGCTGGTCTAGGCTCTGGGAGCATGCTACTGGCACTGACCCATTCACGTGTTATGGGGACGATGTGATGCTGGCGTGGGGAGTGGAATTGAGGGTGTACTAGGAAGTATGGGGGCAAAGGTGGCATGACTACAGCAGGAGAGGCAACATAACAGTAGTAGTGCTGGGTGGGTGCAACTGGGACTCACTGATTGCTCTCTTTGTGTCCCCAGGCTCCACCTGCCTCACCAGTGCACCCTCCCTTGCCTTGAGTGCAGCCAGCCCAGCCATTGGGGATCCAGAATGATATAGCACAGGCCAACGGTTTATAAGTATGTGGCTGCGTTTTTATTAGCTTGCCTGAGCGCTGTAATTTCAGCAGCTGCAGCAGTGTTGCTGATTGAAAGCTTTCCTCTCCCCTGCCCACGCTTCGCTCCACATCACCTTCTTGTGTCTGCACTAACCAAGGCCGCTGCAGGCTGGGCTGGTTTCCTGCCCCATGTGTCACTAACCTCCTCCTAGAAGGCAGCACTCAATGCTGAACTTTAATCTGCTACTTTGGCAGCGGAGGCTGCTTTTTGATGCTATGAAGCTCATGTCTTTGCAGTGATTAGGCCTTTGCTCTGGCTGCTGATGTGGGGCTGGCTCCTCCTTTCCCTTTCTCCTCTAGTGCCTGACACCCTGTGGCAGGGTACTGGGGTAAGGGCCCACAGGAGCTGACCTTGAGTAGGTGACCACATCCTAGCCACGCCTGCCTTCACCTTAACTGGCTACACGTGACCTGGAGCCTTTATAAAGTCAAGGTCCTGGTGCAGTTGAGGTTGGTCCTCAGGAAAGGCCCCAGAAGAGAGCAGTGGGCTGGAAGTCAGAAGCTCAGAGCCTACTGAGGGTTTTGCCTGCTTCTTTTGGGTGAAGAAAGTTTGACTCTAGTATTATTTTATTAATATAGCACCAGCAATATGACTAGCACTGAATAGTCCTGATTGGAGATGTATCTCTGCCCCAAGGGGCTTACAACCTAGGGTACAGCAGGGGACTAGAGAGAGAGACAGGGATACATTCAAGAAGCTGAGAAGTTGTAGGTGTCAGTGCTTAGCCTAGTTACAAGGGGAAGAGGGGGATGCTGAAAGACTAGATGGTATAAGGAGAAGCATCAGTGAACAATCTATGGGGTGGTGCGGAGCTAGGGAAAGCCTGACGGAAGAGGTAGGGGATTTGAAGGTCTGGAGTGAGCAGAGCACATGTGCTCAGGGAGGGAGTTCCAGGCTTAGAGACTGCAGTATGGGAGAAGGAGCAGAGATTGTTTAGGGAGCAGGAGATTGGGGCAGGTGAGGGTTTGGGGAGAAGAGGAGCAAGTGGAACATAAAAGGAAAAGAGAGGCACAAGCCCATGAAGAGCCTTGAAAGTGAGAACAAGACATTTGTGGTGGATAAAGTTGAGGGGGAGAAGAAGCCAGTATAGGGAGGAAAAGAGGGGTTGAACCTCATTAAATTGGTGGGTGAGATGGATGACCTTGGCAGCAGATTATTGACAGGAATGGTTTGCGGAGCCTGCTTAAGCTGAAAAGGAGCAGAGCTTACTTGATTTGCCATGGACAGGTGTCTTCCCACACAGCCCCAGTGCAGTGCATTGTACCCTGAGGATTGGCGCTCCAGAAATATGCTTGGCAGGTAGTCAAAAGAAACCTGTCCAAGAAGCTGAGAAAGCACTCAACTGAGGCACACGGGCAAAGTGTTAGAGGGACTGAGCTTCCCAGACATGGTGGGATGTGGATGGGGATCTGTCTGGTCAGATCATGTCTGCTGGCAAGTCAGTAGCCAATGCAATAACCTGGGGAGAGATCCTAGACCTTCCCTCTTGGTTACAGTGGTGCACGGACCTAGTGAGGGGAGACCTTGGTTCCTGGCTCCAAACTCTTGTGCTAGCACCCAGATCCCACGTGAGGGTCAAGCCCCGTGTGTGTGTGTGTGTGTGTGTGTGGACACATGCACACACCCACAGGAACACCCAGTGCCAGCTTTGAGAGCTGCCAATTTCCTAGTTTATTTGTCACACCAGTGCCACCTCCTGGGCGTTGTCTTGTCTGTACAATATTCCCTTTGTCTGCCTGTTTTCTGACCTCTCCCTTTGCCTTTTCGGTGGTTAGCAGTACTTGTCCCTCTGTCTCTCTACTGCATGCTGTTGAGTCTCCAGTCCAGTGTTCCTCTTTTGGTAGCTGCAGAAGGCTTCATGAGGCAGAGACTTAAGATGATCTCTGATGTGTGTGGTGCCTAGCGCTGTCCTAGGAAGGAGGAGGATCCAGCGGGGGGGCTTCATCTTTGACTAACACCCTGTGGCAGAGGTTCCCAGATGGAGGGTCAAGACCCCAAATGGAGTCACGTCTCCTGCAGAAGGGGTAACAGTTCTGATTAGTATTTTATAAACTTGATACGTCTTTGTTGCTGCCTGGGATCATGAGAATATGTGTTGGTCTCCAAATGGGATTATGTAGGCAGAAAGCTTGGGAACCTCTGAGCTGTGATGAGTGTGCAATACTGCAGGCTGAACACTGGAGGGTGAACGTGTTCTATGCGTGTGTCCCCAGGAGTTGAGGGAGGGTGGGAGCCGCCTCTATGGTTGCCTTAGTGCTTTATCCAGTCAGTTTTTAGTGCTCCTCCTAGCCATGGGATTCCTGGAATCCTGTTTCCTAGCTTCATTCTTCTCACCCTTGGGATGACGCTGCGGAGACTTGGCTGGAATTTCCCTGTTTTGATTTCCACCCAGTTGTTTGTAGTTGTACACAGGGTGTCTTCTCCTTGCAGACTGGCATGTCCCTTGCCCTCTTCCTCCCTTGTTGAGAAAAGATGGGTTACTAGTTCTATGGAGTCTTTTCTGCAGGAGGAGGAAGAGGCCTTGGTGTCTGTGTGCAGCGCAGCAGAAGAGATCAGTAGCATTTACTTGTTAGGCTCGACCCAGGTTCCCCTGATGCTCAGGTTATTAGCGAGAGCTTGCTGTTAACATGGAAGCCGACTCTTCCTTGGTGGCACGAAGCCTGTTAGCACATTAGCACGTTCCCAACCCTGGGGAGAGCTGCCACTTGGTATTTGGATTGCTCTTCTACTCTGTGGATCCTGTGGCGCTGAGGAGAGTAAAGGCAGCATCCAGTCTAGATTTGTTAATAGTTAGGAGGGAGACACAAGTCACAGGGGCTATCTTGTCTAATCTTGTGGCCAGAGGTAGCATCTGCAAAAGGCCAGGAAAAGCCTGTTCACAGTCTAGCCTGACCTGAAATAACCTGACTGATGCCCTAGGAGCCTCTAGCTCCCTCCCCCTATGCTGTGTCTGTGCTGTGTTTCACAGCAGGGCCTGACCAGTGTTCAAGCCTCTGTCTCCATAGGTGTTAACAGAAGTGATGGCGGAGCACCGCCGTCACAGCCCGACCCAGGCTGGGAACCCACCGGCGACACAGTCCCTACCGGGTCTGGCCGGCCACTCTGCAAACGTGCGGTCTCCCAGCTCTGCCCGTGTGCTGCCCCCAGTACCCCACCCTCCACCATGACATGCAGCCAGGGTGGATCTGGACTGTGTCATGGCGGGACATAAACATTAACCACTGTGGCATGCTTTGGCCTGATCAGGCGGACGACAGCCCCGGGCAGTGATCCCGGAGGTCTCTGGGATCACTGCCCAGGCTTGCTGTTGACATACCCAGGAACAATCCTGGGCGAACATCTTACAGGGCACCAACAAACATGCCGGTGGCTTGCTGGCGTCTGTGGCGTAACGGAGCCCACTGGGGTTCACCCCAGCCTCCCGGCCCCCCGTTACCCACTTATTAACTGGTCTCTCTCTTCCCGCTGCCACCACCCAGAATATTTACTTAGATTTCCAGTCTCATCCCTCTGGGGAGAATGAGACCTCTTCTGCTTCTTTAAACAGCCAGGCTCGCACGCCAGTATAAAACAGTTCCCCGTTTCTGCCGCCTGAGCGTACAGAGGCGTATTTGCTCACACACGTTTCTTAACACCTCATGTTGCTGTTCGCTTGGCCCCTGTTGAACGTCTCCTGTGTGGTAACTGTGTCAGCTGCTTGCTCTTTCATAGGGCCTCGTGTATGGTGCAGCATGGCGGGGCTGAGAAACCCAGTGTGCAGGACAAGGATGGGCTAGGTTGCTGCTTGAGATCAGTGTGTGAGAGAGGCTATCAGGCCATTGGCTTCTAGGCCCTCACCTGGAATGCTGTGGTCACTGTCTCTCAGAAAAAAGAGAATGCAGTGCTTCCCCAAAATTTGCCTGTGTAGTGAGGAAATTGGGGTTTCCCCAGTTCCCACTGTACCCCCCAAACACAGCTTTGACTCAGTTTCCCCGTTGTAATATTTTCTCTGTATATTTGTGTGGGGAAAATACGGAACATGAGGGAGGTAGAGAGGCAGCCAGGGGACTCGATTGTTTACTGTAAATAAAAGCACACAGTGACCATGTGGGTAGGCCCAATGAAGTTTCCAAGCCTGACTTGGAGTTCAGAGGGGCCACTCTGAGCACGCTCAGGGGGGTGGCCAGATGCTTGGGCCGGGTGGGGTTGATGGTGCTTAAATACCGGGTGGGGTTGATGGGGCTTGAGAGAGATCGGGATCAGAACCTGGGACTAAGGAAGTTGGAAGCTGCAGGAAGGAGCAATTGAGTGCAGGGACCCGAGCTGGCGGCTGGGAGCTGCAGCTTGGGGAGAGCCGGCTCGACTGGGTCTGGACCCTACTTTCTGGGCTAGATGGGGTGCACCGCGAAGGAGGAACCACTGTTGTCTTTTTGCTGTAAACTTGCTGATACTGTTGGTGTGCTATACTGTGCCTAGCCTCTAACCCTATCCCCACTGTTAGTAAAGATATGTGTTAAGCAGTTTAGTCTGATCATTGCTCTAGGTAGATACTTCTAGGGGAGAGGGAATCTCTCTCAGGTCGCTTTCAGACCTCTTCTCTCCCCCCCCCCCCCCTTGCATATTCTGGCTGCGGGAGAGAATGCCTGGTCAGAAAGCGCCCCCCCCTCACCCCCCCGTGCGTGTTTGCCAGCAAAGCGGGGGGAGAGGGGGACTTTCAGACCGGCCGATCCCCGTGCATATCCTGGCTACACATTCCCTCCCGCAGCCAGAATATGCAAGGGGGTGGAGGAAGATCTGAAACTAGCTGTGGGTTGCCTTTGGCCCCTGGGCCTGAGGTTCCCCACCTTTGGCTTACTGTGACACCATGTGATCTCCTATTGAGACTAAAATATAATTCTTTGACCTCAAGCAGCAGCAAAAGCGTGCACTGTATATCAAAAACCTATTGGGAGCATGGCTTCATCCACCAATGGCATGACCCCCGCTGGGGTCCTAACCTGCAACTTGTGAACCTCCATCAGACAGAGAAGTGGCCTTGGTCGGTGTCAGTGAGGCTTGTGGAAGCTTTCATATGAATGGGGAATGAGAAGATCAGGCATGCTGAACTCTGAGAGGAGAAAGCATGATGGGACTAATGAATGGTCTAGTGCAGGATTGTCCAATGTTTTGGCCACCTCAAGTTCCTATGCTGGATCAAGCCTGTGGGCCACCGGTTGGAGAGCCCTAGTCTAGAGGAAGTAAAGTGGGAGTGCCTACTTCTGGGGCATTGGAGAGAGCAAGGGTAGGGAACCTCTTCCCTCCATGGGCCATTTTAAATTAGTACAAGCTCTGTGGGGTGGATATAGAAGTTGGGGGGTGGGGTGCTTCAGGTGGGTGCCCAGAATGGGAGAAGGAACGGGAGTGTCCAGATCATGCATCTTATCTGCCGAAGTTACAGCCTGTGTCTTTGAGCACATGCCCTCATCTCTCGTTCCCTTCCCCTGAGCTCATTTGAGTGTAGGAACTAGATCCACATTAGATCCAGGACTTGGAAAGGGTCCAAATGAAAAACAGCAGTGGGGCCAGATTTGGCCAATGGGCTGAAGGTTCTCCACCCATGTAACACGGTATAAAAACACTGCTTCAGAGCAGAGGCCAATGCATGGTGTTCCTGGCTTTGTAGTTCAGGAACTGGAGTGGGACTGGGGAGGTCAGAGTTCAGTTCCTGGCTCTGCCACTGGCTCCCAGTGAGGCTTCTGGGCAAGTCAGTTAGGGCTTGATTTTTTTTTTTTTCAAGAGGTGTGGAGCTCCCTGTGCTCCATTGCTTTTTATTTAGACCTCTGGCTCGGCTAAACGTTGCTAGAGGGCACCTGCAGGCACTGTGGTTCACCCTGTGGTGGCAGGTGCATTTCCCAGAAAGGAGACCCAGCCTGGTTGCTTGGAAAACCTGACTCAAGGTTGTGTGGGGGTGGCTGAGGGAGCGGTCCTTTGGGGGGGGGGGGTTCACTGCTTAGAGCTGTGGTTTCTGCTTGAGTGTGTCAGACTGAAACTTGTGCTGCTGGCAGGGGCTAGAAGGCGAGGAAGCCCTTCAGCTCCCCCCACCAAACCACACGTGTGCCTCGAGCAGGAGAGGGATTCAGATGTGTGGTGCAAGGCATCTGAACTTTAAAAAGATACAGTAGGTTAGTGTAATCATCTCTCCACTTCCCCTAAGGGAAGTGGGTCACTGTGGCCATTTGGTCCCCACATTCTGTGCTGTCCTTACTGCCCCTCCACAGGGAACCAGATTATGACTGGTAGTTCATTCCACAAGTGGCAGGAGGGAGGGAGGGGTCTCTTAACAGTTTTCTGTGTGATTAGAAAATACTTTTGAGGGACCAACACAGGGCAGGCCAGTGTGCTGGTGTTTTCCAGCTCTTGGTACTTGGCCTATCTCTAGCAAAGTTGGAGAACTGTTTGTTCTTAGGGCTATGAAAAGCCTGTTGGGGGCTGTCCCCTCCTGGGCTGCAGGTTTGCTCTTGCGTGGCTAGCCTTAAGAAGGCCAAAACAAGAAGTCTGCATGTGGCATTGTTGGGAAACAGGAAGTGACTTCAACAGGGGACCTCTCTTCTTCCCAAAAACCATCAGCCATGGGGAGGATGGGAAAGGGGTGGAAAACACATCAGCACACAAGTACCCTGACTGGTCTCTGCTAATGCAAGGATTGCTTCCCACACAAGCAAAGAGGAAATGGAAAGGCCTGAGCTGTCCTCTTAGTACAGATTATTCCTAGTGCAGGTTACCAGAACTGAGGTACCATTACCTCGGTTCTCCATCTGTAAAATAGGAATTAGTAAAATGTAAAAAAGGGGTTGTGAAGGTGAACTAGATAAAGTGTTTTAAATGCTGAAAGTGCTGTAAAAATAATATAATAATCTTAAGATTTTAAATAATACACTTGAGATTTTTAAAAAAGAAATTTCCACTTTTGAGCATTTACTTTACAAACCTGTTTTTCAGGTTTTCCACAACAATCATGAGGACTAGAAGCATTTCTGTACTGAAACTCATCGTTCTCTCAACTTCAGGAGCTAGGGTTTTTGGAATACACTCAAGCAAAGACCTGTGTTTACTGCATTTTTTGGAGGAGATGCACTGAACACGAGCCCCAGCCCCCATTCTACCAGGCTTGTGCTAAAGTCATGTGAGCTGGTAACCATAATTTATGTTCTCTCCAGTGCTGCTTGACAATACAGTGGAAGCCAAGCACCTATAAATATTTAATGTTTTAAAAGAGCTTTAACTTAGATACTCTCTCAGCGACACTGTGCGCTCTTACTGGTGCTTGGCTTCTGGGTACCCCACCTAGGTCCTTCATTCCCTTTTTACCAGTATCCTTTCCAAGGCCATTCAAGGTAATTCTGAAAGTGTGGGGTCAGTCCTGAATGCCTGTGAAACCCTGGCCTTTGAAGTCACTGTGGCCCTTTCCGGGAGTTCTAAGCTCCTCTGGGTGATGTGCAGCCATTGTCACTCCTAGCAACAAACAAGGGTTTGGAGCAGGAAACGAAGCAGAATCCAGAATGGAAAGTGTGAGGTGGGCAGGTGACTGCTGGTGCTCATTTGTGATAAGGCCTGGTCTCTGCTCAGCCCTCCCCTTGCTCCTAGTGCCTGTTGGCTTTGGGAAGGGAAACATGGGTGATTATGCTTTGTATAGAGCAGAATGGAGGTGGGATGCAGCCCTTCCTTGCAAGTGCTCTGGGCTTGACTGGAGAGAGCCAAGCAAGGCCTCTCATCAAGCTAATGTTTCCTGTTGCCTTCCCTTGGGCGGCAACAGGACTCTCCTGCTTCCCTTCTCAGCCGGCAACATAGGAACAGGGCTGAAAACAACTTCAGTTGCTGGGAAAACAGCAGCCCTGCCCTTTGCGGTGCAGGGACGGCTACTGTCCTCTCTCATTAGCAGCTCTTAGTGGAAAGTTCATGCGTCCCCACAGCAGTGACAAGCATCTTGTCAGGGTACAGCTCTGTGTAACAGCAACTCTGCTCAGCCATTGGTCCCTCTCCCCTCTGGTTACTGGTTTCCTGTGTGCTACTTTCTAGATACCCATCAGCAGAGCAGCAATAGGGAGTGGGTTGTGCATCTGACTGCTGGTTTGGCAAAAAATGCTGCCTTGCCATTTCCTTATGAATTACTGCTTTCCTTTCCCCGGCTCCCCAAGTGTCTTGGGTGCTGTGCTGTTTACGCAAACTCACAGGCTCGGCTTCACAGAGCTTCCACGCTAATTTTAGAGGCGGTTCGATGAGTAAGGGTAGCAGTCGGTCAGGCGGGGACAGGGTGAGAGAGGATGAGGTCCCTGCAATGAGGCTGCACTGTGACTCATGAGAGACATGTGCCTTTAACTACAAGCCGTTTTAAAAAATAAATAAATGACACTGATCTCTGACTCACTCCTTCTGGGTGTCGTGGGAGAAATAAGTCTTCAAGTGTAGTTCTGCTCTGAAAAGGAGCTCTGTATAAGTGAGTCCTTTTGGGGATGCTTCTTGTGTATCTTCAAAGTGCTTTACATTAATCGGTATTGCAAGTGCTTTATCTAGATCACCCTCACAACAGCCCTGTGAGGTAGGTCAATATTAGCCCCATTTTACAGATGAGGCTGAAAGATAGTGACTTGCCCAGGGCTACTCAGTGTGAGTGTGTAGCTAAGACAGGATTTGAGCTTTGGTCTGCCGGGTCCAGGCTCTACATACACCTTATCAATGAGATTACACTAGGTGTTGGTGTATTTATAAATTCTGTCTACTGCCACTCGTGAATACAATGCACATTTACTCCTTGTCCTATCAGATCCCTAAGGAGAAAGCTGGAGTCTCTTGTTTGCATCAGCACAAACCCAGTATCTTGTTCCTGTAGAAGACATTGGACTGCCTGGGTGTCCCCAAGGGTGTACTTAGTCTGTGGAACCTTAATTGCAGGTGGTGATGGGTGAATGTGGGGTGGCCTAAATCTTGCTGGATTGGAGCCCTGAATTTCCCCAGAGCACAAGAAGCACAATCCTTTTTTGGGCTCGTACTCCCCTTTAATGTGCTTCCCCTAAGTGACTCTGTTTAAAGCAGCAGTGGGGGATCTTTTCCCTTCCCTGGGTCACTTTGAAAACAAGTCCAAGCTCCACAGGCCAGACAGGAATTGGGGGCGGGGTTGCTTAAGGGGTGTTCCCAGGGGAGAAGGAAGGGGAGGGTCCAAATTGTGTATTTAAGTAAGGGGTGGGTCAAGTTCCCAACCTCAAAAGTCATGTACCAAAATCTTCATGTGACCCAGAGATACAAGAGACGCATGCATGCACACACGCAGGAACCTCTGCTGCTTTTTGATTAGCTGACGACACTGGTACTTTGCAGTCCTAGCTGCTGAGGTTCTGAAGAACAGATGCAGTTCAGCTGCTGAGACTCGGGTGCAACGAAGTAAGACACAGGACCGTTAAGGCAGCATGGGGCCCAGGACCAGCCCTGGCCACGAACTACACATGTGACTCCTTGGCCACAGTTTGCTCACCCTGATCTACGTGCCACAAGTCCATCTCCTGTCCAGCCTCATTTCTGCTCTCTTTCTCTTGAGCTTGCTCTTTCAGTACATGAGAATAGGGGGTGGATCCGTAGGCCAGGTCCAGAAACTGGAAAAGGGGCTAAATAAAAAACAGTTGCAGGCAGTATTTGGCCCACAGGTTGCAGGTTCTCACCCCTGGCGTAAAGAAACGGCAAAAAGCAATTTCTTAACTTGCAGTAGGCTGTGCAGAAAGACTTCAGGCTGTCTTTCTCTCTCTCTCTCTCCCTCCCTCTTCCTCTGTCTCCCTCCATGTGCAAGAAAGAGTTCAGCTTTTAAAGGTTTTAATTCCTTCTGACGTTAACATCGTTTCTTGAGGGCCGCCCTGTTGCCCGCTTTAAACAAGTAAGCTAGCGGCTGTACCACAGTGAAAAGGAAAAGAGCCCAACTTGACTCTGAGGTCAAGGGGCAGTATCCACCAACATGGCAAATAGCTCTTTACCTGAAAATGGAGCCCAGGTGGGCTGGAGTCAGAGACAATAACTGTGGAACCCAATGATGCTATTTGAGCAGTCACTACACAGAGCAGAGCTGTAGTTTAAAGAGGGGTGTGAATAACCAGAGGTCCCAAAATGTAGGCTAAGACCCAAGAAGGGATAACGCTATCTGTGGATGGGGTTGTGATCCCAATTGAGATTGGATATACTTTACATGTGTTTGCTGTTGTGTGGGGTCATGGAATTACTTGCAAGTCTCAAAATGTGATGGCACAGTAGATGGGAAAATTACAACTGGGAGCATTTAAATTTTGTAGCCAACTTTCAGTAGCAAAGAATACCCTCGAAGGTCTCTTTTTCTAGATCCTTACCCCTGACTTCATACTACTTTCTGAATGTAGTGGGTACCCATGTTAACTGTTCAGGTGGAGGACAGTATCCTTTCCTCAGGTCAAAGGAGAATTCTGCTTGAGGGAAGCATAGGCTGTAGAGATTTCGTCAGTAGTTCCAGTTTGGCTGCAGGTCAGCCAACGGACTGCCAGACTCTGTACTCACTTCTCGGACAGGGACTCCAATCAAAAATAGGTCTGTTATTGTTTCCATCTTTATTGGGGCCTCTGTGCAAAGAGTTTGTAGACCTCAGCAGAGATCATGGTTTGCTGTGGACACTAGTTTATTTCCTCTTGGACACTTTAACCAGCCCTTTGTTGGAATGCTCAGCAGGTTGGCCTTTGTGGCCAGAAGCTGAACGAGCTACAGGGGCCCTCTCACCCCTATGTGTGTGTGTGTGGGGGGGGGGGAGACCTCTGCTGCAGAGACAATTTGGTCCTTTTGGTGGCCTGTGAATAGATGTTGGGCCTGTCTGTTAAGTTCACTAGATGGTAAAGAAGTGAAGCAAATCCCAAGTGAGCAAGGGAGGAATATTTTGCTGCCTATGCCTTATCTTGCTGCTCAGTCTTGAGAGGAAACTGACTGTTACAGCCAGTAAAAATGTGCTTGCAAAAGTGAAGTGGTTGTGAAAGTGGGATTGAGGGGTGGTGCCGTTTTGTGACTGCAGGAAACGTATGAGGCCTCCCTTCCAGAGGAATTCCTAGCTTATGGCCCAGGAAGGCTTGCTGAGACCTGTATTTATTTATTTATTCCATTTTTTTACCCTGCCCCTCTCGCAAAAGTGACTTGTGGCAGCTTACAATTGAATAAAAACAATCCATTCAATAAAAATACATAAATACAAATATTCACTCTGAATCTGACCGACTTCTCCATAGGGCCCATTTGCGGTCCTATGTTGAAGCTGTGAGGATGGCAAAGAAAGTTCTTTGCCACCCTCATAGTGTCTGCAAAGTTGCATGCAGCAAAGCTGTTCCGGGTGGTGCGGGGGCTGGTCAGTCTGGCCTCCCTCTGCCTGGACAGGGACTTGTCCCAGGCCCGCTGTGAGGAGTTTGCCACCTACTTTGCAGACAAGATCTCTTGGATCCAGAGTGACTTTGGCACTGGATTGGGAGCAATAGGCAAGGAGCACGAGGTTATAGAGGCACCGTCTGGTCCATCTTTGTGGGGTGAGTTTCAGGAAGTGACGCCAGCCGATGCGGTGGATGTCCTGGGGTCTGTCAGGGCCACCAGTTGTGAACTAGATCCATGCCCATCCTGGTTGGTGAAAGCCTGCAGGGAAATATTGGGGACGGTGCTGGCGAAGGTAATCAACGCATCCCTTCGGCAGGGGAGATTATCGCCCAGCCTCAAGGAGACTGTGGTACGCCCCCTGCTTTAGAAACCATTGTTGGATGTGGATGCACTCGCCAGTTATCGACCTGTCTCTAACCTTCCCTTTTTAGGGAAGGTTATTGAGCGGGCAGTGGCACTGCAGCTCCAGGCACATCTTGACAGCATCGGCTTTCTTGACCCTTTTCAGTTTAGGTTCCGCCCCGGCTATGGTACAGAGACGGCATTGGTGGACAGTCTCCGCCGAGAGATGAACGCAAGACATTCAACGTTTTTGATCCTGCTAGATCTCTCGGCCGCTTTCGATACAGTGAACGATGGGCTGCTGTTGAGACGGTTGCAAGCCCTGGGTGGTCTAGACGGGATCGTCCTGGGGTGGTTCCGCTCATTCCTCTCAGGCAGGAGCCAGCGGGTTGTGCTCGGGGCTGAAACATTTAGCCCCCAGGCCCTGGATTGTGGTGGTCTGCACGGTTCTATCTTGTCTCCATTATTGTTTAATGTGTATATGCCGCTGGTGGGGGAGATCGTGAGAGGGTTCAGGGTGCGCTGTCACCAATATGCTGATGATAGTCAACTGTACCTCTCTTTTTCAACCGGCCCAGGTCCTGTCATCTCAGTACTCTCCCAATGTTTGGAGGCCGTGGCGGATTGGATGCGGCAGAGCAGACTTAGGCGCAATCCCGATAAGACGGAAGTGATGGTGGTGGGGAGGGTGAGGGAGGTGTTGCCCCCCCTCGTAGAGGGGGTTCGCCCTCCTGTAGCCCATCAGGTTTGGATTCTGGGGGTGGTTTTGGATCCGGGCCTCCGTCTGGATCAGCAGGTGGAGGCGGTGGCTAAAGCCGCTTTCCGCCAGTTGTATCTGGTGCGGAGGCTGCGTCCTTACAATTCCAGGCCCGACCTGGCCACCCTCGTCCATGCCTTCATCACCTCAAGGCTAAACTACTGCAACGCACTCTACGTGGGGCTTCCTTTGATGCTGGTTCGGAGTCTGCAGCTAGTGCAGAATGCGGTAGCTCGTCTCCTTACGGGGACGAGCTGACAGGAGCACATCACCCCCTTGCTGCACTGGCTGCCTATAGCGTACCGAGCCAGATTCAAGGTGTTGGTTTTGGCCTATAAAGCCCTATACGGTCTGGGCCCCTCATATCTGAGGGACCGCCTCGCCCTCTGTGTCTCAGGGCGACACCTTCGGTCCACCGGGGGTGCCTTTCTGGAGGTCCCCTGTGTAAAACGGGGGACCACTATGGAGAGGGTGTTCTCGGTGGCCGTGCCGCGACTCTGGAACTCCCTCCTGGAGGAAGCCCGCCTGGCCCCAAGTCTGCTGGCTTTTCATCGAGTCTGCAAGACCTGACTGTTCGCCCAGGCCTTCAGGGAGGGTGGGATAGTTGGGGGGTGGGGGAGAAAATTTAGGTTTTTTTAAATGATTCTTCTAAAATGTTTTATATTGTTGTTGAATTTTACTGTATATTTTTGTACGCTGCCCCAAGATGCTGTAGGCATGAGGGGGCAGCTAAAAAATGCAAATAAATAAATAAAAATAAATTCTCTCTATATTATATATATAAACTACAAAACCACTAAACAATAAAATCCCATCCCCCTGCCAAACGCCTGACGGAAGAACCAGGACTAACAGCTTTGACAGAAGGTAAGAAGATCTGGGCTGAGGTGAACCTCCACCGAAAGGGAATTCCAGAGTAACAACACCGCCACTGAGACCGCCCTCCTGTCCATCTGAACCCACTGATAGGAGGGCGCCCCCAGATGACCACAGGGGCCGCCCAGGGGGTGAGGTGATCACTCAGATAAGCAGAGCTTAGGCCATGAAGGGCTTTAAAGGTCAACACCAGCACCTTGAATCAGTCCTGGAAAACAATAGGCAGCCAGTGCAGTGCTCAGAGCACAGGGGGTTTGCTCCCTGTGGCCCGTCCCAGTAAGGAGGCGGGCTGCCGCATTCTGCACTAACTGCAGCTTTCAAACTGTCGCTATGGGCAGCCCCACGTAGAGCGCATTGTAATAGTCTATCCTCACGGTGACAAATGCTTGGATGACCATGGCGAAGTCGGAGTCAGAGACATATGGCCGGAGCCTCTTCACCAGATGTAATTGGCAAAAGGCGCCCCTGGCCACAGCCAACATCTGGGAATCCAGGCGTAGCTGTGAATCCAGGATCACACCCAGCCTGCACCTATGGAGCCTATGGAAAACAGATACCCCCAATAACGGGGGAAACTTCCTCACTCAGACCACCTACTAGTATCACCTCTGTCTTATCGGGATTGAGCTTCAATCGACTTGACCTCATCCAGTCCCCCACAGCGGCCAAACACTGGGACAGCAATGAGACAGCAGGGCCTGGGTTGGATGAAAATGACAGATACAGCTGGGTGTCATCTGCATTCTGATGGCAGCGAACCCCCCAGCTGCGCACAACCTCCTCGAGCAGCTTCATATACATGTGGAACAAGAGGGGACAGAATGGAACCCTTCAGGACCCCACACAGGAGGCCCCCAGAGGATGAAGTATAGTCAGGGACCCGAGTTCACTGCACCCAAAAAATTTAAAATCTGCAACCGGTGAAGCAAAATTCTGCAAATTCACTGTGAGCATTAATATTTGCATAATTAACTTGATTTGCATAACTATGCATGCTGGGAAGCAAATTTGCAACAGGTTTGACATAGAATCACAACTTTGCTAATCAAACACAACTCAAATCCTCTGGAATTTCAGCACCCCAGAATTCCCACCTCATATTAAAACCCCAGACCTCCCTCACCCAAACATAAGGCCTTCAGACCCCACCGACCTACAATTCATCTCCCAGGGGCCTATTTACCCTCAGGTCATGGTCACACCTCCTGGACAGATGGCAGCTGCAGCAGCAGTTTTAGTTTGGGGTCAGGTGACAAGTATGCCTGAGCCAGGATTTAAAAATCCTGCAGACAGTCCCCACTGCAGTGTAACTGCAGTTTCAACATGGCACTGCGAGGATTGGCTGATTCTGCGAGGATTGGCTGATTCTGCAAAAATCACTGCAAATTGCAGCAACGCAGTCAACTTGGGTTCCTGAGTATAGTCCCTCTTGCACCTCTCGCTGAGATCTGTCTGTGAGGTATGAATGGAACCATTGTAAAACAGTCCATCCACCCCCGCCAGGTCCTGCAGCTCATGGTTCATGGTATTGAAAGCTGCCAATAGATATAATAGAACCAGCAGGGTCATACGACACCTATACAGTTCTACAAGGAGGTTGTTGACCAAGGCCACAAGCGCTGTCTCCGTTCCATAACCCAGGCGAAAGCCAGACTGTGTGGGATCAAGAAAACCAGTGCCATCCAAATGTGCCTGGAGCTGACGAGCCACTACCCGTTCAATAACCTTCCCTAACAGACAGGTAACTCGCCAGGCCGTCAACGTCAGGTGATGGCTTTTTAAGGAGAGGCTGGACCACAGGCTCCTTGAGGCAGTCCGGCACCTTCCCCTCCCAAAGGGAGGCATTGATAATCCCCACCAGCACCGGGTGTTCTAGTGTCTCCCTGGCAGCTCTTACTAACCAGGATGGGCACGGATCTAATTTGCAAGCAGTGGCTCGAACAGACCACAGCACATCAACTGCATCAGCAGGTGTCCCCAATTGAAATTCATCCCACAAAATGTGACCAGACAGGACATTCCTAACCTCTGGCTCTGCCACTGCCTCTAAAATGGCGGAGTCACAGTCGTGCTGAATGTGAGCGATTTTGTGCGCAAAGTACTTCGGAAAACATGTCACAATGGACTGTGGATGAATCCAGTTGCAGGTGGAGGCAGGCTGGACTGACCTGGCCTGTTACCACCTGGAACAGCTCCGCTGGACGTGACTGAGGAGACGCAGTGAGTGTAGCAAAGAACTGCTTCTTTGCTACCCTCACCGCCACGGCATAAGACTTCAAAAATGCTGCAACCGATCATCCTGGGAGTGAGTACGGCGCCACCATCACTCCAACTTCCTCCCTTCACACTTCAGGCGTCCCAGGAGGAGGATGCCTATATGTGTGGAATGAAGGTTTGGGGCTACTCAGTGTATTAGTTTCCTGATGGCATTCGCAGGGAAGGCTTCTTGAGGAATTCTTGCCTGATTTTTGCAGAGCTTGGGTTTCCCCCCCCCCCCCACCTCAGCGAATGAAGGACTCCAATAAGTGGGAGTTGTAGTAATGCAGTCACAGTCTGTGTATTTAGAAAGGTTGCCGAATGAAGTGGAAGCAATGGGCTGAGAAGGTGACTTTTGCTGGGGCGAAAGTGCATAGGAGAATCATGGCTGTGGGTGAAAGACAGGGACTCGAGTGAGTGAGAAGAGGAAGTCCTTACATAAAGGGGGTTTCTTATTGGAGTTGGTATTTTTCTGTTTCTCTGTAGGTTTTTTGCCAGGGGAAGAGTGGCTCTGTTCTTCTTCCTGTGTGTAGGGGCATTTTGTTGTACCCCTCACCTGAAACTGGGTGCCACTGGACCAGGACTAGAGACTAACAGCAAATAGAAACTGAGGAGAAAACCACAGCAAGCTTGAAGTCCTGTCTCGGGCAGTAACAGTGCTTCTGTCACCTCTATCGGAGCTAAGGACTTTTAATCCCTTATGCCATAACAGCACTGGGTGCCAGGCCAAAAAAAATCACTGAAGCAAATTATGTGGGTGTTTTGGGGGGGGGGGGTGTCTGTCAGATGGTGGCAGTAGGAGCCTTTCTCCAGGAGAGAGCTAGCCCCAGGGTTGCTCTAAGAGGAAGTGCAGTTACTTATTTTAATACATGTTGTCATGGTTTGCTGTGTGGTGAGGAGGCGGAGGGATAAACAGAGCCCTCACTCTCCAAACTAGGACTGAATCTGTGCTGGGCTGGCAGACTCCCTCCTCCTCTGCTGCTGCTGCCTCTGGCTCTTCACCTTCAGGAACTTGGTCTTCGGCGTCCGATCAGGTCACAGGGGCTCTTCCAATCCTTTCCTCCTTCTCCTCTCCCCTGCTTTTGCTTCTCTCCTTGTTCTTTGTTGGTGGGGAGTTTGGGAGGGGGGGTGAGGTTTAGGCATAGACCTGAAGTCTGACCAGGTACCTCAACCTATAATGGTGATTAAAACACAGGGAAGTCAGGCTGTAGGCAGGATAAGGGAAGCAGGTCCTTTTGGGGTAGGAGCAGATCCTGTTTAGAGTAATCCTTGCTAGCTGTGTTTGTGGCTAGGATTGGAGTGGGCCAGAGCTGCTGAATTTTCTACCGGAGTTTCCTGAATTTTGATACAGAGCGGATTCGAGTTTGTGCTCAGTGAATGCAACTTTGCTGTGGTCACCTCCAGGAAATGGGGAGAATTCCTGAGGAGGGCTGTGCATACGATTTCTGCTCCCCGCCCCCCCCCCCCAGCCTAGCCAGTGCACCCAACATACTGGGGGTGGGGGGGTCTTTAGGTAATAAAGCCATAGTCCGGGCTAACTGACAGTCTCGGCAGCTCCCCTTGCTTTCCCTCTGCAGCATTAGCAAAGGGACTTGTAGGTCTTCTGGGGGTTGTAGCAGGGGCTCCTGCCCTCTGTTACAGGGAGGCCAGTGACGGCTCTTCATTTCTTTATTGGCCACTTCACATATTACCATGAGAGGTAAGACACCCAGTGGTAAGAAAAACAAACAAACCATCAGGTATGTACTTTGTGGTGTCTCGAAACGTGTGAATGTACTACACTCTCTATCTGAATTTGGATGTTTGTTCGGATGTAGCATTCACATTTTATTAGCAAGGGATAGCTTGCCACTTAGGCTAGGACTAGTCTGAGGCAGGGCTCTGTGACTTCTGTGCTACTTCAGTTGCAGCCATTTTTGTGGAATCGTGCATTTGGGCAAATTGTCATAGACATTGCCCCTGCCAGGGTAGAATTACAGCTTGGTGAGCACTATGCGCTAGCCAATGAGATGTGAGCTCTTGAGCTAGCCGGTGGGATGTTAGTGTATATTCTGGAACTGTGAGGCCCTTTGCCATGGCTGTTGAAGAGGGAGCCACCGGTGACCACTCAGGGCAGAGAAGAACCCCCTCCACTGCTAGGTTCATGGGAGGGGGGCGGGGTTTAAACATATGAGATGTTCAAACTGATGAACGACATGCTGTGTAATTTGTTTGCATTCAGAATTTGCATAATTCTATTGGCAGAATTTATGGTTCGTGGCTGCAGAATTTGGAGGGGGGTGGAAATTGCAGGTTACACAGGGTCCTGGTCTTAGGTTACTACTATAGCTATACCTCCCACATCAGGGTGGGCCATGACTCAGGTGGTGGAGCGCATGCGTTGCATGCATAAGGTCCCATGTTCAATCCCTGGCATCTCTGACTCAGGATCTCTGGTAGCATGCCTGGGTGAGGGATCCTCTGCTGGGAATCCTGGAGAGCTGGATTTGAAACCCTGCTGCCATGTCAGGTTGTGACAATACTGCACTGTTGGTTTGACTCAGTTAGGCAGCTCCTTATATCCTTAAATATTCAAAACAAATTCATTATGGTATCGGTGGTATCTGCTTCTGGCTACATTCTGTGCTTTTGAATCTTTATGTCAGTTCTTCACTTTGGAATTTTGATCACTTTGTCGTTTTAAACTATTCATCACTTTGGTACATTCATACACTTTGGGATATTGGTACATTGTGTCATCGGTGAGTATTTTTGAAGGTGAATGTGATTGGTCCATCTCTGTGACCATAACACAGCAAAAAGTCACAAAAGCACTGAGTAATGGAGGATGATGTGACGAAGAATCAAATTTTGCTACTGTGATAGATGAATTTGGATATTCATTCAAAGGAACAAATATGGGAATTATCTTCACAGATACAAAAATGTATTCATTTAAG
Organism: Sphenodon punctatus; assembly: GCA_003113815.1. Taxonomy (NCBI): domain Eukaryota; kingdom Metazoa; phylum Chordata; class Lepidosauria; order Sphenodontia; family Sphenodontidae; genus Sphenodon; species Sphenodon punctatus. The sequence goes on from QEPC01009299.1 coordinate 2,536,633, forward strand.
ACCTAGTTATCACCACCTGTGGGTAAACTGTTCTTTACAACTGCAGTGTGCAGTGGAGCAGCGTTCTCCCCCCCCCCCCCCAGCAGCCTTGGAGGCTTTGGGGGGGGTCTCATGAAGAGCTCCTGTACTTTTAAAATTACCACTGCCCCTCCGCGCATTCTGTGAATGCTAGTGAGAGGTAATGGTTCAAAAGACGGTGTTGGTAACTTACCACCCACCCCTGAGCATTCATGCGTTCAGAGATACTACAGGGTGGATAACCTGTGTTAAATAAACCATGGGATATCCTACCTTTGCTGTGTGAACAAGCTCTCTGCCTTTTTTGTGCATGTTTTCTGGCACAGCCTTCTGTCCCTGCCAGGGAATACTCCAAAGCACTCCAGAGAGGGAACTGTGGCTCAAACAGCTGGGCTCTTTAGTTTTTGTAAACAGCTTATCCCCTGGGTTAGGTCTCTCTAAGCTCACTTGTGTGAGACAGCTGTGTATTCCCAAAGAAGGCACTGGCCTGAGGAGGATACAGAAATCGGCTAGTACTTCCCAGGTTATGACGAGAGCAATTTAGCTTTCTCATGCCCCATCTTTTTGGCCTCCACACCTGATATGCTCAGAGGCCACTAGTCTAACACACCTTGTTTTAGATATCAAAGGAAAGTCCTTCCCTTCCTGAGTAACTCCTGAGATGCTCAGAACAGAAACCAGATGACCTGCCTAGTTTTCCCTCATGGGTGCTGCTTGCATGGTACTTAGTTCAGCCTGAACAGTGGAACCGGTCAACCAGTTTTGCTTTCTGTGTCTCATGGGCTAGTCCAAGCCTGCAATGTTGCTATTGACAATGCAGCCGGGGACCGCACAGGCAATGTGCAATGTTCTTGTTGGACTTGGCAAGGAAATAAAAGTATTGCACAAAAACAGTGCTGTTAGTCTGGGCCATATGCAAAGCCTTGTTCTTATTAAACTTCAGTGTGGAGCCCAAGTCTATTTGATAGTCTTTAGGCTGAGAATTGACTTTGAGCTGCAAGCTTATACTAAAAAAGGAGTGTTGCCAAAAACCTAGGATGTGCTGAAGCTGTGGGAGAGTGTGTCTGAGCTGTCCCAGACCAGGATGGTTTTTTACATACTGACCCTGAGGAATGCCATGCTTACTGGGGCTTGTCTGAGTCTTACACTGTGTGTTGGAGGCCTGCAGGTTTGCAACCTTATCTGTTGAAAAATTGGAGCTGGGTTCCAGTCTGTAATTGGCTTAAAATGCGTGACTGTTTTTTGGTTGTTTTTTTTCCAGTTGGGTTTTTCTATCTCCAGTTTTTCTATCTCCTTGAAGGCTAGAAACACTCAAAAACACTCAAAAAAACAAAAAAAAACCAACCCCACTAAAATCAGGAGAGTTTTCAAGAGGCCCTAGAAGGAAGAGTTCTTATTTGGCAACTCTTTACAGGAACCCAGGACCCATGGGGATGCCTGGATTTGCAATGGTTCTACTTAAGGATATGGGTTGGAGTTGGTGGGGGTGGAAGGGGCTGGAGGTATCATGCTGGAGGTTTCCAGAAGAAGGGAGATGATCCAAATTTTTAACCTAATCCTGACTTCTGGCCTATACGCAGAATCCTGGTTTGCATGCTGGGGGAGTAGAGGGCAGGTGAGAAATGGTCGCAGAGATGTGTTGAGTTTCTTAGGAGAGCGGTGCGATGCATGTCCCAGGCTCCATGAGGGTGTGGGAAATATCATTTTACTGCTCGATTTGGCAAAACAAATTTGCATTAACCTGTCCTTCATTGTGCTCTCTCCCCAAAACTACTATGTTAAACCCAGTTCTAACCCGCCTTGCAACTTGCCTCTGCTAATGTACCTGCTAATGCTCAGCCACAGCTAGTCAGTCACTGTATTGTGACTACTGTCTCTTACAGCTGTTGACCTTATAGCTAGCTTGGGCTCCTTCCCTCGGTGTATTGGATCCACCTGCCTGTTGTCTCTCAACTGATACCTTTCGGAGAAAGGTAGTCTGTCTGAGGGAGCCAGGCGTATGGTGTGGGGGATTTGAAGTAGGGCCACGTGGTGCTTGTGTGCCTGGTGGAGTTAGGAGAAGGATTTTAGCAGCACTCCTATGAGTCATGCCCTTATTATACCTTGAAGAAGCATGTCCGAAAATTCTCTAGGAGTTCATGACACAGGCGGGCTGTCTGAGGAGAGAAATGTGCAGGAGGGGGTTGCCTAGCCCACTTAAAGGCTTTTTACAGAGTAAGAAAAAGGACACATATATTTCCTAAATAGACTAAAAAAGGATATTAATTTTGTAAACATTTTAGCAACTTACAAAAACAAAGGCATAAAGCAGAAGTGGGGACTTGCACACCCACAACTGTGTTTTATTTGTCTCTTTTTTAAATTCCTGGATCTGGCCCATGGATCCAGTCCCTACCCTCAAGCACTGAAAGAATGAGCTTGGGGGAAGGGAGCAGAGGTGAGGTGATGCACTTATAATCAGAGGATTAATCTTTGATATAGTTAAGGGTGTGCAATTTGTTTTCGTTATAACTAAAATGAAAATTTTGATTTTCTTTTTCGTTATTGTAATAACAAAAACGACATAACGAAAACAGAAACAAAAACTAATTTTTTGTTTTGAAATAATGGGAAAACACTGAACGTATTTTTTTGTTTCTTACTCAGTTCTGATGGAGCTTGGGGAGATTGTACCCCTAATGGCAGGCACTATGTGTACCAATTTCTGGAAAGAGTGGATAAAGGGAACCGATTTAGAAGCAATTGAATGTTGTGATTTTAAGAAAAGCTCCATACACATTCCTGGCTACTTCTTTATCTTCTGTTCAATTTGCATGAAACCTAGTAATATTATGTCCCTCCAAAAGATTACCAGTCCTGCCAAATTTCAGAAAGATTGGATAAAGGGTCCTGATGTTATAAGCCATTAACTTGAAAATTCATTTCTGGCTGTAACATTTTTATATTCCATCCTGTTTACAAGACATTTGGCAGGAATGTATCCCACACTTGCCTTGTCATCTCTGTCCAACTACAGGACAATTTTGATAAAGGGTCCCAATTTTATAAGCAATTGAAGTTGTCCTCTTGAAGAACATTATTCAGATAAATAGCAGCAGATTCTGTGCCAATCAGAGGAAACCATCTGGCATGACAGGGGGAGGGAGGATGTAGGAGGGAAGATGGGGAGCAACCCAACAAACTGACAGACATGTTCACTGGCCAATTACTGCATGCTTCCAGGTTTACAGGACCAATCGGTGGTGGCTTTGAGGCGGACACAGGGGCCGGCCCTGAGGTGGGCATAGAGGGGACCTAACTGGGGATAGCATCCCAGCAATCAGGAGACATGGTTTACACATCCAGGCTGGCTAATTATCATCACAATCACATCCTGCAGCACTGTGACAGAGGACATAAGAGAATCTTGATTGGCTCTTTCCTGAACAGATGCTTCCGACTTCCTAGTAACAAGTGGGGCAGGGTGCAGCAGAGAAGTTGGGGTGGTCACAGCACAGGATGAGGCTATTTGGTTCACATTTCTGCTGGCCAATTGGCATCGCAAATGGATTTTATACCACAGTGACACGTAAGAGAATCCCTGGCATAGGCTCATTCTCTATATGCTGTGCAGGCTTATAAAATTGGGACCCTTTATCATTCTGATATTTGGCAGAGATGATCCTGAAGGTGTGCAATACAGCCATGCCTAATTTCATGTACACTGGTTGGACTAAAAAGATGTTACAGTCAGACATACATGTATACGTTAATTACTTATACCACCAGGACTGTCTATCCACTCCTTCTGAAAGTTGGCATACATAATAAACATGGGGAGAGGTATAAACCTACCATGTTTCATCCACATTAGATGAGAGACAAAAAAGTTACAGCCACGGATGTATATGCCGATTTTTGCAACATAACACAATTAAATTGCTTATAAAATTGGATTCCTTTATCCATTCGTTCTGAAATTTGGTACACAAAATGCCTTCCACTGGAGGTACAACCCCTTGTAAGTTTCATCCAAATATAACGAAAAACTATGTTACAGCTGAAAATGTGTTTTCTATTGAAACCAGTGGAAATCAAAAACGAAAGGAAAAATTAAATTTTGAGACTTATGAAAACAAAAGATTTAAATAACGAAAATGAAAAATGATGTGGGTCCCTGGTGCACACCTCTAACGTAGATCCATGATCTGGACTCTCCCTTCCCTTTCCCCACCTTAAGCACATTCCTTAAGCACCCCCAACTCCTATCCTGCCTGCAGAGCTTGTACTAATTTTCAAAGTGGTCTGTGGGAGGGAAAAGGTTCTCCACCCCTGGCCTAAAGGTTAGCTTACACCATAACCCTATGCTCCTCTCTGGTTACAAAACAGACAACATTTTAAATAAACTTTGACTTAGTTTCTAGTCAAGATCTAAGGGGTGGGTGGGTATATACGTGAGAAAATGAGAATGTGGTTTTCTTCTGCCAACCCCAGGATCTCTGAAATAGGACCATAACCCACAGAAATGCATTAGCCACAAACACAATGTGGAATGAGGACAGAGAATTAGTTGCAACGCTGGGTGTCTTTCTCGCCATCCCCATTGTCGGAGCATGTGAATTTGGTCACTTTAACATTCTGTACTGTTGTGCCTAATGAACAGCCAGTCTAATGAACAAAAGTGGGGCTTTAGCAGTCTGGGGCAGCTCTAGGGCAGTCGCTTCAAAGAACTACTTTATCCACCTCCAAGAAAACGACAAGCCAGAGAGCAAGAATCTGCCTGCACCTTCCTACTCTCAAAATCTCCTCAGACTGCAGGACTCCTGTTGCTGTCAAGAATCCCTTCCTAACACACAGCAGGTCAAAGGGTGATTCTTGCTGAGTGATTTAAGAGGAGGCCAGAGTGGGGGGGAGGGAGGACGGACGGACGACTGGCAGAGTCGGTGTTGGCTGTGCGTGCTGGGCGGACTGGAGCCAGGAAAAACAGAGTTATAGAAATAGCTCCTCTTAATTAAAACTTAATAAAAATTGATACTTCAGCCTGGGATATGTATGATCAGGAATTAGGGTTTACTCTGGCATGCTACTGCACCTGCAAACACAGCCATGACTTGAGTTTCTCTCTCACAACCAGGGGTCTTTCCACCACCAACTTTTGCAAGAGTGTATGTTGGGTCAAATACACAATGACAGATTCACAAGTGCAAACATTTAGCCATCTTTAATTTGGGGTATTATCAGATCATAAACAATGACTTGGGTAGGCTTGCCTCTCTAAGGAACACTTTAGAATATTGGAACCAGTTTTAGCCAATGTGTGCACATGGCAACCTCAAGATAAAAGAAAGCTTTATAAAAAGAAATAAGGTAAAATGGTTCAGAGTTAGATAGTTGGTACTGGAAACTCAGGGTTAAAACAATGCAAGATAAATTTGAATGGTTCCTATCTCAAAAGCTCACCGTCCACTTCTTAGCAAAGTTATTTCATGGCTTCTTTAACTGAGTTCCTTTTTTCAGATGGTAGTGGACATAACTCCATTTTCAGTTTTTTGGCTTGTATATTCTCGAGTTCTTTGATCCATTAAGTATTTAATTCAGTTTGTTGCTTGTTTGTCCAAAACTTTTTGTGCCAGTAAAAGCCTCCTCTTTGCTGTGTATAATTTCCTTAATGCCTCAGAGGTGGGCTCATCCCACCTGGATAGGCAAGGTAACTGTGCATTTTCTTCCAAATGGGTAATACGCTTCCATTGTTTCAAAGGCTTAGCCACACAATGACTAGCCCTCTGGTATATATTTGCATAAATGAATTTGTCTAGCTTAGAACTGGTTCTGTCGTTCACAAAGCTAGGTACATACGGTTACATTTTATAAGTTTTTATCTTAGAGTTTTGATTTGTAATTTTATATCATTATAGTAAATATTTCACAAGGATTTGCCACATCACGGAAGACAGCAGGCATTAATATAGGTAACGATACTAGGAATATGAACTGGATACACCACCACACCCAGCATGAAACACACAGAGACAAGGATTTAGCTACCCATTTTTTGGCAGATTGGGAAGGAAAGGCTTTATTGATCATACTTTTCACCCCCAGTTGCTTTTGATGGTGGTTCATTTTTCATGGGTGGGCATGCTATCTCTGGCACCAGAGTATTAGAAAGTGCATGGAGACAGGGATAGCAGAGTTGTTGGCCAAGTTGCATCTTGTTCCTGGACTTCTATTCCTGTATTACCGCTCCTGGCTTCAGAGATTGCTGTCTTTGCTGAGTGGGCTCTTATTTTCTGGGCTATCCATTGTTCATGTCTTAAATCTCTGCCCTCTGAAATAAAACATAAATCAAATCTCTGCCCATTTGACAATGTTTTTGTAGGAGCAATGTACACGTTCAAACCTGTGTGCGCACTCATGTGCATCTCATTACCCTTTACTGGCTGGACTGTGTCAGACCTGCTCATGTGGATATCTGTTTCCTGTGCTGGCTGAGCTGATAGTGGTCGTTTATATCTAAGAGCTGGAAGCTTTAATTTCTGCACACTCTGCACCAAATGCTGCATCCTGGTTGTATGTGTTACGTTGCATTCTCCTGCGATTTTGCTCCAGGCATGAATGAAACTGCAAAGCAACCCTGACAAGCAGGGCCGGACTTAGGAATTTTGCGCCCCATGGCGCTTCTTAGGCTGCTGCCTCCAACCCCTGACCCCACACTGCATGTTCATGTGTGGGGGAGCCCTGTGTGAATGATGCAGTGCATGTGTCCTCAGTAAGTGGGGGTGCGTGCACACGTGTCCTAACACACATCCCCCACCCCACTCGTCCCCACGCACAGAGCAACCGGGGAAAACGGTGGTTGCTCCATGGGTGAGGGTGAGTGGGGATACATGTGCAGCCATGTGCATGCCCCGCCCACGCACCGGTGTGCCCACAGACCCCCACCCACCCGAGCTGTGTAAAAAGGGCCTGTGAGGAGCCACTCAAAGAACAGAAGTTTGCTGCCTTGTAAAGAAGCTTCTTCGAGATGGCTCCAGACATTCTCACAACACCCACCCTTCCAGCCCCGCTTGGAATTTTTTTTTCTTCCTAGAAAGGGTTGGAAGGAACTGTCATTCTGAGGGGGAGAGTGCTTTTTATACTAGAGGAGCTCGAGACCATCACGTGGTCTATTATTTGAACATGGTGAGCATCCACCAACCCAGTTGTGAGAATGTTAGGAGCCATCTCGAAGAACCTTCTTTACAAGGCAACAACCTTCTGATCACTCACATGGGGAAAAGTTGTTTGTTTTACAAACAGCTTTATCTTCCAGTCTGATGGGAGATCCCAGTCTGCCTCCTAGTAGGCAGGTGAGGGATGGGGACCCAGGCAGCAGCCTCTGGCTGTGAGTAGCAGCCTCCAGCTGTGCAGGGAGAAAAGAAAAAACAATGGAGTACCAGGATTGGCACCCCCCAGAAAACACCACCCAAGGCCTGGGCCTAGGGGGCTTGCCACTAGGTCCGGGCCTGCTGACAAGGATACCCATCTCAGGAGCTCGCCAGTGTGTCTTTGCATCTTCACTCTTTGGGGGGAGGGTGCAAGGACAAATAGAAAGTGCAAGGGGTTAGAGAAAGAAACAGGATAATAGGGGGAAGGGAAGAGAGAGATGGGAAAGAGGACTGACACACTGGTATAAGGAGGGTGAGACTTAAAAAAAAAAAAAAAAAAAAAAAAAAAAAGCCAGGTGCTAGATATTACTTCTGCTGTAATAGTGAACAAAAATAAATCCCTCCCCCCCCACTGAATGTGCATCTGACCAATCTAGACTGCATGCCTGGTTGTAGAATGGGATTCTGTCTTGTCCTTTGCACATGGTCTTGTTGGGGAACACTGTCCAATTGCCCTTCTTGCTTCTAGGAACACAAAGCTGAGATAAGAGGTCAAATAAATCATTTCCTAATGTTTCCGTGGGAGGCTGGCTGGCTGTTGTGTCGTAGTGGCCTATTCCCCTTCTGGACACACAAGTGTAATGGTTCAAGTGCTGCCAGTATGCCCAGAGTAAATAGAGCCATGGGCCAAACGTTGTCCTTGCATAGTTTAGTCAGGAAATTCCATGTTAGGGAACCATCTAGGTGTTTGTCAGGCCTCCAGCATGGTGAAAAGGTCTATTGTTCTGTCCACACGTTGTTGACTATGTAGATGGGGCCTAGCTCTCCTTTTGTGGGGGGAAAAATGACTGTGACAAATGGTGTCCTAATTTGAGGTGGTGGTGCTTTTGCTAACACCGGTCCTTCCTCCACTCTAGCCTCTAGGACTCGGGAAATGACCAATGCCATTCAAGACCTAATCAGTCTCTTGTTTCTAAACCCAATATTTATTTTATTTTATTTTCAAGCATTTTTAACCTGCCCATCCTGCCACAGGCAGTTCTGGATGGCGAGTTTAGAAACAGAGTTTAGAAACAGAGACTGATGCAATTGGTGAACTACAGTGGTTTGGGGGAGCTCCCGAGGAAGGAAACCACCTGTGACAGGTGTGGCTTGTGTGAGAGAGAGTTGGTGTCAGCTAGTGTTTCTGGTTAGGACTCCAGAAAAACTTACACAGAGCTGCCTCCCCCAGAGAAACATCCCAGGGCTCTGTAACGTGTCCATGCTGAGAACACAGACTGGGTCACTTGCTGTTTTGTATACTGTGTGAAACCTCACTCCAAAAGTAGGGTCCCAGACCTTCATCGGGTTTCCCGTTCTCTCGTGTTAAACTGTCTTGGGACTGAGACCTGTGCTATTTTAAATTTCTGAGAGTCCTGCATGTCTGGATCTTGGATGCTGCCTTTGGTTGCCACACTGGATGGACTTGCTGAGCTAAGGCAAAGATGTGGGGGTGCACAACCAAGACTACAGCTGGCCTGCAGGTTAGCAAAAGGCTCCTGTGCGGCCCCTGGGCAGTGAGCCCAAGTATGAGCAGCTGCACCCGTTCCTCATGCAGGCACTGGCACTTGTTGCAGTTCCTCAACTCAATGAAGCCTAAAATAGGACACAGCTTCTGCCAGGAGACAACCCCCTTGGCTTTTTTTCTGCCCACACAGTTACACGTTATCGTGGTTGTAAAGGCCTGGAGCAAATTGGCTGAGGTTTCTGGTTTGTCAACCGTGAGCGTATTCCAGCACCTGTAGCACCCCAACAGCTGTTGCCTCTGGTTGAGTAGCGGGCAAGGAGGGGCAGCTGTTGCTGACTGAGGGGTTGATCCTCTGAAATGCTGAGTGTCCTTAGTAATCAGCCAAGATGCTGAGCACCCAGGGTGAATTTGCACACCATCCCCCACCCCCTAGCCAAGCCACTCCCCCAGTGGTGAGGTGGGTTTTGCTGTATTAAGAGGGCTTATGATACAAGGGGGACAGTTTGTGATTGTGCCCTTAGAATTAGACACAGGGATGGGAAACCTTTTTCCTCCCATGGACTACTTTGAAAATTATTGCGAGCTCGGTGAGCTGGATAGGATTTTAGGACAGGCGGGTTTAAAGGTTGTGCTTGGGATGAGTAGGGAGGGTCCAAATCCTGGATCTGTGCCATGAAGCCATCTTGTATTTTTGACCGACTGTTCTCTCCTCTCCTCTCACTTGCCTTGAGGTCAGTCTATCTGACCTTGAGGGTTGAACTTGGGACTGTGTCCATAGGCCAGATTGAGGAATGCAAGGGACTGAGGCCAGATTTGATCCATGGGCTGTAGGTCCCCACCCCTACCTTAGCATCAGAGGAATTTGTGGGGACTCTCTACCATTGAGGATCAGGCACTGTGTATTTGGCTGCTTGTCCTCGTGACAGGTGGGGGTGTATGTGTCATGTTAACTCCTCTATGCTGTCTGAAGACAGTGGCACATGGAAGAAAGCTGTGACTGGCTGACTGCAAGTGTGAGGGGAAGCCCCTAAGAACTGACACATCCTCCCTTGCCCAAGAAAACAGGGCCGATAAGCACATAGGATCTCTTGCCCCAGATCAGATCAATGACTCATATAATCTGCTGTCCTTCATCTGTTAGGGCCCAGAGCCTGATACCAGGGGTAAAAAAAATTAATTCTCCCTCCAGTGCACTCACTGCCTATGGCATGATAGGTTTGCACGCACTCCTTTGCTGTGTGAGAAGACAGAAAGAAAAATCTGCATGTCCCAGGAGTTTGGGTGCTCACAGGGAAGGATTCCAGTACGCCAGGCCAGACTTGGATTGGGATCTAAACTGAGGGAAAACCAAGGCAAAAGCACATAAAGTGAATAAATGTTGGTATAACAGGAGGGTGGGAAAGGAGGAGATTTCTATGGAAAATGAAGCTGAGGGAAAGCTCTGGCATGTGAAATGTGCGGGAGTGAAACCCCTGGCTCAGCTCCCAAGCCTCTGCCCCAATCCCTGCAGCATCCTGATGGCAAAGAGAGATTGTTGAACAGGGGCCAAGGAGGTCTTGGTGTCAACAGAGAGGGTTATTAATAGCAGTTGTACTCTGCGTTTTCCCTGTTCCCTTGTTACAGAAAAATCCCATCTGGCTGACTTGAAAGAATCGTTACCCCTTTGGACTGGTAGAGGGCTCAAACCAGCAACAGCCATTTTACCTGTGAGTGCTGGTAGGGAATGGCTTTCCTGTGTTCCCCACTTCTTCCCAGCCTTGAGCTCTAGCTGAAAGCAGTTCTCTCCAAATCAGCCTGCTGGAAGCTTGCTGCTTACCAAGGATATAGAGCAGGAAGGAAGCCACAGGACCATGACGTAGCAAGGCTGTGGCGGGCCTGAGCTGATGTCCCCAAGGGAATTATAGGCTTCCCCAAGGGGATGGAGTGTGTCTATGCGGTGGCCCTTCCCAGGGGCTCTTGGCCAGCCTCTGCCTCCCTCCAAAAAGGTGGTGGTGCCACCTTGGCTTCCAGCGAGCCTCTACACTCTGGAGCAGTAGCAGCAACCCCACCCAGAAGGAAGTGTTCAGAGTGGGTGGGGGCAGGGTCAGCATTCCACCACTGCCCACTCTGAAAAATTCCTTCTTGGAGGGCCCTTTGCAAATGGCTTGAGTGCCACTACAGAATATTCAGAGTGTGCAGGGCAGAAGTCTTAGCCTTCCGTGTAATGCCAAGGCAGCTTTGCAAGCACCTCCATTTGTCTGTGGTGCCATCCCACAGAGGTGGTGTTTGGGGCTGTGTGCATTTGGGCCCTGTGTCTGAGCCCCAGGGTTAAACCTAATGGAAAACCCACAACACCACCAAGCACAGCCATGACTTGGTTTCCCCGCTTGCAGTCTTTACAAGCTGCTACTTCCTGTGGTGCTAAGTAACAAACAAGTTAGTTCTTGGCCTCATTCACAGATCTCAGAGTCTAGTTTTTTCCTCCCCATGCTCCTTCCATCAGGTGCAGGGTCTTCCTTGGGTTTGAGTAATGCACAGCATTATAAAAGAAATAATTATTCATCCCTTGTTTATCCACATGCAAAATGTGTCCCAGCCACTGCAGTCATTTTTCATCATCTCTCACTATATTCTGGTTGATCATACAGACTCTGTATCTCTTCATTTGTCCTTATTCTCAAGACTTCACTTTCTTTAATAGGTGCAAAGGTCTTTGGGAGATCTTTGTTTTCAAATATCCGTTTGTTGTTGTTTGTTTTATAATTGACCACTCTTCAACTCCATATATCGGTATTTGATCATTTATATTGTTCGTTGTACCCAGATTTTAGATTCTCTAATAACAACACAAACTGGAAGTCCAAATTCTCCACATGCATTAATATCTTCAATAGAATTTGAGTCATTAACAAATGACCCAAAATATCTAAAATTATATACTGTGGAAAACAAGCTCTCACCAATGTTGCATTCTTGTGAGGGTGTCCCCCTAGATATAACACCATCAGTTTCAAATCATTGATATCCCTTGACATGAGACATAGATCATCTGCATACCCCCTAATATTAGGAACTCCATTGAACTTCAGGCAATAATTTTATTATTATTATTATTATTATAAGCTTTTATATAGCGCCAGCGATGTACCTAGCGTTTTACAGAGAATAAAATAGACACGGTCCCTGCCCGAGAGCTTACAATCTAAAGACCGGGGGAGGGGATGAATTAATTACTGATCTAGCCTCTCTTTTTTTAGCACCTAGTTGAAAATCAGCAGAGACAATTCACCACCTTGTAGGACCCCTGTTCAAATGTAAAATGATTCTGATATGGTGTTCCCATTTCAGATTCTGCTTTTAGAGTTACTTATGCATAACTTTGTGATGCTTATTAATTTATACGGTGTGTCAAATTCCTTCATGATAGCCCATATTCTCCTCACAAAAAATCAAATTATTGATTATAAAATCAATTAAAAAATCAGTAAATAATGCATGTACATCCAGATTAAATTCCCATGATTTCTCTAATATTTGTCTAATAAAGAAAATCTGATCTAACATAGAACTGTTTGCCCTAAATCCTGCTTGGTACTTCCCAATAATTTCTTCACTGTATGTGGTTAATCATGTGTGTGATATAGTAAGATTTTATATATACAATGTACAATTATTGTACGTAGCAGTGAGATACTGTGATATATAAAAAATGGAAGCATAGAGTTACATATGAAAATATCAAGTTCAACTGCATCAAGTTCAATTTTATTTAGCGTGGCCCTTGGCCATTGCATTTAAATAAACAAATACAGATACAATTCCTTCATAGAGGGCAAAATACTAACAGGCACAAAACCCTGCAATAAAGGGCAATAGAGGGCAAATTAATAAGTATGAAATAGCATAAAATTTACATATGGATAAGAATTACTTCCAAAGGTAAGGAAGAAAATGTGTAAAACAATGATAATACAGATAACTAACCCACTGCCTGTCCCATCAAATATGAGCAGGTACTTATAATAAAACCTCCTAAGGGGGTAATCTTAGGTTTGTAAATTAAACAAACATAACAAACAACACTGATGCCATTTTAACTAAGAGCCCAAAAGAACAGATCTCTAAATATCCCCGTACGCAGCTACACTGTCTCATATCTCAGGTCACCAGGACTTGGCCTAAATTAGAAAAAAAATTCTCTAAGATAGAAGGCCTGTATTAAAAAGAGAGAAAAGTTCCTAATAACCCAGGGCTCCGAGCTCTCCAAGAGAAAAGGAAGTGCTGCATGCTCAGTTCTCCCCGGGATCCTCTATGAAAATATTGAACTTGATAAAGAAAACTTGGAATGTGGAAAAAGTCCCAGTGGACTAGACAATGTTTTTGGATTAATCTTGCATCTGTATATAAAAAGAACTCTTTTCAGAGTTCAGCACCCAGTTCAGCAAATGCACAAACCCCAGCTTTAAGATAAAAGACAGCTTTTTTTAAAAAAAAAAATGGAACTCAGATTAAAGAAAAAATGGAAAAGTGGCTCAGTGTAACAGACAGTTGCTATTCGAAAAGATACAACAAAAACAACACGGATTAAATCCACTCAAATGGATTTGAGGAGGAGTTCTTGAGAAAGAAACCAGTTTATTTCATGGCTCCTGAAAAATCCAAGCCAGGCCTTCTCACTGCAGAAGATATTAGGAGCATGCTGTCCATTTTGATCTCTGTGTGGGGTGGTGGTGTTTTTTTTATAGCTCTCCAGTCCTTCGATCAGTCCAGTGTTTGTCCAAAGCACTTCTAGCTTCCTCTGCTTCCTGGGGCATGTCTAGCATGTCTTCCCACTTAGCCTTTGCATATCAATACCTTTTTACTCCTGGACTGTGTCAATAAATACCCATTGTTCCACAGGGTGGGACTCCCAGGATGGTAAATTCACCTTAGTTTATTCTGTCTGGTTTCAATATTGCTTCTCCGACTAATGCAAAGTTACGTTTATAGCTTCTTCTTATTCATAATCTTCTTATAATCAGTCTCAGGGTTTCGTAAGGATTAAAATGACACCAAACATACATGTTTTAAATATACATATATTGCAATTATTATTAAGCATTATATAGTGCCATCAATGTATCTGACACTTTACAATTGTAAGAAAGAGACACAGTCCCTGCCCCAGCAGGCTTACAATCTAAGAGAGACAAGGGAGGGGGGGGGGAGACAAAGGGTGGGGGAAGCAGAGGAAGAGACAAGGATACATACATGAACTCATGAGGTCTCAGGTGCACGTGCTTGACTTAGTTACAAAGGTGTAGTTACCCATTTAATGTTACACAAGATACAATGATTCAGGATAAGTCAGCAAGGGGAACAAGGAGCCAGGGAAAGCTTGACGGAAGAGGTGGGTTTTGAGGAGGGATTTGGAGGGAGGTGTTCAGGGGAGGGAGTTCCAGGCATGGGGGGCTGCCAGGGAAAAGGGGTGGATGTATTTTGAGGAGCAGGGGAACAGTGAGCAGGTGAGGGTGGTGGCAGAGGAGGAACGGCACTCCCCAGACAGGAGTGTAGTGGGAATTGAGTGCTGAGCGATTGGGAAGGGGGGGGCTGAGAGCAAGACCATGAAGAGCCATGTAGGTAAAACCAGGAGTTTGTGCAGAATGCGTTCAAGAAGAGGGAGCCAGTAGAGAGAGGAGAGATGGGGCTGTATGTGGTCAAAGTAGCGGGCAAGGTGAATGACCTTGTCAGCAGACTTATGAACAGAAATGAGAGGAGCAAGGTGAGAAGGTGGTTGAAGTAGTCAAGGCGAGAGATGACCGGGTCATGGACAAGGGTTTTAGCAGAGGAAACCGTGAGGAAAGGATAGATTTTAGCAATGTTGTGCAGAGAGAAGCGACAGGATTTGGCAACAGAATTGATCTGAGGTTTAAAAGAGAGGGAGGAGTCAAAGATGAACCCTAGGCTATGAGCCTGAGGGACAGGCTGGATGTTGACCCCATCAACAAAGATGGAGAATGAAGAGAGAGAGAGAGAGAGAGAGAGGATTAGGAGGGAAGATGAGGAGTTCGTTTTTAGCCATGTTAAGTTTGAGCTGACAATGAGACATCCATGCAGAAATGTCAGAGAGGCAGTTAGTGAGATGAGAATGGATGGAGGGACGGGGGGAGAGTTGGGTATCATCAGCATACAGATGGTACCAGAAGCCATGAGATTCGATTAGTTTGCCTAGGTACAGAGTGTATTGAGAGAAGAGAAGAGGGCCAAGGATGGAGCCTTGGGGAACTCCAGCTGAGAGGGGAAGAGAAGTAAAGGAGGCACCAGCAAGAGACACATTGAAGGATCGGTCAGAGAGGTAGGAAGAGAACCAGTTGAGGACTGGCCACGGAAACAAAGGGAGTGGAGGGAGTCAAGTAGGAGAGAGTGGTCAACAGTGTCAAAAGCAGCAGATCGATCAAGGAGGACAAGGATGGAGTAGAGGCGATTGGATTTTGCTAAGAGAAGGTAATTAGTTATTTTAGGAAGAGCAGTCTCAGTAGAGCGGAGGGAGCAGAAGCCAGATTGGAGAGGGTCAAGGGAAGAGTTGGCAGAGAGGAAGTCAAGGCAATGGGTGTACACGTTCCAATCTCTATTGCTTCCTTTCCCTCTGCCTTCAAACATGCCGGTTTCTCCTATCCTCCAGGACGGTAATTAGAGGGATCGGAAGGATCAAGGGTAGACTTCTTGAGGATAGGAGAAACTGGCATGTTTGAAGGCAGAGGGAAAGGAATCAGTAGAGAGGGAGAGACTGACTGTGTGCAAGAGGGATGGGGAAACAGTGGGTGCGATAGAGGTCAGGAGGTGAGAAGGGATAGGATCAAGGGGGCAAGTGGAAGGGTTGGAAGTGGAGAGCAGGGAGGTGATTTCCTCAAGGGAGGCTATGGGGAGGAGAAGGGGGAAGCAAAGGGGAATGAGAGGAGTGGGAAGCAATATCAATGCGGCATTTATCTTGTTAGTGAAAAATGAGGTGAGATCCTGAGCAACGAGGGAAGAGGGGGTGGAGAACAGGATGCTTGAGAAGGGAAACACAGGTTGAGAAGAAGCGACAGGGATCACGCAACAGGATTCAATGTGGGTGGCAAAGTAGTGCTGTTTAGCGAGGGAGATGGCAGAGTTGAGGGAATAGAGGGAGAACTTAAAGTGAAGAAAGTCAGCATGACTGAGATTTCCACCAGAGGTGCTCAGCAGCATGAGTTCAAGAACGGAGGTGGCGGATGGAGGGTATGAGCTGGGATCAGGGGTTTATGGAGCGGGTAGGGGGAGAGGAGAGGTGAGTGAGCGAGTCTACGGTAGAGGACAGAGAAGCATTGAAGGCAGAGACCGGAATCAAGCGAGGAGCCAGAAGAGACTGATGAGAGAAAGGGGGAAAGAGAAGAAGAAAAGTTCAAGGGATTAATGGATTGAAAGTCACTGAAGGAGAGGGGAGTGGGAGATATAGAATGTGGCAAAACGTTGGCCAGAGATGGGGAGGGCATCAAAAGAGAGTTCAGAGACAGAGCAGTTTTTAGAGAAGACAAGGTCAAGGGAGTGGCCATTACAGTGTGTACGGCAGTGGGTCCAGAGATGGAGGTTGAAGGAAGAGGTAAAAGAGGGGAAGCAGGCTGTAGTAGGATGGGAGGAGACATTGGTATGGATGTTGAAGTCCCCGAGGATGAAGGTGGGAATGTTGCCAGAGAGGAAAAAAATTAGTCAGGAGTCCAAATCAGACAGAAAGGAGGAGAGCAGACCAGGAGGGCAGTAGATAACAGCAACACGGAGATGGAGTGGAAAGTAGAGATGTACAGAGTTAGCCTCGAAGGTAGCAAAGGAGAGAGAGGCTGGAACTGGCAGGATTTGGAGAGGAGGAAGCCCACACCACCACGACCTTCAGGGTGGGGTGAGTGGGTGAAGGACAGACCTCCGAAGGAGAGGAGAGGTGGAGTCGCACTGACACATGGAGGAATCCATGTCTCAGTGAGGGCATGAAGCTGAAGGGAGCGAGAGAAAAACAAATCATGAATAAAAGCTGATTTTTTGATGGAGGAGCAGCAATTCCAAAGAGAACAGGAATAGGGGAGCTGATTAGGGGGTAGACAGGATATGGGAATGAGGTTAAGAGAGGGGAGGCGATGATGGGAGCGAGGTACAGGGTATGAGGATGAGAGGTGGGGTGGAAGGGCTGCCTGGGGAGAAGATGGCTTGGAGCAGGACTGGGGGGTTGTTATTATTATTATTATTATTAATAACAAACATTTATATAGCGCCAGCAGTGTACCTGGCACTTTACAAAGTAATAAAATAGACACGGTCCCTGCCCCTAGGGCTTACAATCTGAGAGACAGGAGCTGGGGGAGAGACTTAGGAACGGGAACAGAGGGAGAGACAAGGGGTCTAACATTCATGAAGATGCGAGGTCTCAAGTGCACGTACTTGGCTTGGTTACGATGAGAATGACAGTAGGGTTATGAGGCGGTAAGGAAGAAGCTGAGTGAGGAGGAGCTGATGAGGTAGAAGGAGGGAACAGCTAAGAATAGAAGGAAGGCAGGAACTGATGGGTTGGAAGGAAAAACACAGAATAACCATGATAGCAGAGGAAGGCTGGAGGAAGCTCCTGTAGAGCTGGACAGAGATACATGTAGCAGCAGAAGTAGACTGAAGCAAGGGGAATTATCTAAAGTTGCTGGAATATCCTGTTGAAGAGTAGAGTGATCAGAGATTTGCTCATTACATGATACACAGTAGATTTCTGATAATCAAAAGTTTGTGGTATTATGCAAATCATATCCTTGTGTCCAAGGCCTTTAGTCAGCAGCCACCTCTCTGCTTAGAAACTCTCTGCTTGTGTTACCACCTGCTGCTGGGCATTGTGTGAGCGACAAGGGAGCGGGTGGGATGGGAAGAGACATGGGCTTTTGGTGCTAGAGGAGAGAGCTAAGGATATGGGTTGGGATTTATTTTATGTCTTTTATAGGATGTGTTTTAAATTGCTGTAAGCCACCCTGAGCCATTGAGGGTAGGGTGAGGTATAAATAATAGTAATAATAATAAAGCAGGGCAAGAACTAAGGAAGTGGTGTAATCTCTCATTGCCCTGGAGATAAGATGTTTTTCAGGTTGCTTGTAATCACATTGGTCTACTCAAACTCTGCTGCCAAGATGATCCACCTCGCCCTCCGCTTTGATCACATGCAGCCCTTCCTCTCCTTTCCCCACTGGCTCCTTCTACCTGAATGCATTCAGCACGAGCTTCTTGTCTTTACCTACAAGGCTATTCATGGCCTTGCCCCCCCCCCCCCTGTACACTCGTCTCCTGCTACACTCCCATCCAAAAGCTCTGCTCCTCCTCTGCCACCACCCTCACTTGCTCACAGTTCTGTTACTCCTCAAAACATAGTCACCCGTTCTTCCTTGCTGCCTCCCATGCCTGAAACTTCCTCCCCAAATACATTTGCTCCTCTATCTCCCTCACATCCTTCAAATCCCTCCTGAAAACCTACCTCTTCCATCAGGCCTTCCCTAGCACCTCATCATCTTAGTCCCCTTCCTGATTTTCCCATCATCACCTTCCCCTATGTAACTAAGCTAAGCATGTGTACCTGCAACCTCACACCTTCATGAATGTATCCTCGTCTCTCCCTCTGTTGCCCCCATCCCTTGTCTCTCCCTCGCCTCTTGTAGGTTGTAAGCCCCCGGTGGCAGGAACCTTGTCTGTTTTCAACAGTTGTGAAGTGCCAGGTATATTGCTCGTGCTATATAAATACTTAATAACAATAATCTCCAAGTAGGAGAGGGCAAAGAACCTACCAGTGTGGCATGTCCAGCTAGTGTGATATGTATGCTAGCACCTTAGCTGCAGTTTGGACCTCAGGACAATGGACCCCATTAGTAATCACTCATTACAGCCGTGGTTGCAGATCCTTAATAGATCAAAACCACCAGCATTGTTAGCACAGGGGGATTATAATGATAATTATACTTAAGTATAATTATACAATTATACTTTTTTATAATTGTATAACTTTATAATTTTTATAATCATAATTATAGAGAGACAATGTGGTGTAGTGGCTAAGTGCTCAGTACCTGGACTGGGAGGTAGTGGAAGCTTTTGGACCTCACAGGGTCCTTTGTCAGGCCTGACAGAGGACCCTGTGAGGTCCGAAAGCTTGTGCACCTCCACCAATTTGAGTTGGTCCAGTAAAAGATAGCTCTACACTATTTTGTCTCTACTGCCATCAATTCAAAAGTGAGAGACCAATTACTGGGCAGCCCCTCACCCCCCAGCTCTTCCAGTGCTTCAGAGTCTTGGCTTGCAGCCTTCCCCAGTGTGCTAAAACAACATACATGGAACATGCATGATCTTGGTATGACTCAAAAATTAACTGTAACATGCCCACATTTCATATCTATCATATGGTTTATTAACACTGAATCTAATGAAGAATAAGACTTGTATGTAAAGGTAATATAGAGAAAAATAAATCAAAGTATAGATTGTAAGCCCCAAACATGACAAACAGGCAGAGGGATAGGAAGGTAAAAAGGATTCATATGTAAATGAACGTAAATTGAGGGAAAGAGGTGGAAATCATGACCAACCAACCACAGCCCATGGAGGAGCAGAGGAACTGGAAGGATGGAGAAAAGCCATCGGGAAGTTTTAAAAGATAATGACAGAGATTGAGGAGGAGGATTTTGACCATCACCTGGGAGAGGAAGAAGAAATGGACTGAGGGGGAGAAACTCCAACAAAAAAGAAAATGGACCCAGCCTAAAACAAGGTTGAGACAATACCAACTATAAGCCGTGAACAGACTAGGGTAAGCATAGTATCCAAAGGATGTTAAAAGCGAGGGTAGCATTGCATTATTTGTCTTTTATTTTACTTGCACTGTTCTTAAATTCAAATTTACACATAAAATCACATGTAATTAAATCTGGTGTATTGGTGTGAGTGGTCCTGGCAATTGGGGATTCACAATGAAGGGGAACCCAGATTCAGTATCTAGGGAATCTGCTTTTTTTGAGTTTGTTAATAGAGTGATCTCAGAGAAACGGTGACAAAAGTTTGCTCCTGGCAGACTGGAGGGCAGTTCTGGAAGGAACTGGTCCAACAGGTGCCATAAGTGAAGGAACCAGGTCACTAAAGGCTCTGAAAGGGGTCCGAGGCACCCCAACCATTAATGACAGTGATGGACCTATCCCAGGCACGCTAATATTCCGTGAACAATTGTGCAAATAAGAAGGTATTGGGTAGATAGCTGGTGCTGGAAATCAGCTTCTAAAACAGGGCAAACCATTGAGCATGAGTGCTGTGTGTGTTTTATGTTTTTATCTGATTTCGGGAACTAGAAATAGGCTGCAAAGATGGTAATTCCAAATGGGATGTGAAATATGTCGAGAAACTGGTAGAAGAGTGCCAGGAGATAAACTTAGAGTAAAAGGGAAAAAGCAAAGACCAGCTCATAATTAGCATAATCCACCATTTCTGATGACACCAAATATCCTGACCCTCAACAGGTGCATGCAGTTTTTTGGAAGACTGAACTCCAAGCTCTGAGTTATATATCAACTAGGAATTTGGTTCTCCAAAAACTAACTCCTAGAATCTGTAATGGCTACTCAAGATCAGGATTGAGTTGCATTGGCAGGCCTGGAATGGGGAGGGTGATACTACAGGTCAAGATTTGGAGGCACTGGTAGAGCTGTATGGTGAAAACTTGCCCAGTCATTGGCTTCTACTTTTATGTTTGTGATTTTGCAGTTGTTCCTCCTTATTCCCTTGGTTCTTGGCTGCTAGGATGGGAAAAAACATTTATAAGCACCTTGAAATACTTCAGGTTGAAAATAGCTGTATCAAATTATTATCCATTGGCTGTTCCACTTAGATTGTAGGTTTCTCAAGTATATTTCCTCATAGCCATCTAAGTCTGCAAAAGAAAGACGATTCTGCTAAGGAAAGTCATTCCCACCAACAATGCCATGTTCCAAGTATTAACCCACATCACCTTGAATGACCCCAACCAAGCCAGCATACAGTGCAGTGCGTGGTCTGCAGCATATGGCAGTTGTACTGATGTTAAGTGAATGTCTGCAGATGGAGAAGAGTCTTTACTGTCAAGTGACTGAACTTTTCATTTCCTGGCTGTTGTGGAATTGAGGTGGTTCTGTTATATTTAGCAGCCCTAATGGCTTCATATACAAGTTTATTTGTATGATGAAGATGGAGACAATATAGTTCAAACAGTGTTTTATTGGACCAACTTCTGTTGGTGAGAGTATGCAAGCTTTCGGGCCATGCAGTACCACAAGAAGTTAGAACTACAAACTGAACGTATGCAAGACAAGTATATACGCCCCCAATTCAGAATGTATTCCTGACTACTTTTATGCTTGAGGAAGGCCCGTGTGGAGTGGACCAAAAACTTGCATACTCATCAATAAGAATTTGTTCAATAAAAGATATGATCTAAACTACTTTGTCTCCATCCAATTTATTCTGTTTAGCCTATGTGGATATCCCAATATATGAATGAAACATTTTATTGTTAGCCATAGGCTTTAACAAAATACAAACCAAAAGGGTACAATAACATTTACATATAAATAAAATCATAACAATAAAATCATAGCAGCCTGGCAGCAGGCGGCTGTCTATCCACCACCATACTTTTAACTAAAATTGGAAGTTATATTCGTTATGAACTCTCATAACCTATCTAATCTGGATTTGGTTCAGCCTAGGCTGCCTCATCTNCTGAGCTTCTAATTAGGTGTATGGGCCCTCAAAATTCGTTGGTAGCCAGGCAAGTGGCAAAATTCTGTAGGGGAGCCTTGGCATTTCGACATAAGCTGCTCGAGGAGAGGCTCGGTGGCCAAACGTAGAGTTCCAGTAGGTAATTCTACAGGTTGTGACCATTGAGGATTGGATATTCCTGCTGATCAGAGTTATATTATGTTTTATTATGTTTTAAATAAGATACGTTATTTTCTTTCTAATGAAAATTGGTTATAAAAGTGCTGGTTGTTCTGTTTATTTTATATTTGTGCATTTTTTGGTTATTATGTACTATGTAATGATTTTGTTTAAGACCAATGGTCAAACAAATAAATACTTTGATATTGATATCCCAGACTGGGAGGAAATTGTAATAGTGAACAGGATGGTGTTATCAGCAAACAGAACTATTAAACAAACAAACAAACAGCATGAATGCTGAAATGGCTTAAAAGGTGGTTGAGAGATCAGCCAAGACCAAATGTGGAATTTGTCTGCAGTGAGGGGCCCAGCTCTGACCTACTGGAGCTGTGAAAGATCTTTGCTAAGAACTAGACAAGAGGGTGAGCTTTTGAGATATCAGCCATTCAAGTGAATTTAGTGTCACTTTTTAACTCCATATTTTCACTAGCAACTGTCTGTAATTGTGAACTAATTTTCTTTTTTTGTTTTAACTTAATTTCTTAAAGTTATGGGTGTTCATTTGCTGAAACTGGTCCCAGGATTCTGGCGCATTCCCCAGTTAGACACAGAGGTGAGCCTACCTAAATAAATTTTCTGTGATCTAGGAACACTCCAAATTACAGAGGGCTATGGTTTTGCACTTGTGAATCTGTCTTTGTGTGTTTGGCCCAACAGAGACTCTTGATTGTAAAAGCAGTAGCCTGTGAAGATTACAGATGGGAAAACCAAGTTACCGCTGTGTTTGGGGGGTGCAGTGGGATTTGTTGGAGTGAACCCAAAATTTGGATCACACCCACATTTGAAGCGTTTTGTATGAAATCTTGGCCAGTGTTTGTGCTTCTTGATGAGCTCTTGTTCTCTGTGACCCAAAGCAAGGGGTGGGCCATTGAAACACAAGGAATCTGTGGTGTGTGAATGTGTTGCTGCTGGACAAGGCAAGCTCAGATTAAGGGACAAGTGGCAAGTTTGCATGGAGGAAGGATGTGTGAATGAACCCTGTGCTTGGAGTTCTGCAGGTTTGCAGTTTTTGTTTGTTTTTCAGTATTTTATCCACCTTTCCCCAAAGGCTCAGAGTGGGGAACAATGTTTTAATTTGTTTTAAATACATACATAAAATACAAAAGTAAAACCTATAAAAAGCAGAAGTGAAGTATATAAAAATACTCTTATCTGAACTCTTTGCTTGCCTGCTGAATTCCTGGGCAGATAACTAGGTCTTACATTGCCTTCAGAAGATGCTCGGGCCTGGAAATTATTTTATCTGCTGAAGCAAATGTGTTGATGAGAAAGGGAAAGGGAGAGCTTCCTGTGGCAGGTGCCAGTCCTATCGCTTAGTGCAGTAGCAGGTGGTACTCAACCACTCAGGTGGTAGGAGCTGTATAAGAATGGAGAGGGTATTAGTGTGTTGGAGAATCGCCATGGTTATGGACTAATGTGCAAAATCCTGTATTGTGTATGGGGTGAGAGGGTGTACAGTGTTGTGTTCGTGGCTCCCTTATTTTACAGTGTTTTTGCTTTAAGGGACCTTGATTACAAATTTGAAAAGCTTTTGGTGAGAATTTAATGTGGAGTGATGAAATGTAATCTGGACAAGTGCAAAATGATACACATAGGGAAAAATAACCCAGACTCTATGTATACAAATTCTGGGTTCTAAATCAGGAGTTACCACTCAGAAAAAGGCTCTTGGAGTCATTGTGGACAATACTTTGAAATCCTCAGCTCGGTTTGCGACAGCGGTCAAAAAAGCAAACAATGTTAGGAATCATTTTGAAAGGGATAGAAAATAAAACTGAAAATATCATGATGCCTCTATATAGATATATGGTACGACTGCACCTGGAGTATTGTATGCAGTTCTGGTCACCCCATCTCAAAAAAACACAAAGTAGAACTAAAAAAAAGTACAGAGAAAGGCAACAAAAAGGATCCAGGGTAGGGAATGGCTCCTGTATGAAGAGAGGCTTGATAGGTTGGGGCTCTTCAGCTTGGAGAAGAGACGACTGAAAGAGGATATGATAGAAGTTTATAAAATCATGAGTTCTGTGGAACACATAAATACAGAATGAACACATAGATAGAGAATGATTATTTACCCTCTCTAACAGTACTAGAATAAGGGGGCACTCCCTGAAATTAACTGGCAGAAGATTTAAAACAAATAAGTGAGAGAATTTTTTTCACTCGGTGCACAATTAATTTGTGGAATTTACTACCAGAGGAAGTGGTCAAGGCCAGTAGTGTAGCTAGTTTTAAAAGGGGATTGGATGGATAAGTTCTTGGGGGATAGGTCCATTAATGGCTATTAACCAAGTAGGTTTTGGGACATAGCCTCTTACTGTTGGTGGCTGGAACAACAGGGAATGGATTGCCCATTATGACCTGTCACGTACAATTTCCTATGTTACTTATTTATTTTGACTAAGGGTTAAACATTTGATGAGGGTCTAAAGAGACTGGCTAGCAAGACGACAGGGCCATGGAGTCAGTCAGATAATATCTCCTCCATTTAAAGATTTGCATGTTAGGCAGAGAACTTTCACTGATGCTTCAGCCCCTTCCATCCCCATCTGTTGCCCAAAGCCTTACATGTGCAGCTGCAGAAGGTCTGGCACCTTTTGTAAGCTTTGATCCCTGAACAGAGAGCGCTTGAGAGCGTTTTAAAATTTTCTGTCAAGATTCTGATGCAGATATGATTGGTCTTCTAGCCCTGTTCAGCCTTGTGTCTGGCTGGCCAGCCTTCGTTAACTCCAAGGCCTTAGCAGTTACCCTCTGTGTAAGTGGGAGATTGGGGTTCACTCTGACACCAACCCACTGCACCTCTAAACTCAGCTATGACTCAAGTTTCACCACTTGTAACTTTTACAGGCCTCTGCTCTTCCTGCTGAAGGAGTCTCTACCCTCTTTTGCTATATTTCATCAAAACTGATGATAAAGGCTTTAAAAAAACTTGCTTGAGGTAGTTCTTAGCTCATTATACTAAGTTCTTAACAGAGCTGGGGAGATTAGGGTTCCCCCTCACTGACACCAGTCTCCCCATTCCATTTTCTCCCATCTCTCTAATGCCCTCTCAGGATTTTACTTAAGCTATGAATTCTTGGATTTTACATATCTAGCAGGGTTTTTTTATGCCTGCAACAGGGATGGGAAACCCAGGGCCCACGACCAGTTTTTATTTGGCCCCCTTTCCAGTTCCTAGATCTGGCCCAGGGATCCATCCTCAATCCTCAAGCACTGAAGGAATTCACTAAGGAGAAGGGTGTAGAGATGATTGCATGCACTTGAGGACAGAAGATGGATCTGTGGGTCAGATCCAGGATATGAACTCTTTCCTTGTTCTGAGCATACCCCTCAGGTTCCCATTCCTTGGTTATCTGGCCTACAGAGTTTGTACTTATTTTCAAAGTGGTTTTTCCAGGGAAAGCGATTCTCCCCTCCTGGCCTACAACTTAATTCCATAAAGTTTTGAAATGGGAAATTGAATGAAGTAGAGAGTCAATGGCAGTGGGCAAGCAGCTTTTCAAGGTCTGTAGAAGGGTCTCCTTCTGCTTCTCTAGTGTGTTGCAAGGAGGCTGGGAATCCCAGCAGGAAGCCCTGTGTACCTGGATCAGTATTTGGACTAAGGGTCCAATTTAGTGCCCTGTTGTTGCACTAAAGTGAATTCTGTGCAGGATTCCATCTTGCTCAGCACGGTGGTTCAAATGAGAATGTAAGTATGTGCCTGACTCAAAGTGAATCTACTTTCAGTTAAGTTAAGCACTTATACTTAAAAATGTAAATGTTTCTTAGCCAAAATTCTTAGCAGAGATGCTCTTTGAGAAGGGGATTGTAATATTGAAGGCAATGAGTGAGTTTCTATATAAACAATGCAGCATTTGAGTTCCTCCAGTCAGACTTGCAGCATTATGGGCTGGTCCCTGAGACAAGGAAAGCAAAACCTAGAGTGGAAGAGAAAAGATCTTGATGTTCTTGGATTCCATGACAATGAACATGGAAGAAGAGAGAGAATCCAAACCAGGAAGTGTTCCTCTGCACTGCAGCACCTAGAACTGAGCTTGGCAAGGTGCAGGGATGAATACACAGAGCTTGAAATGCTGGTGAAGTAGCATTTTATGCTCGCATCCCTGTAAAAAAACAAAAAACCCGATGGTCTGTAGAGTGACTGACATCAGGGCTCCGGCTCTGCAGTTATCGGTTCTGTCACTATTCAGCTGTTTCCAGAAATCCTTTTAACCAGCATCATGGGGATGGGTTGAGTTTGCATTGAGACCCTCTTTCCCCAAACTCTGCTGCTGTACGACACGGTTCAAGGGACCCATGGGCCTGGCTAGGGAAAGCTGCCCTAGGAGTGTATTTTGTTTCCTTGTAACAGTCAAAGAGGCTGAACCTTCGAGCACAAGAAGTCCCTTGTGCAACCTCCTTCCTGCTCATGCACTTTTCCAGCACAGGCAGAGGAGACTGCACCTTGGGCAGTTGGGCAAAAGGGGGTTAAAGCCTGGATCTGCTTATTGTCCAGAGAGACGGCGCTGGCCTGTCTAGAATTGCAGAGCAGTAACTCTGTTTTTAAAGCGTCTAAGGGTTGGGTTTGGGTTTCTTGTGACTTCAGGTCAGCTGGTTGTGCTGCCATGTCCCCCGTTCTAGAGTTATTTCCTCCATCTCTGCAGAGGGCAGAATTAGGTCTGAATGGGGATATTTGACCTCCCATGCCCCTTTCTGCTGATGCTGTCTCATGGATTCTAGCAGAGTGTCGTTGTGGTGTCACCTGAGATGCTGTGGGTTGGAAGTTAGGGATCCGACCCCAACTCACTAATGAGCCTGTGTTCAGGCTTCAGGACTAGAGCCTAATCCCACTGGGATCTGTGTCTAGCTCCTGGTGATGCAGTTTACCTGCCCTCAGTGCTTCCTAGAACTGAAGAGCAAGTCCATGGAGCTGGAGTTTTGCCTCTCTGTTTTGGTCCTAGCTATTAATGGGTGGCGCAGTCAGTTGACAAGCTGTTCACGCTCGTTCCTTTTGCCAGTGGGTCAGGTATAGGACTTTCCCAGAGCTGTGCCCGGTACCCTGTGTGCCACTCCCTCCACAGCAGGACCCTGCAAGCTTCATGCTGGCCCATCCCTGTTTTCAGGTTAACAGGCCAGGCAGCAGTTAGGTGGGAAAGTCTCCCTTTAATTGCCTGGTTTCTATGTTAACAGCCCCCAGTCGCTATGGAAACCTTTTTTAAAAGGCACTTCAGAAAGAAGGTGTCATCATCGGGGCCCCAACATGCCAGCCTGGTGGCGGTACTCGCCAGCAAAGCTAGACGGCGCTCTGTGGTGGGCCAGCCCTCTCCCGCACTGGCCCAGCAACGCCGCAGATCCAGTGCCCAGCTGCAGGGCCTCTCCTCCTGCTTGGGCTGCCAAAACAAGTGCGGTTTGAGCTCCCGCCGGCGTTCAAGCACCACCACACCCCGCCTCAGCCCCAGGTTTGCTGTGCAGAAGAAGCAAGGGAGCCGGGTGTGCACCATCGATAGCCACCTCCTCGGTCCCTCTGTGTTATTGGCCAGCCTCATCCAAGTGAGCAAAGAAGAGGAAAGGAGGCAGGTGCCCTGTGTTGAAGGCACTAGTTCTCAGTCCCCCAAGCAGGGCCTGGAGGAGATAATCTGCTCAGGATCTGAGGGAGTCAGCCCAGCAGCAAAGCAAGATAGGAGTGAGGGGCAGGCCGAGCTCCCTTTGGGCAGCTGCCCTATTGGCATGAGGCCTCGGCGAGCCCTCTGCTGCCAGCGCCACGACTCTTCCCACCTCCTGCCCTCAGAGTTTGTGTACAGCAAGGCAGCCTCTGGGCTTCAGGGCCACTACCGACGACTCGGCCAGCGGCGATGCTCCAGAGAGACCCCCAGGCCTGGCACTCTGCTCTCGCTGTGCAGAGTCCGACGGGCTGCCAAGAGGTGGAAGGCCCCTACCGGAGCCAGACAACTGTCAACAACTGTACTTGAATGCCCGGGAAAGGATCCTGCCTGTGGCAGCTCCCCTGAAGACTGGAGCACCCTGCTGCTGTATGTATGGCATCCCCAATGGGAGGGGTATGCAAGGGATTGGGCAGGTTATAGGGGGAAACTGGCACGCCATAGGGCACCAAGCTTCTGTGGATTGGCATAGGAATGGTGGGGGCAGGTGGGCATGGAGTACCAAACTCTCTGGGTCAGGCTGAGTGGGGAAAAAGTGGACTGGGAGATTTTCATGATCCCAAGTTCACTGTGATCAAAGTGGATCGGGTGAGGCACAGGCACTATGCCTGGCAAGACAGCAGCCATTTCCACCTGCAGACTTGGTATACCCAGCTCAGTGCATTGTGGGTTCAACATGGCAGGAGCAGAGGCTAGAGAGTCTGTGTCTTCATTTCCCTCTTCTCTGGGGTGGGGGTGGAGATCGTAAGTCAACCAGCCTGTATCTTTTTGTCCAACTCGGAGAGCATAGTTCCAGCCCATTTACAGGACCTCTTGGGCTCCCTGGTTACCTCACAAGTTGTAGGTGGGAGAGGGCTGTGAGTAAGGACTATTAATAGTGTGTTTAGAGGTGTCTGGGATATGAGAGAGAGAGTTGACAAGTTTCTCCTAATTTGATTGCTGGCTGTTGGGATCAGAAGCTGCCCATCACCCTGCCCTGCTGGCTGATGGAATGGGGCTCCCTCTTGCAAGGCTGTTCAACATCTTAGCTGCCTTCTCAAGATCCTATGCTGGATCTGGTCCACGGGCCACGATTTAGGCAGCTATGCTTCAGTGGGCTGAGGTGGAGACAAGGTAGTTGAGATGCTTTCTTTTGTAGGATCAACTGCTGTTGGTGAAATGCATACAAGCTTTTGAATCGCACAAGGTCCTTCTGGGCTCAATTTTGACATGTCGTTGACCTCTGTTGAGTAGCAGCTCTGACCCTTTACTGCCTTAGACTGAAATAACCTTGAGTCTGAGCAGCCTTTCACTGTCTGATCTGAAGCAGCAGGAGCCTTGGGCTGTCAACCATCACTTTCCCAGCAGTCACTGCCCTGTTAATTCTGGTTTGGGCTTCTTAGTTTGTGAAATTGTGTCGGGTGGTCTCTAGGATACCCTGCTATAGTCAGGCTATTCCTGAGCCTCAGGGAAAGGATGGAATATAAATTTTTTAATAACTTTTGACCCACGTCAAGGAGGAGAAGCTTCACCCCATCATGTCAAGTAAACATTCTCTGGGTCGTTGGGCTGAGGGTGGGGTTTGTCCAACCTGGGATTATGGTAATTCTGCTGCTGGCTGGGAATGATGCTAACCAATGGCACTTTGGGTGTAAACAGAAAGATGTGGAGGAACCTGCCCTGGAGCCGCACCACGGGTGCACCTCCATGTTGGCTCGCTTGCAGCCCCACCTGTGTCCATTTTAGACGGGCTCGGCGGCTGCCCCGACCCGCGGTCTGTCCGCATGGCAGGCCTCCCCGAGTTGTGGGTGGATTGCCTGATGCTTTGGGCTGGTGCCCACAACTCTATGGTGTTGCCCAGGACAATGGCCGGCCAGAAGCGGAGCTGCCGTGTGGGTCTGCTGAGTTAGATGGACTTCTGCTTCGCCTCACGGTGCCCAAGGTTTGGCCACCCCACTCTGCTGGTGGTACTCCGGGATGTTCCAGAACGCTGCAAGCAGGGCTGGCCTGGAGCAGACAGCACCTTCTCTGCTTCAGCATCTGGCGGAGTGCAGCCACCTGTGTGTGAAGCGGGCTGAGCCTGGGCAGCCCATCCATCCTAAAAGCACCCACTGTCTCCATTTAGTGTTCCTTTCCCTCCAAGGAGTCCTGCGTCTTGTACATATTCATACTCCCAAGTGTTCTGACCACCATTCCTCCCCTGTCTTTCAGGAAAGCCATTGCCAAGTCTGGTCTCCAGCACATGGTAACCCAGCCAAATCTCACGCTAGCCCTGAGGAGTGATTCGGAGAGGCAAATACGGAACACTGTGGACTGGAGCGTAAGTCTCACCTGGGTGTTGGGATGGGCAGGCAGGTCACTGAGAACATACGCTTGAGCTTTGGGCTCTCAGTCCTACAAGAGTGTGCTCCAGAGTAGGTGGGGGTGGGGTGGGAGGGAGTCCCAACCTAGAACATTTTAAAAAGCTCAGAGGGGATCATCAGTACCCCTCAAGGAGCTGATGGGTTTGAAATTGAGTTATCCGTCTAGCCCAGTTCGGTAGTGAGTAAATGGAGACTAGTATGCCAGCAGCTCAGGTGGGCAGGCCTCACAGTAGACTAATGAGGAGCGGGGTGGCTTTAATCAAGAGGAAGCATCTGCTGAGTTCCAGGCAGACTCTCTGCTGAGAGATGGATTTGCTCAGGGGAGATGGTAGCAGCTCTGTCATTTGGGGCAATTTGCCACTAGCCTAAATCTCCTCAACTGTGCTGCAAGGAATCGCTTTCCCCCTTGAGATGGTCTTGGCTGGTTCTCCTAGTCCATTTACCTCCCCACCATGGGTGAAAATAGACATGCACCGTAACTCTGCTTTAACATTTCTTATGCATGTTGCAGGGCTGCATAGGGCTCCAATACAGCCCTGCAACATGCATAAGAAATACTAACCCAATGTTAAAGTGGTGTTAAGGCGGTTACGTGCATGTCTGTTTTCACCCCATGTCTGGTGCACAGTGGGAGCTTTGGGAAAGTATCCTGGATGTGCCCCCTTTCTGGGAGGGGGTCACGTGTCAGCCTGTACCCACCCCACCCCCAGCTCCTCCAGCTGAATATCAGTCACACCCCATGATGCATTTGGGGTTGGGGTGGTCATCCTGGGGGTGATGGTTTGGAACACTCAGGCAGGCCCTGAGTGGTGTGGGACTCTTCCAGCCCACTGCAGAAGTGGAACTCTGCCTTGTGCCTTTCAGGAGACTGCAATCTACGGGGAGCACATCTGGTTTGAGACCAATGTGTCTGGGGACTTCTGCTATGTGGGGGAACACAACTGTGTAGACAAGATGCTGGTAAGTCAAGTCAGGAGGAGTTTTACTTTTAACTAGTGGTGGATTGGCTTTGTCACCGTGGGAGATTGTTTCGCCACCTTGTGGGGAAATCGGGGATCGTTTCCTGAACTCATCACCCAGTCTAGGGTTAGAAGGCTTTTTCTGGAGTATGGGATAGAAGGGGTTAATATTTGTAGGGCTAGTGAGGGGAAAGGAAAATAGCCCCTTCTAGCTTACTGCTAGTGACTACTGGGCATAGCTGTCTCTGCATTCACAGGTTCCAAGCCCTGTGTGCTTGGCCATAGGGTAGCATGTCTAGGCAGAAAGACAATGCAGAGTTTTTCCAGGGGTAGCAGCGATTGCAGATTGCCCAAGAAAGAATGACATTGCAGATGCTTCCAGCAGGGATATTTCAGTAAATAGCCAGGAAAAGGAACCCAAGCCCTGAGCAGGCCAGGCTTTCTGTTGGTGCAAAGTAACCTATCTGAACCTGTCCACCTTCCTTATGGTTGCACCCATTCTAGGGTGCTGGCAACTGGCATCTGTACCAACCAATGGTAGTTGAGCAAGTCAATGTGACATGCGTTTAGAATTTCAGTGGTGATTCCCTGTCGACATTACCCCAAACATCACTATGTATGGGCACAGCCTCGCTTCCTTGCTGGCACTGTCGCCAGAGGACAAGGACTGATTGATCCATGAAAAAGCCCTTCTGCCTCAGCAGTGGTCACTCCTAGGTGAGAATGAGACACCTAGGCAGTGCAGGAGGTATACACCTCCTAGAGGAGTATTTCACTTGCAACGTTTCTCTGCCTACGCTTGCTCCATATGATTTCTCATCCTGCTGAAGAGAGGTGCTTCTGTCCGGGGGTGGAGGAAGTGGTGAAGCTTGCAAGCTTCCCAGCTTAACTTAACTGATGGTAACGTTGGCTGAAATCTTTCAGTGGGACTCCTCTGAAGTAAATGCTTTGAGAATTGCAGCCTTAAATTTTTCCCTTTTTGCAGCAAAAGCCTCTGTCCAAGCGCAAGTGCGCAGCTTGCAAGATCGTAGTCCACACGCCCTGCATAGAACAACTGGAGAAGGTGAGTTATGCCTAGTTCAGCCAGTCCCTCTGCCTGAAGAGTGGGGTCAGTTCTTAAAGGCCCAGCATTCCTTTTGGAGCCAACATTGAGCCCCACGTAGTTTGAGTCCACTGCCAGGACATCCCTGAAGAGGGAGGCTGGTTGGAAAGCTCCCCCTTTGAGAACAGCTTTTCATTTTAGCAGAAGCAAGTTAATCTTTGGTGGGGAGGTCAGGCTTGGAAGAAGCCACATACGAGACCAGAAACTCTGTGCTATGCGTTTCCATTAGGTGATGGGTTCACTGACTCCTCTCTTTTCTTGTGTTAAATCCATAGATAAACTTTCGCTGCAAGCCTTCCTTCAGGGAATCAGGCTCAAGGAACATTCGGGAGGTAAGTGACTTGAAGGGGCTGCTGCTATGACATGCCCTGAGGAAATTCTTCCCTGTCAGCCACACATACTCACAACTTTTTATTTTATTTATTTAATTAATTTCAATGTATAGCCTGTCCTTCCTGCTCAGGGTGCAGACATATATGCAAAAACATACACAAGATAAAAAACCAATTTTAAAAACCCAAAGTGTATTAAAATATAAACATTTTCATTTAAAACAGCATCCCAGACTCGATCCCTCTCTGCCAAATTCTTGGACAAACAAATAGGTCTTAGGTTGCCTCCAGAAAATGCTCAGACTGGGGTTGTGATGAACTTCCAGGGGAAGGGAGTTCCAAAGCTGTGGGGCAGCCACTGAAAAACATCTGTGTGCCCATACCATATGAGACTTTGGGCAGGAGAGGGTGGAATATTTATTTATTAATAAAATGTATATGCCGCCCCCTCCTGCTAAAAGCATCTCGAGGCGGCTAACAACATTAAAAAATACATATTAAAATTGAAAACAAACCAAAACACAATTAAAACAACCTAAACATTCTAAATTAAAACAATCCATGCCCAAACCCACCCACCCCATCTCCCTCGGTAAAGGCCGGGTGGAACAGCCAGGTCTTGCATTGCCTACGGAAAGAGGGGAGGTCGGCAAACCTTCAGCGGGAGGGAGTTTCATAGCCACGGCACAGCCACGGGAAACGCCCTCCTCGCGGTCGAGACCCAGGAAACCTGGGGGACCTCGAGGAGGGAACCCCCGGTGGACCGCAGGGGTGATCCAGGACCCGGAGGGTGAGACGATCCTGCAGGTAGGTGGGGCCCAGGCCGTTTAGAGCTTTAAAGGTCAGCACCAACATCTTGAATTGGGCCCGGAAGACTATCGGCAGCCAGTGCAGAGAGAAAATATTAGTAATAAATAAAATAAATGAACCTGGTGCAGTGATGAAATCTACAAGAGGGTGCTCCAAGCTGATCATAGGGATCAGCATTTTAGATATGCAGGGCCGAACTTTGGTGGCAGAGGAGGAATCAAGCTGCTGGGGAGGATGCTTGGCTTATTCAGGAAGAAAAAGGAAATCAAGTTGGCATCGGGTGTATAAGGGGCTCTGTAGCAGTATGGTGTGATAAGTCATAAGAACATAAGTAGTGCCATACTGAGTCAGACCAATGGTCCATCAAGCCCAGCATTCTGTCCTCCGACAGTGGCTAATCTTGATCACATGGGAGAAGAACCAACAGTCACAACGGGCAATCCATTCCCCGTTGTTCACTCTCCACTCCCGACAGTAAGAAGTTCATCTTGTAAGCCACTTGGTTAATAGCCATTGATGGACCTACTCTCTAAAGAACTTATCCAGTCCTTTTTTAAACCCAACTATGCTACTGGCCTTGACAACGTCTTCTGGTAACCAATTCCAAAAGTTTATGCGTGGAGTGAAAAAGTACTTCCTTTTATTTGTTTTAAATCTGCCGGCAGCTAGTTTAATAGTGTGTCCCCTAGTTCTAGTACTGTTTGAACGGGTAAATAACCATTCCCTATCTACTCGTTCCACACCACTCAAGATTTTATAAACCTCTATGTCCCCTCAGTCTTCTCTTCTCTAAGCTGAAGAGACCCAGCTTGTCAAGTCTCTCTTTGTACGGAAGCCGTTCCATACCCTTTATCATTCTCGTTGCCCTTCTCTGTACCTTTTCTAGTTCAGTTATGTCTTTTTTGAGATGGGGTGACCAGACCTGCACGCACTATTCCAGGTGCGGTCGCGCCATTGATTTGTATAGAGGCATTATGACATCCTCAGTTTTATTCTGTATCCCTTTGCAAATAACTCCTAACATTCTGTTTGCTTTTTTGACTGCTGCTGCATGCTGGGCTGAGGATTTTCGTGTATTGTCCACAATCGCTCCCAGATCCTTTCCCTGAGTGGTAACTCCTAGCTTTTAGTACCCAACATTGTGTACTCATAGTTTGGGTTATTTTTCCCTATGTGCATCACTTTGCACTTATCCGCATTAAATCTCATCTACCATTTAGATGCCCAGGCATTCAGTCTTGTAAGATCCTGTTGTAGTTCTTCACAGTCTGCTTGTGTTTTAACTACCTTGAATAACTCGGTGTCATCTGCAAATTTGATCACCTCACTCTTAATTCCCTTCTCCACATCAGTAATGAATACATAAAACAGCACCAGTTCCATACAGATCCCTGGGGCACACCACATTTTACATCTTTCCACTGTGAAAACTGACCATTCAGTTCTATTCTTTGTTTCCTATCCTTTAACCAGTTACCGATTCATAGTAAGACAGTACCTCCTATCCCATGACTTTTTAATTTTCTCAAGAGTCTTTTATGTGGGGCCTTATCAAATGCTTTCTGAAAATCCAGTTACACTATATCTACTGAGTCTCCCTTGTCCGCATGCTTATTTACACCCTCCAAGAATTCCAACATGACTTACCTTTGCTAAATCCACGTTGACCCTTGCAGGAACTAGGCCTTAACAGGGTTAGTATCCTAGCCATAGTTGGCCCTCAGCCTAATTGGCTCACCTGATCCAGGGAGCTTCAGGCACAGCAAGGCTAGACCACCAGGGAATGGTGCAAAGTTGGAGCAGGAAGTATGAACTGACTAGTCACAGACTTCCAAAGAGGACTTGCCTTGGATTATTTATTTATTTATTTATTTATTTTATTTAAAGCATTTTTTAGCCGCCCCTTAATGCCTACGGCATCTCGGGCTGGCTTACAACAATACAATAACAATAAAAATTCTTAAAAGCCATCAACAAAGAAATTAAAAACAATCCTCTCCAAACACCCCCCCAATCCTCAATATCCCCAACTACCCAACCCTCCCCTCCAAAGGCCTGGGCGAACAGCCAGGTCTTGCAGGCTCGGCGGAACGCCAGCAGACCTGGGGCCAGCCGGGCTTCCTACGGGAGGGAGTTCAGAGTCGTGGCCCGGCCACTGAGAACGCTCTCTCCATTGTGGCCCCCCGTCTCACCCGGGGAACCTCCAAGAAGGCGCCCCCAGCTGACCGAAGGGTTCACTCTGAGGCACAGAGGGCGAGACAGTCCCCGAGGTATGAGGGGCCCAGACCGTGCAGGGCTTTATAGATCAATACCAACACCTTGAATCTGGCTCAGTACGCTATAGGCAGCCAGTGCAGAGCACGGAGCACTGGTGTTACGTGCTCCCGTCGCCCAGTCCCCATAAGGAGACGGGCCGCTGCATTCTGCACCAGCTGCAGCCTCTGAACCAGAAACAAGGGGAGCCCCACGTAGAGCGCGTTGCAGTAGTCCAGCCTCGAGGTGATAAAGGCATGGATAAGGGTGGCCAGGTCGGGCCTGGAAATGTATGGGCACAGTCTCTGCACCAGATACAGCTGGCAGAAGGCAGTCTTGGCCACCGCCTCCCCCTGCCGATCCAGACGGAGACCCAAGTAGAACACCACCCCCAGACTCCGAACCTGCTGGGCGATAGGAGGATGGACCCCCACACACACACAAGGGGGCCAGAACCTCCCCCACCCTCCCCACCACCATCACTTCCGTCTTATCGGGATTCAGTTTCAGTCTGCTCTGCCTCATCCAATCCGCCACAGCCTCCAAACACTGGGAAAGCAATGAGACAGCAGGACCTGGGTCAGTTGAAAACGAGAGGTACAGCTGAGTATCATCAGCATATTGGTGACATCACACCCCGAACCCTCTCACGATCTCCCCCAGGGGCTGCATATATACACATTAAACAATAGCGGAGACAGGATCGAACCTTGCGGAATGCCGCAGGATAAGGCCCGGGGACCCCAGCACCACCCGCTGGCTTCTCCCGAGAGGAATGAGCGGAACCACCCAAGGACAGTCCCGTCCAGGCCTCCCAGGTCTCGCAACCGTCTCACCAGCAGCCCATGGTCCACGGTGTCAAAAGTGGCCAAGAGATCTAGCAGGATCAGAAATGTCGAACATCCTGCATCCATCTCTCGGCGGAGATCATCCACCACGGCCACCAACGCCATCTCAGTACCATAGCCGGGACGGAACCCAGATTGAAAAGGGTCAAGGAAACCGATGTTGGCCAAATGTGCATAGAGCTGCAGTGCCAGTGCCCATTCAATAACCTTCCCTAAAAAGGGAAGATTAGAGACAGGTTGGTAGCTGGCGTGTGCGTCCACATCCAGAGATGGCTTCTTCAGCAGGGGGCGCACCACAGCCTCCTTGAGACTGGGTTACAATCTCCCCTGCCGAAGGGACGCGTTCACTACCCTCGCCAGCACCAACCCCAAAGTCTCCCTGGAAGCTTTCACCAACCAGGACGGGCACGGATCTAATTCACAACTGGCGACCCTAACAGACCCCAGGACATTCACTGCATCGACTGGCGTCACTTCCTGAAACTCATCCCAGAAGGTTCGACCGGACAGCGCCTCCATAACCTCATGCTCCTCGCCTACTGCTTCCAATCCGGTGTCGAAGTTACTCTGGATCTGAGCGATCTTGTCTGTGAAGTAGGTGGCAAACTCCTCACAGCAGGCCTGGGACAAGTCCCCGTTCAGGCGGGGATAAGGATAAGGGCCTGGGAGGTGTGGGGTTGGGCTGTATATTATTTGGTGCTGGCTCATTCACTTGAATGAAAGATTGCCGAGGAAAATCATGCACTGGAGTGTGCTTTGCTGAAGAAGATAGGAGGCTTAAGCCTGACCCTGTAAATATATAGGCAAGCAGGTGTCGTCCTACAGGCCCTCTGAGTACTTGCTGGGAACTCCCTTAGCCATTACATCGAGTGTTTCTGCTTCATGGGGCCCTGTCAGTGATGGGTGGATTTCACTGTTTGCTACTTGAGGTAAAATTAACTGCCACTCAATCAACAGCTGGGATGCAAAGGGCAAAAAAACAAAATGCAGGAATACAAAATGGGGGAATAACTAGATGAGTAGTAACATAGCAGGGAAAGATCTAGGAGGAGGAGTGGATCACCAACAGAACATGAGCCACCAGTGTGATGCTCTTTTGCAGAGAATGCTAATGCCATCTTAAGCTGCATCAAGAGAAGCATTGTATGCAAGACTTGGGAAGTCACTGAGCCATCCTTCTTGGTTCTGGCTAGGCCCCAGCTGGATGACTGCGTTCAGCTTTGGGCACCCTGTTTTAAGGACATAAAAAATCTGGAGAGGATACTGAGGAGCACAACAAAGATGATAAAGGGTTTGGAACACAATTATATGAGAAGCGGATGAAGGATTTGGGCATGTTCACCTTGAAGAAGACTAAGGGGGAGATATGATTACAGTCTACAGATATTTGAAAGACTGCCATAAACCCAGGACAAGAGACAATGGTTACACAGTGCAGAAAGGGAGATTTAGACTGAACATCAGGCAAAACATCTTGACTGTAAAGGCAGGCAACGAAACAGGCTATCTAGAAAAGTTATGGATTCTCCATTATTATTATTATTATTTTATTATAAGCTTTTATATAGTGCCAACGATGTACCTGGTGCTTTACAGAGAATAAAATAGACACGGTCCCTGCCCAAGAGCTTACAATCTAAAGAC
>QEPC01009299.1:2578661-2646053 GCA_003113815.1 Sphenodon punctatus
CCCCCCCCAAAAAAACCAATCCCCCTATTCCCCAGTCTGGCACACCCTCCCCCCCAGGGCCCACAGCTTCTGCTCCCCGAGTCCCCCCTGCCGCTCACCCTCCTTTCCCCAGTGTCTTCCCAGGCTGGGGGCCTGGGACCATGGAAGGGGGGGGAGGGTGTGCGAGACTGGGGAATGGGGGGAGAGGGTGGGTGCACAGTGCACACACACACCATTCCCCAGTCTCGCACACCCTCCCCCTCCCTCCATCCCAGGCCTCCAGCCTCTGCTCCCCAACACACACACACACACCACGTGCATTTACTTACAGTTGTTGGGTCCAGGGGACTGGGTGCTGGCACCAGGCAGTTTAAGTTCTTCACTCACTGTTCAATGGAGGCGCTCGGCGGCGAGATGTGCATGCTCAACTCAGTTCAAGCATGCGCGCTGAGCACATCCCGCCACCGAGTGCCTCCATTGAACGCCCAGGTGAGGCTTTGCATTGAGCCCATAGGGCTTAATGCAAAGCTGCCGCTCAGGGAAATTTCATTTCCCTAGCGGCACACTTGGTCTGAACGCTGAGCCACCCGGCTCACGTTCAGATCAAGTTTGTCCCTTCTGGGACTCCAGAGTCTGAAGTCCCAGAAGGAGTCCAGGGCAGGCAGAGGCTAGCGCTCGTTGACTGAGTGCTCTCTGCCAGCGGCAGCCTAAAATTGACATCAGAGCGCCGCGCTCCAATGTCCGTTTCAGCCGCTGGCAGAGAGAGACAGTGGCAGAAAGCGCTCAGTCAGAGCGGCATGCCCCCCCGTCCCCAGTGCCACTGACAGTAGCGCTCTCTGAGCGCTACTGTCAGTGGCACCG
Organism: Sphenodon punctatus; assembly: GCA_003113815.1. Classification (NCBI taxonomy): domain Eukaryota; kingdom Metazoa; phylum Chordata; class Lepidosauria; order Sphenodontia; family Sphenodontidae; genus Sphenodon; species Sphenodon punctatus. The sequence goes on from QEPC01009299.1 coordinate 2,579,502, forward strand.
GGGACGGGGGAGAGTGGGGGCAGGGAACTGCCCCAGGTGCTCTCAGCCTAGGGCCGCCGCTGTTTGTTAGACCTGTAGTCTACATGTAGCCCAGTATCTCCTTATCACAGTCCCTTTCCAGTTCCTGGATCTGACCCCTGGATCCAGTTCCTACCCCCGAGTACCAAAAGAATGAGCTCCGAAAAGGAGCAGAGATGAGGGTACGCACACAAGGATGGGACAGATCCATGATGGCTGGGGTCTCCTCTTCCCGAGTGCATCCTTTAAGCTCCCAACTTGTATGCAACCTTTATAGCTTGTACTAATTTTCAAAGTGATCTCTGGGAGGGAAAAGGTTCCCAACCCCTTCTCTAGAGCCTGTTCTCGAGAGCTGTGTCCAGCCCCGTTTAAATATTCGGTCCAGTGATTCAGTCACTGGTGTTGTCTTGCTGCTGTACCTGTGAAAGCCTTCCAGAAAGCAGTAAGTGGGTGTCCAGCGCCACTTTCTGGAGAAATGTAGTAATGCACCTTCCACAGAAGGGGGCCTTTCACATCAGCACCCCCCTGAGCTTGAGCTTTCCCTAGAGAGCTGGAGCTCTCCATGGTGCTGAAAGGCAGGGGGTGTCAGAAGGGAAAGGAGAACAAGTCGAAGGGCAGTACCAAAGAAGCGGCTATGACTGGAGGACCTTCCAGCGCACACAGGCCTGTGACCTCATGAAGACACACACTGTTAGGATTCACCTCTGCAGCATTTGTGCTTCTGAATTAAGTGTTGGACTTGATCTTTCTCTTGGGAAAACAGTTTCCAAGGCCCCAATAAGTGTAGTATCTGGTCCCTCTTGTTCTTTGAACTCTCCTTGCCTGTTTTAACCAGCACGTAGGCCTGGGATTAGTGCAAGGCATGCACCTTCCCAGGCTCCCCATTCTAGCCCATGGAGCACTCGCTGTCCAGTAGGCTGTAGGATCTGCAGCTGTTCTTGAAGACTGACTCTTTTACCTCTCGACTCCTTTACCTCTCCCTTCCATCAAGTGACTGGTTTACATAGCCAGCCGCTTGAGGGCACTATCATTCCATCCACACTATAGCTTTAACAATGGCTTTGGCGAGAGGCAGGGCTCATGAGGAATGTTAGAGATGGATAATGAGGAGAATAAATAAATGCCAGGCCCCCCAATGGCCTACAGCCCCCAACTGCACATGAACATCTGTAAGATTTCAGTGTAAGAGATTTCTGTTCCAACCTTACATAAACTCTGTGCTGGGAAGGACAGTGAGAGGCTTCTGATCCCTGACGTTCACAGACTCCAGCTGAAGCAGAGCTTGTTATCGGCATGATCTTAAAGTTACTTTGCAAGTACTAACCCCATGGAAATCAGTGGGGCTAGCAGCACCCGTGCAACACCTTGAGTATGACATTGCTGATTTTCTCAGTTCCAGCTGATGGTTGTGATCTTCGCTGACCACAACCCCAGCTCCATGCTGCATTGCTGTGGGTTCCTTGGAGCATCTTCTCGGGGAATTCTCAGCGTCTCTGGGGCAATGGAGAGAGACTATGCTTCAAAAGCAGAGAGGGGAAAGGTTCCCTGCTTGCAGCACCGAAGGCTCCCATCTTTGGCTATATGATATCCCCTCTTGCTCTTCCAGGCTCTGCCAGTGATTATTATTATTATTATTATTATTATTATTATTAACAAACATTTATATAGCGCCAGCAGTGTACCTGGCACTTTACAAAGTAATAAAATAGACAGGGTCCCTGCCCCTAGGGCTTACAATCTGAGAGACAGGAGCTGGGGGAGAGACTTAGGAAGGGGAACAGAGGGAGAGACAAGGGGTCTAACATTCATGAAGATGCGAGGTCTCAAGTGCACTTACTTGGCTTGGTTACGATGAGAGTCTTGAAGTTCCCCTTTGAGTCTCCAAGGGCCTTTCATATTTCTCTTCCTCCTGCTGCTCCTGTAAACACCACTCTGACCTTCCTCCCAAAACGTTCCTGTCTTCCCCTATCTGTCCTTCAACTCCAGGCACATACTCTTCTCTCAACCACTTTTCCCACCAAAACCTTTTTGCTCTACTCTTCCATCTTCTTCTGCTTCTCCCAGACTTACTTCTTCTTTTCCTCCTCCTTGCTGCTCCCTTCTGTTTTCTCTCCCCAAATGTCCTGTTCCTCTCCTCCATCACTACAAGCCTCTCTATCTCAAACACCCTCCCACCTACTACCACAGGGGAGCAGTTCTCCTTCCTTTTTTCTCAAAGTTGTCCAGCTCCTTCAAAGACTCTCTCTCTTCCCCGTGTGTCCTATTCCCCCTAAGGCTCCCTGGAGCTGCTTACATAGGAGCCTGTCCTCTTCCCAGCTCCCCATAAAGTTCCACCCACACAAGCTAGGCTTCTCTACCACCTCTCCCTAATGCTGCCTTCCTTCCTCCTTTCCTGTGCAACAGGACATGGCTAGAGGCTATCCATCCTGGGACTGGGGGATAATCTTTTTTGGGTAACCAGGCTGCTGTGACTCCATTTGTTAAGGGAGTGCTTCACCAGCTGAGGCACTGAGTAGTTGGTGATTTTTATTCCTATTGCTGCTGAAACTCTGGGAACTTGGAAACAAAGTGGGATGTTGCAAAGAACCTAGCACTGAGGGCGACTAATCCGATGCATCTCCAACAGAACTACAGCCCTGTGCTGGGCCTTGTTTTCTCCTGGAGGCCACTGAGGGCATCTCAGCCTATATCTGGGCTATTTTCCCCTCTTGCCTCGCTCATCCTCTGATATCTGAGTGGGAATTCCTGAGTGGATTTTGTTGTTGGTCTTCATCCTGGAGCTAAAGAGATTGCCAAGCGGGGAGGACTTCATTCTGTGTGGGCCAGCAGTCAATGAAATTGTTTGAAGTTGTTGTGTAAGGGGACTTTGCGTGACCCTCTGTTCTTTTGACCCCTTTTTCCTGTAGCCCACGGTGGTCCGGCATCACTGGGTGCACCGGAGACGCCAGGAGGGGAAGTGCCGGCAATGTGGAAAGGTGAGAAGGCTTCCCGCTTCCCTGTCAGCTGAGATCAGGCATAGCAAAGCGACAGGTTTGGGGGGAATACTGAGAACTGTTTAGAGCAGGAAGCATGCAGTGCCAGATGGGGGCGGGAGGAGCAGCTAGGTACATCCCCACTGCTTTGTACTCCTGTGCTATTCTCAAGTGTTAGAGGCTGAGGTTTACTGGTAGCTCCTTTTACAGCACCTCCTGCTGGGAAAGTCTGGGATTGGGACAGTGGTGAACAGCCCATCGGATCCCAGGTTTATCTAACCTTGGAACTCTTGCAAGTTGGTCTCCTACTGGGTTCAGACAGTCTCTCGCCAGCATTTTGACTGGTCTCTTCCCTTGGTTCCAGGGACATTTGTCCAGACAAATAAATTAGCTGCATCTACTCATGCCACGGCCCTTAAGAGGGACTTGTCTAACTGTACCCTGGGCTCACTGGCCACAGAAAGATTCTTGTGTCGAATGCCTGTCCCCAGCTGTGCAGACGTTCCTCCCTTATCAGTGGACTTCTCTCTGCAGGGTGCTTTGCAAGGCTCTTTTTCCCACTTACTCTCTGCAGGGTTTCCAGCAGAAGTTTGCCTTCCACAGCAAGGAGATCGTAGCCATCAGCTGTTCCTGGTGCAAACAAGCGGTGAGTGTGGACTTGCCTCAGTTCACTACACTGGAATGGATTAGTCTGGTCACCCTGGGATTCTATGCAGGATCTGTACCCTAGACAGTTACTTGTAACCACAGTACTTTATTGCAGCTGAGTTCCTGAGCAATAAAAACAGTCCAAAGTCTAGACATGCACTAGATGGGCCCCTCCATGGGTTCCTAGTCCTTCAGTCTGGACAAGCCTTTCTTTGGCTCCTAATTGCTTAGCCCTCAGGGGAACCGTGACCACACCAGGGCTATACTAGCAGGGACCTGTGTTCACTGTGTTTTCCCCATTTGTGGCAATGGGGGAAATACAGCGAACGTGGGTCCCTGACTATGGGCGCACTTCAGCCTTCTCCCAGGGCCGTGTCTCAGGGGTGGAGAGCTCACCTGCCTCATCCTGATCTGATGAGCCAGTTGGCTGGGCTGGGCTAATTAACCCTAGCTGCCTCTAGGCTTGGGCTCAACGTTTTATGGCCTTTCCTCCCAACTAGCCATGAGCTCCTTGCCTACAGGCAGCTAGGGTTAATTAGCCCAGCCAACTGGCTCATTATCCCTTCTCCATTAACCCTTCCCAAATAGGGTTGCCATACCTCCCCTTTAATCCAGGACACTTATGAAAAATAGATGATCAGAAATCTTGGACAGAGGTTACAGCTCAATGTGAACAAATTTGGGGATATTCTATTCAGGAGTGTCTGCTTGTTGTTGTTGTTGTTGGGGGTGATAGATATTCAAATTCAGTCCCAAGATAGGGAAATGATTTTCAATTTGTTGGTAGCAGCAAAGATTGTAATTGCCAGGAAATGGAAGAATACGGTATCTTTGGATGTATTAGATTGGGAATCCTGTCCTTGGGAAATTTTTAAGTTGGTCAAACTGACAAATATTTTGTGGCTTAAAGAAGGCCATCGTATGCAGTATTCTCTTCCAGAAAAGTGGGGGAAATTTGTAGAATATTTTAAAAGGACTAATAATATGAATGAGGATGTTTGGACAGTAATGAATTAAGTATGCTGGGTTTATGATTTTTATAAACAGAACATTAAAAAAGATATTGTGTAATTTCTGGAATTGATATATATGTAAAAGTATGATTGTTTTTATTTGCTTAATTAAAAAAAAGAGAGGAAAGTACATGGTGCAGAAGCTGCATTGACAAACAATGCAGTCCTGCATCATGTATTTTTCATAAGCATCCTGGATTAAAGGGCAGGTGTCGCAACCCTACTTCTAAGGCATGTCTCAATACCTGCTCTGGGAGGAAGGCATCCCCACAAAAACTTATCAAGCCCTGTTCTGGGCCTGATCTTGCAAGGACTCATAGTGACCCTGTTACATACATTCCTCAGTGAGGTCTTAGCAAGCTCTTTGGTACCAGGTGGAAGTTTTCCCAAGCCAAGAGTTCTGCCCTACTGGAGTAGTTGGGGGTGACTGTCCCAGCCAATGTTCTTCCCCTTTTCTCTATAGCTCCTGCTGGGAGCCTCCATATTGACAGATTGCTGCACTGTTTCCTACAGTGCCCCCTGCAGGCAGCGGTGGAAGTTGTGGGGACCCCCTGGCCATACTGTAGCCCGTGACTGGCCGTGCTCTCTCTCCCTTTGCAGTATCACAGTAAGGTGTCGTGTTTCATGCTGCAGCACATTGAGGAACCCTGCTCACTAGGGGCCCATGCTGCTGTCATCATCCCACCCACTTGGATCCTGCGGGTCCGACGCCCCCAGGTGAGTTACATCTTCTCTCCTGACCTAGTGACTGACTCGTGCTGTCCCAACACCTCTTAATGAAGCACTTTTTTTCTTTCCTAGAACACACTGAAGTCCAGTAAGAAGAAGAAGAGGACGTCATTAAAGCGGAAATCCAGCAAAAAGGGACCTGAGGTCTGAGAGCAGCATCTGGGGTATCTGGAGTTGGGGCATTTGTGGGTGTGGGACTGGGAAATTGGGGGAGTGGAGAGAGCATGGGCCGAGCTGTAGAACTGAGGAGGGGAGGGAAGGGGAGGTGTTGGGATATTTGACCCTTTGGGGGCCAGAACTCTCAAAGGGCTGTTTAAGAAATAGAAGCTGGGGAGGGTTGGATATGGGTCCTGCTTCGCTCAGATGCTGAGAGCGTGGATCCCAGTGCCCAGGTCCCAGAACTAACTGAGCTATTCAGTTTCTTCAGACCTACTTCTATTCTTCTGTCAGTTGAGAGGTTGCATTTCTCTACCCATTAATGGGGCTGCGCATCTCTTGCAGGAGGGGCGGTGGAAACCCTTTGTCATCAAGCCCATGCCAGCCCCACTCATGAAGCCCTTGCTTGTGTTCGTGAACCCCAAGAGTGGTGGGAATCAGGTGGGTCTGCTTTCCAGGTAATCCAGCTCTATGGAGGTAGTTTGTAGGCTGCCCCCACCATGCCCTCCCTGCTGATGTTTTCTGTGTTCTTTCTCCTGATGTCTGCCACCATCTTAGGGAGCCAAGATCATCCAGTCATTCATGTGGTATCTCAACCCACGGCAGGTGTTTGATCTCAGCCAGGACGGCCCCAAAGAGGCGTGAGTATTGACTTGGGGAGGCCACTTCCCCACCCCCTTTAGCGCTCCCAAGTCTTCTTTTCCAGCTGATGAGGGAACTTGCATTCTGGGAGTGAGTCCTGCTGAGGTTGGGAATCCTGGCCTGAGCAGAGCCCAAGCCAACAGCATTGGGTGTGCCCCGAGCCCAGGTTCCTCTGGGCTAAGTCCCTCTTGGAACCTAGTCCAGGCTGGTTCTGCTTCAGATGGGACTGACTCCATCCCCTTCACAGTGCCAGGACGTCATGATGCTTGAGAGGCCTTGGTAGGAGTGAAAGATCAGCAGCAATCACTTCCCAGGGAGTTCTCAGGGCTGGGGGAATATGGGTTGATTTGCTCGCCACGCTGATCTCTCTTTTCTGCTTCCCTACAGGCTGGAGATGTACCGAAAGGTGCACAACCTGCGGATCCTGGCGTGTGGCGGGGATGGCACGGTGAGTGGCACCGACCTCTTTGGCTCTGCCTGCGCTGCCAAGGGGTAGGGCTGGGCTGCGCTTTGGCAGTAGCACTCTGACCCAGGCCTCTTGTCCTTTCAGGAGAGTTGCTGATTCACTCGCTGTGATCTAGAGGCAGACAAAATAGTTTCAATGAGTTCAATAATGCAACCACAGCCATTAAAAACGGTGTGTTCCAGCATGCAGTGCTCTTTTCACTACCTGGCGTGCTGGGGCTTGGAGCTTCTATAAGGAGCATCGCCACATTAGAGACAAGGGGAGCTGCTATTGTCTCATTTTTCCTGCCATTTTAGCTGTGCAACCGTTTGCCAGGAGGCTGCACCTAAAATGGCAGAATGAGCCCATTGCACTGATCTCACCTCTGTCTGTGGCACCGCCTAGAAGTTTATTTCTTCCCTCCTTGGCCAGCTTATCACCCTTTTCTGTAAACAGCATTTTGGATTCTTGGCCTCGGTGGCTTCATCTGAATTCACATGCCAGCAACCACGAGATCCATAAATGCTTGCTTGCGCACTGTTAGGGTGTTAATGGAGTCAGATGCTGAACATCAGGCAGTTCTGTCAGTGCTCTGGGTTACACCAGTTGGAGTAGAGAAAGGATCCTGGCTAGGGCAGTGAAGTTTGGCCCTCCCTCTGAAGTATGAGGGGTTTCTGGGTGAGCATCTCCCAGAATTATTGGGTGTGGATCAGGCTTCTAGGGTCCCCAATCCTCCCATGTTGCCCTGGCCTCTAATGGTATCTGACCATCTCAGTTGATCAACCTGCAGGACTCTGAAGTTATTGACTGCTTCTTTGGTGTTTTTCCTGGTGAGGCAGGTGGGTTGGATCCTCTCCATCCTGGACCAGTTACGCCTGAACCCTCAGCCTCCTGTGGCCATCCTTCCTCTTGGGACAGGAAATGACCTGGCCAGAACGCTCAACTGGGGCGGGGTAAGTGATTCTTTGGGGTGGGGAGGCTCACTACATTGAGGTGTCTCTTAAGCAGCAGGATACAGGATGTAGCAGAGGCCAAAAAAGACAGCTTTCCAATGGGGTTAGGGACTCCCTTAATTCTGTGAAATAAAGACCACCAATGTTTCCTTCCTTAATGCAGTGCCTATGTTCTTGGAGAGGCTAAATGCAACCCCACCCTCCCACAGCTGTTTCTGTCCATGCTTAGGATTGGGATGTGGTGAGAGAAGTTGGCCTCTGTGAGTAGGACGCTGAGGCTGCTTTCACACGTGCCTGAAAGCGCCCTTACAAGGCTGGGAGAGAACATGCCATTGCAAATCTTGTGCATTATTTGTGTACGTGTGAATGCACTAATCCACCTTTTATGTGCACTTACAATGAGGATAGACAGGGTGAGGATGCAAAATCTAGCCCTGTCAATTGTCATCATAAATGCACATAAAAGCAGAAATTATGCGGGATTAGTGCATTTGCACGTACACAAAAATGTGTGAGATTTGCAATTGCGTGTTCTCTCCCAGCCTTGTAAGGATGCTTTCAGGCACGCGTGAAAGTGACCAGAGTCAGGCTGGAGAGAGGGGAGGAGTTCTCTGAGGAGCTTTGGTTCCAAGGGCTCACCCAGCAGAGGGCAGCACTGTGCAGTTGGTGTGGGACAGTGAGTGGGAGATATGGCAGATGGATGTGGTGGAGGGCAAAGACAGGCCCATGAGTCTGGCCCTTGGTTGGCGTGCAGGGAGGCCTGCAGGCGCTGTGCCACTTAGAGGCCTTCCCATCTGCCCCCACAGATGCCATTGGCAGCAAATAAGAAGGTGCCCCCTTATAGCCTGTCTCCATAGGGTCGTGACATGGTAAAGCAGCTGTCCTGTCTGGGATGATGTTGCTGGCAAATGTTTCCTTAAGCACATGTTGATAGGGAGCTGGAGGCCGAGTGTTGCACAGTTAATTTCTCCCGGCCTCTGTGGGGCAACCTGCAATACGGCATGTTGAGGCAAGACAGATAACCATTCCATGAAGCACTGGAAGGTGATCCATCCCAGAGTGCTCTCAGGGGACCCGAGTGGGAGACAGTCTGGGTTAAATGGAGGTTGCTCACTTTCGGGTGACTGGCCGTTGTTCCCCTAGTTCTCACCTCAGTTTTCCCCAGAGGCAAATGAGCACTGTGAAGGGTAGTCTCATGGGAAAGACAATTTCCCCTGGGGCTAGTGTTTTATGTGGACGTGGCTGTAGCCTCACCGACACAAGGGGCTCTTCGCAGGTTTCGAGTGGGTGGCTCACTGAGCTTGCCTCTGCCTGCAGGGTTACACAGATGAACCCCTCTCCAAAATCCTGTCCCACGTGGAGGATGGGAACATCATGCAGCTTGATAGCTGGAACCTGCAGGTAGAGCCGAACCCTGAGGCAAACTCTGAGGAGAAGGATGAGACCGCCACAGACAAGGTAAGATACTGCCGCTTGCCACCCAGGCCATGCCTCCCCCCCCCACCCTCCTTCTCCTTGTCCCCACTTCAGGTGGGCTCAGTTTCCCCAGGAATACAGTCAAAGCCTCTTCCCTCCCCTCCCAGCTTAGACATCCCACTCTGTAGAGCACGTGGGGAGCTGTAGTCAGGGTTGGGCCAAAGCTGGAGGTCATTGTAGTCAAAGCGCTTTAGGAGGAGGGGGCTCATAGACCCTGGCAATCCCAAGCAACCTGTGGTGGAATTGGAGGAGTGTTTTCTACCTCACTCAACTTGAAGCCAGCAGCGACTAACCCCATTATGAAGAGGGCTGAGCAGCCAGATGGGGCAGAGAAGAGGCATCCTGGCCCCTAGCTTCTGAGGGGAGCCTGTCCGTTTCTGGGCTCTGTTCACCACCTCCAAACAGAGCCTTTAACACCAGCCCAGGAGGCAAGTGTCACGCCGCAGTCCCACGGCGTGCCTCAGCGGCGGAGTCTGCGGGGGAATCCCCGGAGGGCCCGGGAGAAGGAGAAGACGTTCCCCTCAGTCACAGGGCAAATTCTGCCCCCGCATCATCAGGACGCTTCCCAATCAACATTACAGGCCCCTCCTCTTTCACAATCAGGAACCTCCGGGACTGAGACTCCAACCCTGTCCCGATGCAGTGTGCGCCTAGCAGCAGAGCGTGCTCGGCCTGGGGCGGGGCCTTAATTTGCACACAAGGGCTGACACCTGAATTGCTCTTGAGGGGCATAAAAATGCCGGCGGGACATCAGTTCCCCGCCGGTAATCGTGAGAGAGACTGGCCCTTGCTCCTGCGTTGGTGAAAGCTAAGTGATTGAATTGGAGATCTTGCTGGTGATTGTATCTGTGTCTGTGTACCTTGCCTTGCTATACTTAATACCCCTTTGCTTCATTGTGTAAAAGTTGTGAGACTGAGCCTCTAGCACCCCCCTCCCTCTCCCCTCCAATTGGCCCCTGGTTTGGTGTTCCTTTTGCCCGCGTCTTTCCCAACCGTCGCCCCTTCTCCCCCCGCTGCCAGTTGTGTGTGAGTCCATACCCCCCTCCTTGCCCCTTCGTCCCTATCCCCCTCTCTCCTCTTCCCATACCCCTCCCACACCCCGGCCCCCTTCCCCCTTTTTTCTCCTTTCAAGTTGATCCCCGCACCGTGTCTCACCGTGATGCCCGGGCGTATGTTGTGGCGAGCGGCTGCTTTTCCCCACCCTTGCTTGTTCCCCCTATTCCTTCTGCGAGTGGCACATTCTCTCCTCCCCTATGATGAAGCGGGTTGCCTCCTGTTAAGTAGGAAAGCCCACCCAACAACCTGAGGGGATTACTGACAACCCAGTGTGTCAGCAGAGAGACGGCCACAGGCAGCACCCTTCCTGGAACTCCCTTTCTACCCCCCACTTCCTAACAGCAAGCAGGGCAGCCAAACTCCTGCGGGTTTTGACAGAGAGAAGTCATCCCTCTGCTCTGTTTTTGGGTGCTGAGTGTGGGTTGGACATTGCTCCCGTTCCTTGGTGGGTGGGTGCTGAGCCCCAAAACCCAGGCCATATGCTGACTCTGCAGAGGCTTGGCTTTCAGTGCAGCAGAAAGGCCAATTCCTTGACTGTTCCTGGGCAAGGAGATTTCTTCCCAGCCTCCTTTGCCTTGTCCACTTCGTCCTTGGGAGGAGAGTGTCTGCTCTGAGCTCTCTCACTGGCCAAGCCATGCTGGTTAGTTCAGAGTGGCCACTCCCTTGCTTGCAGCCACATGCCTGGTGCTCCTTACTTAGTCTTTTCTCCTTCTATTTCAGCTCCCCCTTGATGTCTTCAATAACTATTTTAGCCTTGGTTTCGATGCTCGTGTGACCCTGGAATTCCATGAATCCCGAGGTACGTGGAGACTGGTGCAGGGCGTGGCCAGTTCTATCAGCACAGCAGATCTGCAGGGCTGTTCCCAAGTACGGGAGAGTTTTCCCTCAGGTCTGAGGGGTGGGGACAGGAGGCAGCAGACTTGTAACCTACTTATTAAATGCTTTGCAGCAGAAGGGCAGCAGGATAGGGGCAGGCAGCTAGAGGAGTGGGGTAGAACTTGCTGGAAAGCATATGGGATCAGAGACGATGGGAATGGCTGACTGGGCGAGATGGGGTAAGGCAAGATGTGGAGACTGGACAAGCCAGAAAGTGCCTGGGGGGCACAGGCTGAAAGTAGCCTCTGGCAATGAGCTGTAACCACAGGGGGAGCAGACCCTTGGTTCCTAGTGACAAGTGAGTGACACGAACTGTTTGTTCCTTTCCCCAGAGGCCAATCCAGAGAAATTTAACAGCCGGTTCCGGAATAAAATGTTCTATGCTGGGGTGAGTTTGTAGGGGTGTCTTGTCATGTTCCAGGCAGGCTACACCTGCCTGTCTGATCAGTTTGTCACAGACCCTGTGGATCCTCCCCTGCCCAGACCTAAGATTGAACTTCTCTGCAGCCTGCTAGGGGTTAGGGGGACCCGTTTTGCCCTGACGCCTCCCGGAAGCAATTACTGATGCATGGATCCTGGGGCAAAGCATCAGGACAGTTTGAGGCCAGTGTGGCAGACTGCTTGGCACAGTCCTTCCTCTGGCTTCTTTTGCGTCCTACTCTGGGTATTTAGTTAGTGCTGCCACACGCACAGAACTCCAAGATGTCCCTTTGGCTGAGGTGAGTTGCCCTTAGTTTGAGTTTGATTCTCGCCTGCTCTCTTCACTCCCCTACAGGCAGTCCCAATCCTCTAGGGAAAGGGGGCTTCTCTCAGCCTCACTGCGAGTCCCCTAGCGTAGCCTAATCCAACCAAAGGCACCTTCCCAAAAGCCCCATAACCTTGCTTGCTCACACCTTACTTGGGCTTCATGCTCTACTCTACGGGCTGTGTTGGTGGTGCTGGCTGCTCCTTTGTTCCAGGGCTTTCTGTCCGCCCTCTGCTGCAGGCTGTCTTTCAGCCTACAGCGAGACTGTTTTCTCCTCACAGCATTGTCTTTGCAATGTGAGCTCTCAGCTCCTCACTCCTCCCTGATTCTCCACCTTTGTCTCTCGCTGGCCTCCACAGCTGGCCATCAGGTGCCTCATTAGCTCCCATGGGCATGGTTTTTTAGAGGGCCCACAGCCCTACTCGAGCCCTCTCCCAGGGATGCTGGTCCTGCAAATCTCTGTGGCCCTGTCACAGACAGGGTCCCCAGTATCATGCACCTGGGGCACACCTGCTACCTTAGGCTGGGGCCAACTACAGGCTTTCTCTCTGCTTTTTTCCCCATTCTGTGTGGCACCTCCCTTGCTGGGCAAGCCCTGAGTGTGCAAGTCTGAGCAGAGATCTGTTCCTTCAGGGCAGCAGGCACTGGCTGAGAGAGTGTGCTCCCCCCCACTCCGGCCCATATACACTGCAGCAATAACACCGACAACCAGGGTGTCTGCTTAAACCAAACAAGCTTTACTAAGAAAAGGTGATAGTTTATAACAGTCTTACCTATTTTGGGTTTGTCTGTGTCTTTACCTGACCTCCCACTGCTAACAGTTGGGATCTTGTTGGGTGCCTCCTCCTTGGAGAAAGGTCTGTTCTGAGGCTAGACCTGCTCTCCCAAGTGGCAGTGTGTGTGCCCCCCTCCCCCCCCAAACACACACACAGACTTCCATAGGGTTAAGTTCAGAGACAGCTCCACTTCAGAAGGCATCCCAGTCTGTCCCCGGCCTTGGAGACTTAAAGTCTCTTGAACATCCCACCCCCATCCCGAAACATGGCTCTGCCCCCCGAGCATGCTCAGGTTGTCCCCAGCCAAATACAAGAGCAGGCCTCTAAAACGTCCTTTGTTTTGCCATATGCTTTGTTTATCCTGAAACAGTCTTTTATTAGTCCAGAATGGCACATTTCATTGCAGAGTCTCAGCTAATTTTTTTCTCCCCTTACCTTCCTGAGTGTGCTGGGCTGTTTCTGCTTCTCACTGAGCTGCATTAGCTGTTTTCCCCCCAGGCCAAGGTGGTGGCAGCATTAATATAATGCCAACAATGTACCCAGCACTAACAGTCATGATGAGAGACAGATCCCCATCCCAAGGAGCTTACTATAGCATAGACAAGGGGGAGGGGAGACACATAGAGGGGCATGTAGGGAGGGACAGGGATGCATTCAAGAAGTTGAGAAGCTGCAGGTGCATGTGCTTGACTTAGTCAGGAGGCAGAGTGGGGAATCCTGAAGGATAAGACGGTATAGGGAGAGGTGACAGTGAGCAGCCTGTGGGCTGAGCGTCTAGGGAAGAGGTAGCTTTTTAGGAGGGATTTGAAGGTCAGGAGGAACCAGAGCATGTGTGCTCAGAAAGAGAAGCACATAGGGGGCAGCATGGGAGAGGCCATGGGAGAGGATAGCTTATGGAGAAGGATACTCTGGGGCAGGCGAGGGTGGTGGCAGAAGAGGAGCAAAGTTCCCTTCCTGGGTGAGAACGTAGCAGGAAATGATGATTAGGAGCAAGGCCTTGAAGAGTCTTGAAGGTGAAGTCAATGAGTTTGTGCTGGATTTAAAGAAGAGAGGGAGCTGGTGAAGGGAAGTGCTTCTGGTTTCCTCTTCCCTGTCCTCTCAGGATATCGTACCTTATGAGGCTGGGTGTGAAATGTTATCGCTCTCCCTGTGTTACTTCACAATCAGAGAATTACTTTGCTTTCCACATCCCAATGCTGGGCGCCTACTAGATACCCCAGTCCCATCGGCACATCCCAGGGGTGAAGTAGCAGAGGGGCTGTAGGTCTTGTCAGGTAGAGGGCTATCTCAGTGGTGGGTTAGCAGGGGATGCCTCAGGACACTACCAGTGTGCCTACATGTGGTGTACTGAAGCCCTGAAAAGTGTTTTGAAGTCCAGCCCTGGAAGCTGAGGGCTCTGGAATAGCCAATAAAGCCATCTGTTTTTCTAGCTGCCGCTCAGGTCTGATGCTGGGCTCAGGGCCTCTAGGGACTAATCTTGTCTCTTCTGCTGGCAGACGGCGTTCTCTGACTTTCTCACAGGGAGCTCCAAAGACTTAGCAAAGCACGTCAAAGTGGTGGTGAGTGCAAGGGCTGGAGTAAGTGGGAGTGGGGCTGACAGTTACTTGCTCCTCATCATCCCCGTGTGGGAGTGGGAAGGAGCAGTGGGGGTGGGGGGGAGAGATCTTGTCACGGCACTGGCATAGCAAGGCTGTGGTGGGCTTGGGTCCCAATAATAGACTTCCCCTAAGGGCAAAAGGGTAGGGTCTCCTTAAGCATTTGTCTTCCCAAGGGCACTCCCCCTCCTCCCCCCCCCGCCCCCAGGTGGTGGCACTACCCTGGCTCCCAGAGACACACACACCCCCCACCCCACCCGAGCAATAGCAGCCTCGTTTGGAAGGAAGCTATAAGAGTGGACAGGAGACAAGGCTGGCACTGCACCCCTGCCCACTCTGAAAACTCTTCTTGGCAGGGCCCTTGGCAAGCAGCCTGAAAGGGCCTTCCTACAGTCCATTGCCCAGTCTCAGCTGAGCTCCCTCACTCCATGGCAGCTACACCCCTGTGTTGCAGTGTGAGACTCCTTTTTCCTTTGTAGTATCAGAGAGAGAGTTTGCCCTGGCGGAGAGAGTCTGTTATGTATAGGGGTAGTGAGGAGGCTGTTTCTCCCCCCCCCACACACACACTCCCCTGGTCTGGATGGGTTGTGTATCTCTTGTTCTTCCTCTACAGGCAGTTTGCATATCTAATAGTCTGGTTTTTTTTTTGTTTTCAGTGTGATGGGACAGACTTGACCCCCAAGATCCAGGATCTGAAAGCCCAGTGCCTTGTCTTTCTGAACATTCCAAGGTGAGCAGCTCCCCTGAGCAGCCTGGGCTCCATCCCCTGCTCTCCTCCCAGAAGCCCCACTGTCTGTCACCAGTAGCACTCTGCCCCTCTCTTTCTTTGCAGGTACTGTGCAGGCACCATGCCCTGGGGCAACCCCGGGGAGCACCATGACTTTGAGCCCCAGCGCCATGATGATGGCTGCCTTGAGGTCATTGGCTTCACCATGACATCTTTGGTAAGTTGGCGCAGCCCTACAGGAGTCCGATTCCCCCAAACCACTCCAGAACGTCCATCGCCCACTGCCAGAGGATTGTAAATATGTGTGCTCTGCCAGCGAGCTCTGAGCAGCACCCACCTGTGCCTGCAATGCTGCCCAGCCTCTAAAGACAGCATGGCTCAACATGGGCAAATCAGGACCATGGCAATGCAGCCAGTAAGCCTAGACCATGGGGAGAAAGGGACCCTCTGCAGAGCAGACCCACAAACCTGTACTCTTGTCTCCATGGTTAGTGTTGGGAGCCCAGCCATCCACAAGCACTCTATAAGCCTAGCTTGCCCAGGGCTTTGGTTTCTTCTGATTCCTTTCCCGAGGGAGGGACTTTCTTGAGGCTCAAGGTCTGCAGCCCAACCTGTGCCTGGTGAGACCCTGCTGGTCCCATTTGGCCTGATCTGGGTTGGATGCACTTTTCTGCCCAATCTCTTCAGGCCGCACCAGGCTCCCTGGTTATGAAAGGCACCACATGCGACATCACGATGGTCCACAGGGCGGGAGGGTGACCACATTGGAAAGGGGTGGGGGAAATGCCTTAGCCCTGCTCCTCTTATAGAACATTGTGATGCCACAATGCTCCATGACAGGACAGGGACACCCAGTCACATTGGGTATGGGCTCCCAGGAGCCTGGCTACATCAGGTCCAATGTAGTCAGGCTTGGGCCTGGATTTCTGGGACAAGCAGAGCTGTACTTAGAACAGAACAAGCGAAGAGGGCTGCACTGTGTGCCCACCTGGCACAGAGGTGGGATTCATCTAGCCACCCCCTTGGTTTACCTTTGACCTCTAGCTGTCATTGGCTGCTGCTCCCTCATACATCTGGCAGCTTAGCCCTTCCCCTGTAGGCAATGCTCCGCACTCACCCTAGCTTTGTTTTGCAGGCTGCCTTGCAGGTAGGTGGCCACGGGGAGCGGTTGCACCAGTGCCGGGAGGTGCTGCTCACCACATCCAAAGCCATCCCCATGCAGGTGGATGGGGAGCCCTGCAAGCTGGGGGCTTCCTGCATCCGCATCTCCTTGCGCAACCAGGCCAACATGGTGCAGAAGACCAAGCGGCGCAGTTCAGTGCCCCTGCTTAATGAGTATGTTTCCTAGAGCCTGGTGCATGTCCCCCTTCATGCGCACACCCAGAATGAGGTGACATCAGGCCAAAGGAGGGATTATTCTCCCTTTGAGATCTGGGCAACCTCTCCCTGCTCAACCAGTTTCACAGCTGCCTTTTTGCCTTGGGAATGGGAGGGAAAGTGGTTCCTGCCATCCTGAAGTAAGGGTGCAAGTGGCCCCTCCTCCAGCCTTGCTGAAGCAAGAAGAGGGGTGATGGGGTTGAGCCCTGGCCGTTATCAGATGCTGAAAATGCACAGAACATTTATTAGCTTTAAACTAATAAACCAGTGACTCCAACGTGAAGAAAGGATTGGAGTCACTGGAAACTCCCACCACAACCAGCACTTCTGCCCTACTGCCTACAGCACCCCTGCCTGGAAAAAAAGTAGTACTTGGAGAACTGAAAACTCCTCCCTGACCCCCCCCCCACCTCATGTACCAATACTGTCCTACTCTGGGCAGCTCCACCTACTGAAGTAGCTGGCAACTCCCCTCAAACTCCCCAAGCCAGTGCCCCTGCCTTGCTCCCTATTCTCCTAGAGAGAGAACCCTAACCCTAACCTAAACCCCACAAATTTGGGAAACTGAAACTAAGGATTAGGACACACCTCACATCCCGCCTTAATGTTGCTATTTGTGGTTCTTATTTTTGGTGAGAGACTGATATTAACTAATAGTCACATATTTATTTAGCTATTTGCCATTAGTCTATTAACTAATAAAATTTAAAGGACATTAGGACTCTGTAAAGATATTTGGAAGCCTGGATATGACAGCCTTTACTCCACCGCCACGTTGCAAATAAATATCCCCTATAGTGGTCCCTTCCTAACTCCTTCCCTTTCCCTCCTGCTGCATGTACAGCCAGCAGCCGGTGCCTGAGCGACTGAGGATTCGGGTGAGCCGAATCAGCATGCATGACTATGAGGCGCTTCACTATGACAAGGAGAAACTGAAGGAGGCCTGTGAGTGACCAGCTCTGTAACCTGGGGGCGGGACCTGGGGCTTTCGGGCAAGATAGCCTTGTCTGAGGTGTCACTGCTCTGTCATGATGACAAGGCAGTTTAGTGAGGAAATGGATGCTGAAACTTGTAGTCCCTCTTGGGTAGCCTTGGTCAGCCCCATTCTGTGCAAGTGGCTATGCCTGCTAGTCTTGGAACATCTAATGCTGGGCAGAGTTTAGGCCATCCCGACATCGGTGCCTGGTCTGGGAGGCTTAGCACCAGGCTGCTCCATGAGGTGAACATGTTTTGCCTTTCAGCTGTGCCCTTGGGAATCATTGTGGTGCCAGGAGACAGTGACCTGGAATTGTGTCGGACCCACATCGAGAGGCTGCAGGAGGTGAGGTGCTATAGGCTACACACAAGAGAGAGACTCTGCCACAGTGCTCCTGTAGTTATGGGAATTGTTCCTCATGCCAGGGCACGGATGGCTGTGAGTTTGAATGTCACTTCTACCCACTGTGACTCCTTTTCCCTTTCAACCAACCCCCTGCTCTATAAGGAACTAGGAGCTGCTCCTTCATTTTCTGAATAAGCTAATGGAAGTGACATGAAAGCACAGTAAGGAATAGAACTTAGGACGCTTAGCTGCCCAGCCACACTGCTAATGCTCCTGTAGAATCCTAACAGCCAGCTATGGAACTAGTGAGCACTATGCAAAACCCCTTTGGGGGGCTGAATTGAAAAGCACAACCAGAATTTGCTTCTGTAGCTCTAGTGGGAGAGTTTTGAAAAGGGAAACGTAGTTCAAATCTGGCTTACATGAGATGATGCCATGTGTCTCATTAGTTTCAATTTGTTTAAAGTTTTTTTCATTTTAAACTGTTCACTTTTTTTTTTAAAAGCCTAGTCTCAAAGTTAAGCCATTGGCTAGTTTAAAGTTGCATAAATATACGTGAATCAACATGTGTGCATTTATTTAAATTGTGTACACGAGATGGTATTTTTCCCATGCATGCACATTGCTTTGGATTCCTAAATTCATCATGTACACGGGATCATCCTGTATATGGGACAGAAAATTAGAGGGAGGGCTGGTGGCTGTATCGCTAGTGGAATGCCTGCAACTTAAGGGGTAGGACTTGCTTTCCAGAACAGGCCTGAACTCTCTCCTGGGTGAGATGCATCTGCTGAACATTGAGCACAGAGACACGCAGTACTCTAGCGTCTTTCCCCTCAGTCTTTACCTGGCTTGACTGAGGCTGCATTCACACGAGACTCGTCTCCTGCCTTGACTCTTTGTTACAGGAGTTTGTATTTGTGTATTTTAATTGTCCTCACACTTCCCCTTCCTGTAGTACCCTGGCTGCTGGAGGTGGGAGGGAATAGCTCAAGTGGTCTGAGCGTGTGCTTTGCATGTATAAGGTCCCAGGTTCAATCCCCAGCATCTCCACCTCCGGATCCCTGGTAGCACGCCTGGGGGAGGCCTCCGCTGGGGGCCCGGAGGGGTCTCAGGTAGCATGCCGGGATGGCCTCTGCCAGAGACCCTGGAAGAGCCAGGTTTGGACCTGAATTTGAAACCCCTGCTGCCATGTCAGGTTGTGACAATACTGGGCTAAGATGGACCATTGGTCTGACTCAGTTAGGCAGTTTAGTTTAGTTTGATAGGTATACTATTAACTGGGTTTTGTTTTGTTTTTCTTGTCAACAATGCATTGTTTCCACCAGGCAGGCAGTGGGGGATTCATCTCCTGAGGGGGAAATGATGTTTGTCCCCTCCTGCAGCAATTAAGGCTGACTGGTATGTGGCTTAATTCCTTCACATGTTATGAGAAATGAGGGTGATGGATTTAGACCGATTGCTAAACCTTTTTTTCCAGCATAACGTTTTGTGAGTTAATGCGCATTTCACACACTAAAAATAAAGTGTGGGGAAGTGGTTTTCACAGAGTAAGCTCTCGTGTGAATGCAGCCTGAGTCTTGACCTGCAAAGGAGGCTCAGCATCGGGAAAACTGACTCCAGAGAGAGAAAAGGCTACACCAGGAGCTGGCTACTTCGGGCAAAGTGCAGGCTCTAGCAGGTGCAGCCAAATGAATATGATAACCCAGCCCCTTGCCTTTTCAACAGGATTTCCCTCCATGCCCCTCTGCCTTACAGGGCCTGCTCCTCCAGGTGTGTATCACCTGCCTCCCTCCCCTGCTGGTCTCTCTGTCATGTGAAGTGCCAGGCTAGTGGCTTACGCTGACCCTCCCTAGCGAGCCTGGTGTGTGATGTGTCTCCAGATGTGCCTCATGCCCTGCCCTGCCCTTGTGCCCCAACCCCTTCTCCTTACCCATCTGTGTGCCAATTGCTGTTGTCAAGGGGGGTTGTAAATCCTGGCCCTGGCTGTGCTTTCTGCTCAGGAAGCCTTCCTAGAAGATGTGCGGGCAGGGGATCTTGCCAGGAGAGGAACTGGGAGAATTGACTTGTTGCCTCTCTTTGTGCAGGAAGGGGATGGAGCCAAACCAAAGAGTCTGTCATGCCAGAAGCTGTCACCCAAGTGGTGTTTCCTGGACTGTGAGTAGTGTTTCCACGCAGGAGCTATTGAGGGTCAGGCAGAAGCTTCCATGCCCAAAGTCCCATGCATTTAGCACTGCCCCCTGAGAAAGTGTTTTGCCAGCTACCTGTGTTAGTGTCCAGTGAATGGAAACATTGCTGCACTCTGACCTAACTGCTACGTCAAGCAGTACCCTGAAATACTCCAGTATGCCCCTTGCCTTCTGCATAGGGTGTCTGGTTGTCCTATGTGTTGTGGCTTTGAACCAAAAGGGAATGTGCCTTCCCCCCACTGTGCCTGCTGGCCTTGTGAATCCAGCTGGGAGTCTCCTGGAGTAGAATCCTCCTGAATCGGGTCAAGCTCTTCAGGACGGGTGCTGAGGGAGCTGCGTCTGTGTGCAACGTCTGGCAATGTCTGTACAGCGAGTGGCCTCTGAGCACGGCCAGTTGCCTGATTGGGATGAACTCTGCTTCTTTTCTAGCCAGGCCTCTCTTCCCCCAGGGTTCCTGGTGCTGCCCCGTCTCAGAAAGATACCTTGCCCTTCTCCTCTACAGGAGGGAAAGGGCTGTCAGTGAGGACCCACATCTGTTGCTTCCGAGGGGGAGAGGGTTGACCAGTGGGAAAACACCAACGCCTTGTTGTCAAGGCCCCTGTGTTTGCTATGTTTTTCCCCATTGGCAGCAATGGGGAAAACACAGTGAACATAGGTCCGTGCTTATGGGGAAGAAGAAAACTAGAGTCTGTGACCAGGGATATAGGGAAAGGCAGTAGCTGACAATCGGTTCCATCTCCTCCTAGCAGGGGGCAGCTGGGGTTGAGGGAGGCAGTGGGGCCATTTGGCCAATAACTCAGGGAGGTTGGGACCTCTCAGCCTCACTTTCCCGTCTGTAAAATGGGAGTGTGTGTGTGTGTCTATCTGTCTTTCCCTGTATGTTTCCCTCATCCTTGTTCATCTTAGACTGTAAACCCCACTGGGCAGGGACCTGTCTGAAAAATCTGTGATTATAAAGTGCTGCATACACCTAGTAGTGCTCAAATTAGTAGTAGTAGTAAATCTCCCAATTGCTGTAGTGCCACCCTTTGCCAGCAGGTGGCTCTTTAGGAAAAAGTGTCAGAGTTTTGACTGCAGAGGTGGTGGTGTCCAATAGGAGGTGCTGCAGGGATGGGAGTAGCTGTGACAGTGTGAGTTGGCTTTGTACTTCTAATTGAATTACAGTCTGTGCATTAGGCATGGAGGGAGGAGAAGGGGGGAGAATGGCTGTTGTGTTGGGAGCCCCCTCAGCGGGGACAGCAGAGACTTGTTTACAAACACAGCTTTGTTTGTGAGCCCCTTCTCCCCTTTCCGTCCCTCTCCGTTCCCAAAGCTCCGGGCTGTGCTTTTGCTTTTACTAGCGTATTTTTGGTGTCTTGAGTAATTCCCTGGGACTCCCCCACTGGCTGGGACAATAGGGGCTTTTGTGCCCTTGTAATGGTGCTGGAGTAAGTTCCCAAACACACAGGGAGCAGCTCCTGTGGGGCATTGAGCTGGGCAGGCCTGTCTCACTGCACCAAGCCTCCAAGCCAGCATTCCTCCCCTCCCCCCCCCAAGCTGTGCTGGGCACCATACAGGGCCTGGGAAGCCTGCTAGGGGCTAGTAGGGGGTACCCTCTGCTCCCCTGGCATTCAACCCCAACTAGGGTGGCCAGATATGCAAATTTTAGAGGACACTTGAGAAATACAGGCTGCAGGGCTGCATTGGCTCTAATGCAGCCCTACAGCCTGTATTTCTTGTAAGTGTCTAAAATTTGCATATCTGGCCACCCTAACCCCAACCCAGGGGAGTGAAAAGGCCCCATATGGGTGAAGGAAAGGGAAAACCAGGAGTCTCCTCACAGATCTCTCTAGTATCCAGTCCCTGGAACTTGTGTTTCTCTCTCTCACCTTCCCTTATGTTCTGTCCTCTTCCCCCACTCATTCTCTAGAGCTCCTTTTTGCTATTTGCCTCTTCCTGTTGGAAGGGGCCACAGGGAGCAGCCTTTGAATCTGCATTTGGCCAGCAGTGGGGATACACCCCACCCCCATCCAGGGGAGGGAGTATTAGTCTGGATTTCCACTCCCTTCTCTGTTGGGCAGGTGGGTGCTGTGGGGTCCCATTGGGCATGAGGCACCTGCTTCTTTGAAGCCTGCACCCAGAGATTGCTGCTGCCTCTCTTCCTCCTTGTGTGGTTTGCCCACAGCAGGTTCTAAGCTGAGAAAAATGTGTCTGGAAAAGAAGCTGGAGCCGCATTCAAGGACAACACAGGCTCATTAAAGTGGTTGAATTACAGGCCTTCATCAACAGCTCTGCTGCTGTAAATTTCTCCCTGGGACAGGATAAACAGGGCTCTTTCACTCCTCTAATCTGCTCTGGTTTGTGTCATGAACACCCCTCTTTTTCCTCACCATCCCTGCTCCATTCTCCAGTCCTTGTAGAGACCAGCCATAGCAACTCCATCCTGGCCTGTGGAGAGTATGAAGCACACGGAGAAAACCCCCACAGTGCACCAATGCCTGGGGTGTCCCCGTTGCCGTCCTACTCCTCCCCCCTCCCAGCTTGCCCTGCCACATTGGGACATGGCCCTGGAGCTGTCATGCCCTGGCTACCTGCATCTGAGTTTCACAAGGCAGCTCAGGTATCACTCAACAGGCTGGAGCGCTCTGTTAACCAAGCAGATTCTCAGCAGGGGGACTGTAAGGAGCATCCCAAGACTGAGAGGCAGACAAATGAACCTGCTTAGATAGACAATCATCAGTCTATCCGTTTCTGTGGCTTCCATTACCAAAGTATCTAAGAGCCTTACAGAACTTTAGCAAGACAGGGAAGGATGAGCCCTCTTTTACCGATGGGGAACTGGTTACACAGGAGCTGAACTTGTGCCCTAACCACTGGGCCGTCCATAATGTCTGCCCAGGCCAGAGAAAAGAGGTGAAATTTTGAGCCCTGGAGCTGCTTGGAGTCTGGCCAGGAATGGATCTCATCCCCTTGACTGTGCAGGAGGGCTTTCTGGTAAACCGTGTCACAGGGGCAGTATTGAAAAGCCACAGATTCTACCAACAGAATTTCCCCTGAAAGCTTGAGTCCCAGGCCAGCCACCTAATGCTAGCTAGTTGCAGCTTGACAAGAGCTTGCTACTCCGGCTGGCTGGCAAGGCTGTTGCTCAGTCAGTCTGGAGCATTGCACAGTGAGGCCTGCAATCCCTCTGTATGGCAGCAGGAGGCAGTGTGAACATGGAGTCACTCCACCTCATTGCTCTGTCCTGCCATGTCGCTCAAGGGGCTGTGATTTGGGCCAACAGTTCCATGTTGTCCTGCTGGAGCCGGCTTGACTCACTGTGTGTCTCCCTCTCTTGCAGCAACTACAGCTGATCGGTTTTACAGGATAGACCGTGCCCAGGTGAGTGCAGTCGTGTTGGAAGGGGCTCTAAGTGCAATCCAGATAGGGTGCTGCCCGCTGTTATCTTGCTTTCCTGCAGGGCTGTCCAAGCCGTATTGGGGGAAAGGATGGTGTCATTTCCTTGGCAGGCTACAAAGGCTGGGAGCTAGGCTAGCTCTGCTCCCCATAGCCAGGCATTCCTGAGCACTGGATGGGAATTGTGTGCCTTGCTCAGTCCTCTTGAGCCTTGATCCCTAGTGGAATGATGGTCAAAAATGCTCAGGGAAGAAGCCCTAGAAGATAACCCACACACAAGCCACAGATATCTCTGGGAAAGTTAGCAAGGAGAAATCTTCCCAGCTAAATCAGACTGCCCAGAGCCAGTGGCTGAAAGGAATGTATCAAATGAACAGAGCTGGGTCTAGGTAAAACCTCTCCTGCTGTGGCCCTGATTCTGTGCTCTAGCCAAGTTTGACCCAGCTAAGGTGGCTGTTGTGTGCAGATTCCTTCTCTGTGGTTTGCAGGAGCACCTCAACTATGTGACCGAGATCTCCCAGGACGAGCTCTTTGTGCTGGACCCAGAACTGGTGCTCACCCAGACAGTGGGCACCTCACCTGCCATGCCTGACCTTGTCGATGTGCCCTGCACGCCCACAGGCCACCGTTTTGCTTTCCCGTCCTCCTCTTCCTCACCACCCTCCACACCGGTCCCCAGGTGAGACTGACTGCTTGAGTTTGGCGGTGAGAGATGTCAAATGGGTTTGGACCAAGGATCCCAAGCAGCAGGGAGTAGGAAGCAACTGCGGACACGGGAGTGGGCTGGCCTGCACCTGGATTAGGTGTGAATGTGGGGCAGTGGGAGTACTTTGGGCATATGCTGCCATCAGCCCACAGCTGACTCCTCACCCTAGGGAAAGAAGCCCTGCATAGACCTGCAGTAGGGTCAGGCAGAATTGCCAAACCAGCAGGGGAAGGATGAGTGACATTGCTGAGTGAGGTGTGGGAGACAGGAGGCATGCAGAGCTGGGGGGTGGGGGGGGAGAGTTAATCCCCTCCGTGCCTCCCGTGACTGTTAATCTGCACATTAGGGGCTGGCTACCGGGCAGAGCTCTCAGCTACTCTAATCCCAGCTTCTCCCAGCAGGGGGCGCTGTGTGCAGAGGGACGCTGTGTGCAGGTGACGGAAGCTGCTGCAGGAAACTTCCTTAGTATTGGTTGACAGTGTCCTATCTGAATGTCTCCTATTCTTCTTTTCCAGCTCAGAAACAGGGCGTGCCCCCCCACACAAAGGTGAGTCCTCCTTGCCCACACTGCAGGCCTACAGTATGTTTCTCTGATTGTCAGGCCCCACCCCACCCCCCTCAAATCCAGTGCTTCAGTCAGTGGGGGTTCCCGGGTCCCTGCCCTTGTTCTGTGTCCCCACCCCTCCCCCAAGCCTGACATTAGGTGTCTTCAGAAATAACAGGAAACACAGGGACAATTTATCCCATGTTTCCAGTCCTGGGATCTTAGCTGGTTGCCCAGATGTACGCTATGGGTAGATCACGCTCCACCGCCCACAGTGCTCCGGGGACCTCTTGCTGCTGTGGGGAAACCAGGAGTCCCATCTCCGGTGGTCTTCCCTGCCTGTAGCCTCTGTTACCAGATGTAACAGTAACTAGGGGCAAAGAGTTGCTCCTTGTTGGTGCCTGGCAGCAACAAACCCTACCCACTGCCCTGCAGGTGGGCGGCTGACTCAGGCTTAACAATGGGGAGCAAATGCATAGTGGGCTGTGAACGGACATAACAACCTGGTGCGTGTTTGCCACCCAAACGAGTGACTAGCACTACATTGACAAACACCCCTTGTTACTGTACTGCCTCAGCCTGCACAAAATCCAGGGAGTTTGGCAAATACAGGCAGCCGCGGTGCTCACACCCCATTGCATTTTTCTCTGGGGTTCCCTTCTTCACCTTGAATGTTGCAAGGGCCAGGGATACTGCAGAGCCCATGTGGTGAAGCAGTGGGTCGCATCTAGGCAACAGTGGCTGCACAGCGTTGTACCTTCTCCACCCCCTCCCTGACAGACACCAAGAGTTAAGTGGCTGGTGAGATCTGTCGCCTCTTGCTGTCACCGCAGAGCAGCCAAACAAGCTGCTTCCCTGAACCTGCTTGTAATGCTTGTCATTCCCAGCCGGGGAGGGCAGGAAATGCCATGGTGGCGTGGGGTTAATCTCCCACCTGCAGGGCTGGAGGCGGGGTTGGTCTCTACCATGCACCAGCGGGGGCTCGGGAGGTGGGAGCACAAGGTCAGGGGCCTCCCTCAGCTGAAAAAATGGGAAAGAGTTTCCTGGAGCTTGAGCAGAGCCTGACTGCTGGAAGTGTGAGTGAGTCTAGCTGCCACCAACATCCCCACCCCTGGGGACCCCAGCTAATCTTCCCTTCCCTCACCACGTTTGCTCTTCCCCCTGCCCCTCCTCACCAGGAGCCGCTCTGCCCCCCAGGCTTGAAATATTCTTTCTCAGTTGCCTGTCTGTCTGCCATTCAACACTTCCCTCCCGCAGCCCAATAGCTGTTTTTCCCCAGGAAGCCTTGGGCACCCAGTTTGATGAAACTGAGCCCGCTAGCCCTGCACAGTGTTTAGGACAAAGTTGGGCAGCTCAGCTGGTTCCCTTTTAACTTGTTTTCCTGCAGTATCCCTGGGCATGCCTGTTGGTGTGAATCCCAAAATGGGGAGGGGGGATGTTGCCCTGCCAGCAACCCCTGATGGTCATAGTTAGGGAGAGTCAGAAAGAGCCACCCCCAGATGCCCAGTAGCTGGGAAGGGAATAATGGAGGATGTTGAACCCATCAAGAGGAGAAAGCTAACATGGCTATCCTGGTTCTGGAGTATCAGGCTTCATGCTATTCCTTGCAGTCGGAAGATCCAAGCAGCACCTTAAGGCAGCAGCACACTCCCCAGGTCTGTACCAGCCTGGACACCGGGATGTGGTTCACATCTGTTTGCCACAGAAACTGCCTCTGGCTCAGGATTTCCATAGCATCCTGTTCTTTGCCATCACCCTGGTGTTCCCACGACTTTTAGCATGAGCAGAAGCCTGCCCCTCACCATGCTCTGTTGTCTGCTTGTCCTTGTAACCCTGACCCTTATCTCCTTGTTGCAGATGATGCTTTGATAGATGCGACAAAGAATAATGATTTCCGCAAGGTAACAGCTACCGTGTGCTAAGACCCCAGCTACAGAGCTGGCTGCGTGGTCCCCTTCCCCACAGCAGGGCCCTTCATAGGCCAGCTAGGAAAACACAGCTTGGTGTCAGCTTCCCTGCTGCAACCCCATCTGTGCCAGCTGGTCTGCAACCATCATTGCCCTTCAAGTCTCATCCCATGGCTCCTGTCCCCACAGCAGCTCACTGAGAGACCCAAATGAGAGCTTTCCCTGAACAGTGCTTTCTGGCCTCCTTGGAAGTTCATTCCCAAGGATCTCTGTTGTAGGCAGGGTAGCACAAAGGCAGGTGTAGCCCTGGTGTCTGACATGGAGTTGGGTTTAGTTCCCCAGCCGCGGAAGGTGTATTTAGAAGTCCTTGCGCCCCCTTGTTCTGGTGAAGGCCAGGCCTGCAGAAAGAAAGCAGAAAAGACTCTTTTTACGGGCACAGTGGTGGTTTTGATGCACAAAGCTAACTTCTAGCTGGCTTGTGTTTCTGCAGTTCAGAGAGCTGCACGAGGCTGGTGGGGACCTGATGGTGAGAGACTCCTCAGGCCAGACTGTCCTGCACCATGCGGTCAAATTGGGGAGCAAGGAGATAGTCAAATATATCATTGAAAATGGTAAGCTGGGCGAGTCTGGGGGAGGGGTGTAGAGCATTTATGGTTTGTGAATCTGGCGCACACAGGTGGAAGCTGGATTTCCACACCTACCCGTGACCTCTTTGCTTCAGACCCAGACATCCTGGAACCCTCTCCTTATCTTGCCTGTGTGCATTGCACCCTCCCTCCTCCTGTGAGGCTTGGGAATTAGCCTGCATGACCCGTGCGTGAGAGTGAGAGTGTGTGTGTGTTATACAGCCTGGCATATTTTGGTTCCTTTCTAACAAAACTGGCTGACACTAGCCCAGCTCTGGGATCCATGCTTGCAAATTTGCTGCTGTTGGCAACAGTGGGTGCTCACAGTTGTTTTTCAGTGGAACTTGCTGGGTGGCTCTACACATTATGTTAACCATGGGGAAAAGCAACCCCATAGTACTCTGTGCACTGTCATCCAGAGGTGGAACACCATGAACAAACATTTATGCTGTTCCGTGTTTATGCTGCCACCCGATGGACTCTGGCCACCAGAGGTAGCCCATCAGGTGGCAGCGTAAGTAGATGAAGCCCAGAGCTCCCCGCTGCACGGTGATCTTCCCCATTGGTGAAACTGGCCGGCTGCTGAAACTGACAAGCCCAGTGAGTAGATGTTCATTCTGTATTCAGCTGCCTCACAGGTCTGCTGAGGAGTTCCCCCGATTTGACCCAGGACACTAACGTCTGCAAACCCATGTTCCCTCTGTGACTAGCACCTAGGTTTGTGTGACCAAGTGGAATGCTTGTCCCCGTCAGGTTAAGCAGCTAGAATGGTGACAAGTATTCTACGTAGAGACACCCACTGAAACGGAGGCTGGTTTTGCTTTTGTGTTTTTCTGTACTGGAATCCAGAGGCTCCTCCTCCTTCAGTTCCTAATGGCTAGATCAGACCCAGCCACTTTGCTGGGCTGCCAAGGCCTCTGTATTGTCACTGGCACTTGCTAGAATCCCAGCCTGTGAGTGGTGTGCAGGAGACATAGGGATGTGGGTGGGAAGAGGCTGAACTGTTCATTGCAGTGGACTGGGCAGGAAGGTCTCTGCTTAGCAAGTCATCTCATTGCCCTTTGTTTTCTCTCTCTCCCAAGCCCCTCCAGAGATCCTCGATGCTACAGAGGAAGAGAAGTAAGTTCCGTGCTGGTTTACGTTACTGGATGCCCTGCCCCACGGTACAGTAACCAGCCTCCCTCGGCTATTGCAGGCCCATCCTATCCCCAGTTGCCTTCACTCCAGCCATTTCCCTGCGCAATGGGCTGGGCCTTCCCAATCCTCTCCGTCCCTCGCCTGCTGCAGACCCTGTACATGTACATTCCCATGCTGGCCTCCTTTTCCTCTCTCCAGGCATCTCACTGCTTGCTCTTGCCTCTTCCCTCCAGTGGTGAGACCAGCTTGCACCAGGCTGCCGCTCTGCGCCAGCGCACTATCTGTCATTACATTGTGGAGGCTGGGGCATCCCTTATGAAAACAGACCTGCAGGTAACAGGCTGGCACTGGGAGGTGGGAGCGCTGGGGAGAAGGGGATGACTAGGGCGCGGAAGCCAAGTCTTGGGAGGAGAGCAAGGGGAGTGAGATGAGGGTGTTGGCCTTAGACTCGGGCAGAGAAGGCATATATTTTCTCCATGAAGGGGAGGCGGCGTCATGGGGCTCCCATGCCTCCGGTAGCACAGAGCTGTGCAAAGGGTTAAATCCATCTCCTCCTCGGTCTTCTCTGTCTGTGTTGTTTTTCTAAACGAGTGGTGCAGAGCCGGAATGTCTCGTTCATCCCCCCCCCCCCTCCTTCCCACTCCCCGAGGTCACTGCAAGGACAGTCTCTCTGGAGACCTCCCCTTCTGGCTGCAGACTGTCAGTCCTCCTGGGCGAGGGGGTGGAGAGGGGAAGGAACTCCAGTGGGAGAGAAGCGGGCAGGGGTTTAAAGAAAGCAGCCCCATAGAGAGCATTTGGGAGCATGTAGGTCACCCTATCTTTATGTGCAGGATGAAGTCAGTGGTTTCTTGGTGCCGGAGAGTCTTGGGGGCTGAGAGTGTGTGTGGCTGGTGTGTAGTCGTATCTCCATGCCAGAGGGTATGAGGTTATGTTTGGTACAAGAGTTTCCCAGGGGCTGGAATCTGTCCGAGTGGATGTAGATGTCTTTTAGTGCCAGGCATGCCCAGGTGCTGAGATGGAATCGAGGAGGCGCAGTCATGTTTTAGTGCCAGAAGTTCCAGGGCTGAGATATAGCCAAGGAGCTCACCTGAGAAAACCCAGGCTAATGGGGCTTCTTTTTTTATGTTTTGGAGCATTTGGAAGAGCAATAAAACCATTCGCCAATAGCCCAGAAAACATTTTACAAATATTCCTTGGTAGCTTTTCTGCTCTCCATCCCTCCAGTCAAATGCTCGGGCCTTGTGATGTGCCCAAGGCAAGACTGGGTTTCTGGGGGCAGACTGAGTAGCCATAGAAAGATGGGGGAGAGGAAGCTGGAAGAATGCAAGGGGGCAGGCATTAGCGAAGTACAAGGTGGGAATGGATCTGATGTCTGCAGCCAGTGCCAAAGGAAACTTGGTCAAGGGGCAAATCCCGATCTGTATAAAAGAGGTCCAGTCCAAGCATTTGTTCTCCTAAGGCTGCATTCCAATGAATTTACTCCTGAAGCACTCCCATGAACAGAGTGCTAAACCAAAGTTATTCAGGGGAAGAAAGAAATGTATGCACTCCTGAAAAATCAGGAGTGCATGCTCCCCATTTGGTTTGTATTTTGAAGCAACTGTTCATGTGAGCACTTATCAGTGTAAGAGTAGTTTGGAGGTTGTTACAACTCCTGTTGAGGGGGAAATAGACACAGTACTACTTTTGTTTTACACTGTATCTGAATGCTGCCAAAGTGGAGTAGATACTTCAATTTAATTAAAATTGAAGCAACTGAGTTTACTTCTGTTGGAATGTGGCTTCGGATTACACGTTACTGATGCGTGGCTGGGTTTGGGAGAGAAGCACTGACAATGTTCTAACACGGGCCTGTCTGGATAGACAAGACACACCATAGGGCCAGCCCTGGTCTATACCCACTTGGAGCATGTTTCAGCAACATGCTCTGGTGTGCCCAGGCAAATCTATTGTAATGGGGTGGCTGGGCCTTATGTCCCAGGAGTCAGCCTGGCTGTGTGGAAGGATGCTTGGAGCTTTCCTTTCCAACTGCTCATTTGCACCATCAGACAGGCAGCTCTGTACCAAGCTCTCACTCAGAATGTCTCCTCCAGTCACAACGGGGAGAAATGGTTTCATTTAGCATGAAAAGCAGCCCCGGCCCCCACTTAAGCTCTGCAGATGTTGAGGTGAACTAGAACAGTGCTGGGCCGGAAAAGCCTGCCAAAGTGACTCCATCTCCCCTATGGTGCATGTTGGTGTGTCCCTGGGAGAGTCTGACTTGCATGTGGGATGGTGACTCTACTTGTGTCACCTTGCAGCTGTGTCTGTGTTTGAGCCCCTGTGTGTCTGAGCATTGTGAAGCCAAATGAAATAGCGACATGGATTGTCCTGAGGACTTGGGATCCTGTCCTTTTTGACGTGGTTGCCTTCTCTCTCTCACCCCCACCCCCCAAGCCACGAGAGCCAGGCAGGGAGAATGGCACTCCCCATCAGGGGGCCGTTTTCAATGGCAGCGGCAGCGCGCCAGGTTTCCTTGGTCTTTCTCAGCAGTGAGTTTGTTCAGCGCCATGGAGCAGGGGCAGTTAATGAGGGGGAAGCGGGGGGCGGGGAGAGGAGACATAGCTGAGAGCTGTTAACAGATTTGCTTTTTATGGAGTGCGGGAGTTCATTAGTGGACACAGTCCAGATGGCTGCAATAAGCTGGTGAAATGTGAGCCTCCTCAGGGAGTGGGAGCGTTACTGAGACTGAGGGGAGGCGGGAGTGGTATTTCTGGGAACTCCCCAGATGCACACCTCACTCCCCCACCCCCACTCCTCTCGTTCATTCTCTCCTGGCTTTCACAGAGCTGGAAAAGGCAGGTTATTGGAGTAGGATTTCACCAGTCAGACAGACAAGCATTTGGCCTTTGTTTGTGCATTGAGATGTGAGATAGGTGGAGGGCAGGCCTGTCTCTTTGCCAGAGAGCAAGAGGGTGCGCTTGGGTCCTACAGGGATTTATCTAGCTAAGAGCCTCTCAGACTCAATGCTTTACAGCACACCCCTCCATCCACTAGCCCTGATTTCCCCCTCCCCCTCTTGTAGCAGCCCTGCACTCCACACACCACAGCCACATACTTGGTGGAGTAATCATGGTGCAAAGTGGAGGGGGGGGGGCAGCTCCACCTCCCCCCAACCCAGCATGTAAAACAAGAGGGGATACAAGCCCTCTCCCCCAAATTTTGGGTGAAGGGGGGACAGTCCCCTTCTTCATTTGGCCCTTAACGACCTCTGAGAGAGGTCCCCCAGGGGAAATGGGGAGCCAAAAAGGAGGAGATTAACCCTCCAGATTTGGGCAAGGGACCGTATCCCCACCATTTCCCCTCTTTTCACACTGCTGCATGGGCATTCCAGGGAGCCTGGCTCTGTACATAGCAAAATGTATGCACCAGCCGTATTCCTATGCTCCTCTAGTTGGAGCTGCATCCAGGCAAGTGCAGACTGTGCAACCCCACAGGGGTATTTCAGGTACATGGAATCTGGGAATAAACTTGAAATGACAACGTGAGTGAGAAGCACTAGTGTAAAATAGCCTCCGATACGGAGACACATGACTCATGGAGAAACTGGTGAGTTGGGGAAGTGGGGGCCTCAACTTATGGGAATCATGGATAAACATTCTTATGTTAAGAGGGGACCCACACCACTGCCTCCAGGGGGGCCTTCCTAAAGACCCTTCTCTCTGGCTAATAGCTGTGGACAGGCCTGTTGAGAGAAATTTGGGGTCTCTACATCTGGTAGCCGAGGACCTCCTACCTCCCATTACAAGTGCTACAGTTTCTGGAGACCATACTGGTATTTTATTTACACACATGTTACTTGGAATTATTATTTTACTACTCATATTTTAATGTCTCAAGAAAGAAAATGCTTGTATTTTTTTTTGGGAGGTGGTACAATAATGTCCCCCCCCCGTCTGTCCGTCCCGTCCCCCCCTCCCCCCTTTCTTATTGGGCCTTGCTTTATCTGCTGGGGAATAGACAAACTCCCTATCCTGAAAGGGGGAAGCCATTGAGGAATGATTCCAAGGCCAGGAAGGGCTATCCGATCAAAATGTTAGAAATAAGGGGCATTCTGAAGCTGGGGGAGTCCTGTTACCAATGTCTGTGGTGTTGTGAATTGGGGGGCAGCCCCAGAGCATGGGAACTGTGGCAGCCCTAGACCTGGGTGCCCTTTGGCAGAAAAGGACAGAAGCAAACAGTGTAGCAGTGAACATGTTTTAGACCTTGCCTAAAGTAGCCTCTGGGCTAGTAGCTCCCAAACCTTTGGCCTGTGAGACTCCATTTTGAGACATAACTAGAATCCCATGTCCCCAGACAGCAACAAAGATATGTTGAATAGATCAAACATTGGTCAGGATCATAACTCCATATGCAAATGGTGTGACTCTATACTTGGGGCATGACCTGCAGTTTGTTGCTCTCTGTTCTAAGAGAAAGCGCTGTAGATGAGAGAACTCTCTCAGGGTAACAGCAGGAGGTTGTGCTCGTGTCCAGACCAGCCATTGGTATTTCCAAAAGGAAAGCGGATATGGGGGTCTGGGTGTGTGTGTGGGTCTCTTCTGCCTCCCCGACAAGATCTATGCTCTGACATCTTCCCCCTTCCCCTCACAGGGAGACACACCGAAACACAGAGCCGAGAAGGCCAATGACTCTGATCTGGCTGCCTACCTCGAAAACCGACAGCACTACCAGATGATCCAACGGGAGGATCAGGAGACAGCCGTGTAGCACTCAGCGTGCCTTATTCTGGCACCTCTGTCAGCAGGAGCACGGAGGCAGCAGCAGCAGGGCCCAGTCAGCCCTCCCTGGATCCCCACCCAGCAGGCAGTGAGGCGACTGCTTGGAGCTAGGCCTGGCCCGGGCTGTGTATTTATTTGAATGGTGGACATCTGGCACCCAGGTTGCTGCCCCATCCTCCCTACAACATTCCACGCACCCCAGGCTGAATGGACTTTGCTGCCTGCTGCTCCCTCACCTCCAGATCACATAGGAGCTACTTCTTCTTCTTCTTCGTGCCCTAGAGGGGAAGGCCTTGTCCTCTGCCCAACATGGCTAGAGGGGGATGAAGCCTGTGCCCCTGCAGATGGTGTCTTGAGGGATCTTGTTGCTTGGCCCCACTTCCATCGTTTCTCTACAGCCAGTGCTGTCTTCCCACGCAGTACTTCCCCCACTAGCACCCACCCACCATTAGAATCCACCAGGGCAATTCTTAGGGCAGCCAAATGGAGGCACTAGAGAGCAGCCCCACACAAGCTGAGCTCTCTCTACTTCTGCAGTTAGTACCACATCTGCTGTCCAGAGAGGGATATTGAAAGACTTTTGTTGACATGTGAAAGGGGACCATTCCCTAACCTATTTAGGCAGGCCCAGCAAGCAAGTCAGAACTCAGCCTTCTTCCCCATGAGAGCACAGTGACATACCATCTCCTATTTTATTCTTGCTCCCCTTTGGGCCAGTGCAGTCCTGGGACGGACCTTCCAGTAGCCATAGGGAAGTCCCTGGCCACTCCAAGAAGAGTTCAGCTACAAACCTTGGTCCAGAGCAGGCTAACTTTAGAGCCTGCTGCCATTGCAAAGCTTCAGTGCAGTGCTGCAGCCCCCCCACCCTTCCTCTTCCCCATCCAAAGCGCTCCTGAGTCCCCTCCCCGAGCTCCTGCGCCACCTCCCCTCCCCGAGCTCCTGCGCCACCTCCCCTCCCTCTCACACATGTTTCTAATTTGCTGAGAGTGGGTATGAAATGTTCTATTCACCCAGTAGAGAGGCTGCTGGGCTGAGGGAGGAAGCTTGTATCCAGCCTGGAATCAGCCCCGTGTCCATGCACAGGAGGGAGGAGTGGTGTGGGGAAGCCTGCGGTTTTGGGGTGACTCGGAACAGCTGCTTCTCCCTGCAGAGCGAGATGCAGGGAGCTGGACCCAGCATTTAATAGAAGAACCAGCCTCTGCACCATCAAGGACCAGTAACTACAGATGCTAGAGGTAGGGGATAGAAACAGGACTAGCCTCTACTCCCAGCTCTCAGCCAACTCCGAGCATCTCCAGCCTCACCCATTTGCTGCGACTTGGTCTCAGTGCTGTTTTCCCGCCCCTTCCTCAGTGGTTGCGTTCACCCTTCATGTAGAGCAGACTCCTTGTGCTGTGCTCTGTCTCCTCCTCCCCGCTGCCCCATGCTCAGACAGCTCTTCGCAGCTTCCCCAGTGCTGCCTTGTAGTCACTTTCTTTGCCTTTTAATTTAAAAACCAGAGAAGGGAAGGATCCTGCTTGTTGGCCTATCCCAGGCCTGAGCTGAGGCTGCACTGCCTGCAGCGGGAGGGAGCACCAGAGTATTCTGGAACTGCGGTGCACATGTGCTCCTCTCCGCCACATTCCTAATGACACTTTAATCTCAGTGACTTGACAAAAGTATTGAGCAGGTAACCAGCTGGCCTGGTTCTGGCTCTGTGCTAGGGGGAAAGCCTGCACTGCTTGGGGCTCTGTCCCCTTATTAGACATGAGCATCCAATCCTGCCCGAGCATAGTGAGGCAAGAGCTCAGCTTCCTGTTGGAGAGAATAGATTGGAGATGAACCTGGCTGGGCAAGAGAAGAGTATTTTTGGGGTGAATCTCGGCTGTTTTGGGCCCAGGCAAGCAGTGACGTATTGAAGACTTGGGGGTCTAGGAGACAAGTAGTTTCCTAAGAGTTTGTGTTTTGGATTCCTAAGATCTGCAAAGGAACTTGGCTCACCCAAAACATCTCTGCCTTTTGTGCCCCTTTGGGCCTCCAGGGCATGTGTAGGGGATGGGCTGAGACCTGCACAGGCTGACCTCCTTTTGGACTGTTCCCTTGGTGTTTATGGATGGGGCAGGATTTGCTGCTGCCGAGGGGGTTATTTCCAAGGCGTATTCATTTGCGCTTTGGGGAGGGAACAGGCTAGGAGCTCTACTTGGCTTGAGGTACACCCGCCATCATTCCTCATGGTCCAGAGCTTGGGTCAAGGAGCTGTTCGTGCAAAACTGACCTTACAAACTTCACTTTCAGAATTCAGTACTCTAGGAATCCCTGATGGTGATGGAGAGATGCTCCTGGCCTGCCTGTGTTTGAGCCTCCTGCGTGATCTCCCTTTTCTCCAGAGGAACATGACCTTGTGTAGCTACAGCAGTAAGCACACGCAGGACATTTCAAACACAACCCTGGAAGAGTGGCAGGGAGAGGCCTCTGCTCCTGAATGGAAAAGGAATTCAGACCTGGGACCCCAGGGTGGAATTCAAGCCAAGCAGCAGGTGTGTGTTCACCTTGCTGGAGTGAGAATGTCTTCCCCAGTTGTTTTCCAGCTGTGCAACCAGTTGTAACTCCAGAGGTGTGCTCACCCACCTTGCAAGACACCAAAGCTCTCTTGGCAAGGCAGAAGCAGGCTCTTGATAAAGTGAGAGCCAGCATCCTCTTTGCTAGATCAGCAGCCCTTCCCACCCTGCTGGGAACATACGCATCCCCAGCAGCTCAGTGTAGCCAGACTGCTGAGATTCGGTGGGGCACTGTGTACCTGTCTCTCTGCCTTGAAGTTAAAGGCAGCTCTGGGCCACAGATGACACATTGGGCACTGTTGGAGGTTGCTGCATGTCACAATGTTCCTCTCCCATCTTGCGCACT
This sequence comes from Sphenodon punctatus, assembly GCA_003113815.1. NCBI lineage: Eukaryota > Metazoa > Chordata > Lepidosauria > Sphenodontia > Sphenodontidae > Sphenodon > Sphenodon punctatus. The sequence goes on from QEPC01009299.1 coordinate 2,615,154, forward strand.
GTCCTGCAGTCATTAACAAAGGGCACTGTTGTCTAGCTGTGGTGCTTCATAGCCCTCAGCAGGGCAGACACTTTGATCTTTTTAATTGTGCAATCTGCTGTCCCTGTGCTGGGCATACAGTCCAGCCTGGAGGTGTTTACACCCCTGAGCTTGCTGGCTCTCTCCTTTTTGTATGCTCTTATGCTGCAAACTACAGTCCACTTACTCCAGAGTAGCCCTGTGTGGGTTTCTGCAGGACTACTTTGTAGTAAGTGGGTTCTGAATTGCAGCCTAAGTCTCTGTATACAGGCCAGATGCACGCTATCCCCCCAGTTTCCGAGGCTTGCGTGTGCGTCCTGAGCTGAGTTGCTGTGCAATTCCAAGCCTGGCTTGTTTTTAACCTGAGGAAGGAACGGTTTTGAGGGAGGGTTTTCTGTGCAATACCTGGTTCCTGTCTCCTAGACCCTGTTTTAGGATTTTTTTTTTGGTTGACTGTATTTTTGTAACTGTGTCAGGACACCAGCTCTGCCAGGCCCAGTGCCTGAGCAGTAGCTTGTGCTCCCACTGCTTTTCTCTCTGACAGTTTGGATGTTTGTTGTTGAGGTTTTTGCCATTAAAAAAAAAAAAAAAAAAGGTGAATGTTTTCCTTCCTGTGTCTCTGAGCTGGCAGTGGGTGCTGTACAGTAAGGAGGACCTCATCTGCCTGATGCCAGAGGCTAGGACTGGTTCCACATGTACCAGTAGCCCCTTATTATAGTCCCAGGTGTTCTTTGTATGTTTGATTAGCCTGGATCTGCAATCCAGAAAAATGTGGAGTTGCAGATCAGGCTTTGAGCCCCCACACAGTATTTGTGGATTCAAAGCCTGGTCTGCAACGCCACATTTTTCAGGAGTTGCAGATCCAGGCTAATCAAACATACACGCAACACCTGGGACTATAATAAGGGGCTACTGGTACATGTGGAACCAGTCCTAGCCTCTGGCCTCCAGTGGGGAGGAATGTCCTGCTGGGATGCAGGCTAGACACACACTGGGGTGAAGTGCTGTGGGTAAGTTGCTGCAGGAGCAAGTCAGTGGTGTGTCAATGCTTAACCCCTTTTCTGCTGGTCCAGGCGAGCAGTGGTGAAGTTGTAGCCCAGGGAGCAGGGTTCAGTCATGTGATCAGAAAGGACTGGGCACATGACAGGGCTAGGGCTACATAAAGAGGAGCAGTCAAATCATAAAGGGGAGTTAGCTTGGAGGTAGCAGTGTGTGGGCCTCTTGAGTCATCGGGAACTACCCTGCTGAGGAGGTATGATATCTTAAACCCTGCTTGGGGAAGGGCTGGGGGGGTTAGGAATGCCTGGAGGGCAGGGGCTACTAGTGAAGAACAGGTTGCCCGGGAGCCCTGATTTCTAGGCCGCCCCCTCTTGCTACCACAGCTCGGGGCGGCGTACAACACAAAACACACAATCTTAAAATAACAATAAAAATCATATAAATAACACTATAAAATCATTATATAAATATAAGGCAGAGTATAGCGCCCCCACACACATACACCTAATGCCCCCTCCCTCACCCGTCTCTCTCGCCAAAAGTCTGGCGGAACAGCCAGGTCTTACACGTTCTACGGAGAGAGGGAAGGCTTGGGGCCAGGTGGACCTCCATTGGAAGGGAGTTACACAGACGCGGTGCAGCCACTGAGAATGCCCTCCTCATTGTTGATACCCGAGACACTCGGGGGGGACCCAAGGAGGGCGCCCCTGGCCAACTGTAGGGGCCGATCCAGGACCCGGGGGATGAAGCAATCCCACAGACTGATGGGGCCCGAGCTGTATAGGGGTTTATAGGTCAAAACCAACACCTTGAATTGGGCCCGGAAGACTATAGGCAGCCGGAGCACAGGTGTAATGTGCTCAGCGTCCTGTCCCCGTAAGGAGGTGGGCCACTGCATTCTGCACCAATTGCAGCTTCTGGACCATCACCAAAGGTAGCAGCACATAGAGCATGTTGCAGTAGCCCAGTCTTGAGGTGATGAAAGCATGGACAATAGTGGCTAGGTCAGAGTCTGAGACAGACGGCTGAAGCCGTCTCACCGGATGCTCCCTTCACCACAGCAGCCACCTGGACATCCAGGCAGAACCGTGAGTCAAGGAGCACCCCCAGACTCAGAACCTGAGGGACCAATGGAGGGCAGACCCTATCAATGACGGGTGCCACCACTCCCTCAGCCCCTCCCACCAGCATCACCTCCATCTTGTCGGGATTCAGCTTCAGACAGCTCACCCTCATCTGGTCCCCCACAGCTGTCAGACATCAGGTAAGTATCAAGACTACTGGGCCTGAGTTAGCTGAAAAGGAAAGATAAAGTTAGGTGTCATCAGCATACTGATAACACCACGCACCAAACCCTCTGACGACCGTGCCCAAAGGCTGCATATACACATTGATCAGGAGAGGGGATAAAATAGAACCTTGCGGGACTCCACACTTGGGGCCCTGGGGAGATGATGAACAATCACCCAGTACCACACATTGAATTCTCCCAGCCAGGAAGGAACAAAACCAAGTACAGTCCCACCCACCGCAGCACAGTCCTGTAGGTGAGCCACCAACATCTCATGGTCAACCGTGTCAAGTGCAGCCGAGAGATCGAACAGGTTCGATGACCCTGGTCCAACTCATGGCAAAGGTGGTCGACCAAGGCCACAAGTGCAGTCTCAGTACCAAAACCTGGTCGAAAGCCAGACTGCAAGAAAGCTGACACGGTCCAGATGTTCCTGAAGCTGTTGGGCCACCACCCATTCAATAACCTTCCCTAAAAACACACTGGCCAAGGAGTCAACGTCCAAAGATGGTTTTTTGAGCAGAGGCTGCACCACTGCCTCCTTGAGACAGTCCGTCACTCTGCCCTCCCTAAGGGCCGTTGCCCAACAGCGATGTTCCTAATGTCTCCTGGCTGGCCTTAACCAGCCAGGATGGGCATGGGTCAAATTCACAACAAGTGGCCCTAACAGCCCCAAGGACATCCCCTGCATCAACAGGCAACATCCACTGAAACTGATCCCATAACATAGGACAAGGTAAGGTTTCCATTACCTCTGGTTCTCCCACTGTCAAAAGCATGGCATTAAAACTGGTGGATCCAGGCGATTTTATCCACAAAAAAGTCTACAAACAAGTCACAGCGAGCAGTGGAAGATTCCAGGTGGAGGGAGACCAGACCCCTCACCACCCAGAAAAGCTCATCCTGACACGAATTTGCGGATGCTACGAGAGCAGCAAAGATCCTTTTCTTTGCTGCCCACACAGCCACAGCATAGGTTCGTGAGCTAACTCTATGCTGCTATCAGTCGGCTTCAGCATGAGAGCAGCACCACTGTCGCTCCAACTGCTGCCCTTCCCACTTCATCTGACACAGGTCCTCTGTATACCAGGGGGACCTGTGCAGTTGGCTTTCAGGGAGTGGACACCTGGGAGTCATTCAGTTGATGGCCTCAGATAGCAAGGTGTTGCAAATCGCCACACGGTCATTGAATGATCAATTGTCAAGGTCAGAGGAAAGCTCCACAAGAGAATTCCGGAACCTCTCTGGTGCCGTACGTTTCCAGGGGTGAACCAACCAAACTGGTTCTGCAGCTTTCGGGCTGCAGACATGCACTGGAATGTCATGGACTCATTCCTGTTCCCATTCAAGTCATTTGTAGAATTCCCTTTGTTCTTAGGGTGCAGAAACTATATTATTAATGTAACTCTATCGAAGATATAGTGATCTTTTAAGAGGAAAAAAACCTAGATTTAATCATAATTGTGCCCCCATACAATATATCAAAAATACTAAATCCAAAGGAGACACATCCTTTGCCTCACAGAACCTTAACTTAAAAGCAGTAATGAAAGACCTTTCCGATGACTTTTGCCAGGAAAGTAGTTGAAAGGTAAGGAAGTTTTTAGGAGGTGTAATTACTAGAGTTTGAAACTTTTGTACAGTNCCCCCCCCCCCCCCCCCAAGGCTGGTGTCAGCGTGAACGTTGACCTCCCCCATGGCCACAGTCCTCGGAGGCTGCAAAACCACCTCCAACACCAGCTCCACTAGAGCGTGCAGGGATTCTGCCGTACAGGTTGGTGCATAGTTATACCAACAGCAGCCCCATTCTGCCTCCGGCCAAATCAGTCACAAGAAGGAGTGCCTATGGTATCCACCATAGTTTGCACAGGATACCTCCTCACAGTCCAACAGTTCTTAAAAATAAGGGCTACGCCGCACCCTGTCCCTTTGACCAGGGCTGGTGCTGTACGGAGTACCCAGCTGGAACACGGTCAGCCAAAATAGGCCCCAGCTCAGTGTTAAGGGGGAGAGAACTGGTAGCTCAGCCTGGGCGTAGGGGCACATTACCAGTAGTTAGAAGTCTAGCCAAAGGTCGGACTAGAGGCAGATTACCAGCAGGGTGCAGAAGGGCTTGCAGTGTGGGGCCTGATGGAAGCCTAGTGATGAGAAGCTGATGTGTAACACCTGTTCGGCTTTGAGAGCCTGTCTAAGGGTGTGTGCCCAGAGAGCTGAGGACCTAGAGGAACAAGTAAGCTTGAAAGAGTCCAGTTTGCTGGCTCCCTGTGGGAACCCAACACACTGGACCCGCATCCCTGGGCAAACGCAGAGGGGAGCAGGAGTTATATCAGCAGCCTAGTCACCAAGGGGGGAGGGTTGAAGGAGGCCCAGGATCACCCCATATCTGCAGGGAAGAATAAGCCATATGTCAAAGCAAGAGGCCTGTGGCAAAGTAGAGATTCTGGCTGGTGGCTAAGTTATCCCCGCAGGAAAAGTAGGGCCAGAGATTGAAATGGGAAGAGGCCTAGATTCCCATGTAGAAACCAGGCGGGCCCTAACATTAGGGTAGACTGAAATGGGAGGAGGTCAGCACTCCTGGGTTCCAAGGGGGAAGGTCTACTGCCCTAGACAGCTGTAAGCTAGAGTGGAGAGGACAGGCTCAGGAGGACGACACCCTAGCTTCAGTAAGACCTAGTAGGTAGAGACCAGAGCCTCATGGGTGGAAGCCCATGGGCTATAAGATGGGATTGTGTTTTGAGAGCAAGCGCTCATAACACTGGAGAATGGCAAAGGGAGCAAGTGCTATGGAGAACGGGTCCCCCAAGAAGAGAGAACCAGCAAGGCCAAATAAAGGTGGCAGCCAAAAATCACGAGTGACATCGGGTGTGAAAGGACTTGTGGTGGGACTGGGCTACCATTCTTTACAATATCCATACATGCACTCCACAGCAATTCAGAGGTCTACTTCTGAAAATAGTTTGGCGGGGAGCAAAATACCATATCTGTAATGATTTGGAGGAGGCAGGGCTCTTCTGGGCAAACCAGTCCCTCTGGCAGTGAATTCCTGTGGAAGGGCATTATCCTGGTCTGCAAACAGCATCCCCAGCTGAAGATGCTGCTGGGAGGCAAGAAGGGCTCTTCTTTCCTGCCAGGACTGCTATCAGCAGAGCATTGGGTGTACCCACATGTTCGGCAGCACATGTAATCTCCCAGGTGCTGGAGTTCATGCATTACTATCCACCCTGTTGCCGTAATGTGGCAATAACCTTAGGTGTTCCAAGAGACTGTTACACTCCCGAATTCTGGGGTGCTGAGTTACCCTGGTACACCAGCCCGGTCTGTTTCCACCGATGCCTTATAGCCCCTTCTCCTCTGAGGTACCTTTCCACTCCCATGGGCACCCACCCAGTGATCCAGTTTTGCAATCCAAGATTGAGTAGGACAAAAATTCTCTCCCTCCCCAAGGTAACCAGTTTGTATGTGGAGCATTGAGCCATGGGCTGTCTTGGGGTTTGAAGCATCCACTAAGAACTTGCTGACCCTTGCCTTTTCCAGATTGTAGGTTTATTTGCTATAGTTCAGACACTTGGAACTGACGTGCTTGTTTACTAAAGATCCCCAGCAAGTCTTTTTGGTGTTAAGAATGACATACCCAGGACCCAGCCTATCACTGGAAGAATATGTGGTTTGAGGGCTCTGAGCCAGGACTCCTTCCACACACTCTGTTCCCAGCTCTGCGGGTGACTCACATGATTGAAAGCATCTTGCTTCCCCTCTCTCTATATTTGTTTTCTCCCTCTGTAAATTGCAAATAATGGTTCTAACCCACCCCCACCAGCCACGGTACCCTGAACTGCTCTGTGAAGGGAGCAAAGATGGACAGGCACAGACTGGATGCTCCCTATGCTATTCCTGAAACATGCATCCATCCCCTCATCCTTCTGCAGTGAGGAGAATGCCTTGAGTTTTTAAAATTAGCTTCACCCCTAAATGTGTCCCCTCTTACACCTTTGGGGAACGCTGTTTTCACCAGTCTCGATGTTTACGATTAGGCCACTTACAGCCATTCCTGGTGCTGATTGATGGGAGTTCTCTCCAGTGCTTCCTTTTCTGTGCCCATGGATCCGCTTCTACCTACCGGTATTTCACAGGGGAGCTGCGAGTCCACTTCAGTGCCAAGACCCAGCACCCTGCCACCAAGCCCATTCTTTTCTTAGCAGTGACTGTCCGTAACCATGGAAACCAGAGATTTCCATCTGTCCTGGTGTCAAATTTAGGGGGCAGAGTGGGGAGGGGGAATCCAAAAATCCTATTTCTCTTCTGAGATCATTTGTAGAGCATGCAGTCTGCATCCAACTCCCCTGGGGGAGGGAGGGGGGGAAGAATTGTTGAGGTCCACAGAAAGGGGATTGGGTTTCTGCAATTTCCCCTCCCTCTGGGAAGCGAGAGGGATTAGGCCAAGGCTCTGGAGATTTGTGTGGAATCTAGAAGGGCTGATAGCAGCACTGTGTGTCTTGGTGTAAGAGGCAGAGCTGCATGCACGTACATCAGTGCTGAGATGTATGCACTGCCAGCATTTGCATGGCACTAAAAATGCTCTTATGCTCACTGGACAGAGCTGTGCTGAAGACATGAGTTCACATATGGGCCACATTAATCGTTACCCAAGTCGACTACCTTCTTGACTCAAACCTGAACACAGAGAAGTTTTTCTTCCTCCTTTGTCCTGCTCATCAGGATGCTGGGATGCAGTTACACCTGAGTAGTACTACCTTCCCGTTGAGGTAGTACCGTGTTCTTACAGCTATTCCCAAAAGAGAAGGTGCTGTGTGTACTTGTGATGGGATTGGAGTTCGTTCCTCCCTACATGTGCTTTATCATTGCAAATGTTACAGCCAAGCTATAACAAGGAACTGCCCCAGCAGTTGTGCAGCTCCACTTTGTTTCCTGAGCTGGAGCGAGATGCAACTTGAACTTCCCACTGCACTTGGGGAGGAATATCATCCCCTCCCAGAGTTACTGCTTCCCCTGCACTTACAGGATGATACCTAAGCCCTGTCCACCCTCCACTTGTATTCTGCAGCTCCAGGGGAGGGGGGAAGGAGCTGAAGCAGAAAGGGGAAAGATACAGAGATGAGAGAGAGAAGCACTGGGCCAAATCTGACCTATAGCTATTTTTTATGTGGCCTCTTTCCAGTTCGTGGTTCTAGCTTGTGGATCTAGTCCCTGCCCTTAAGCACTGATAGTAGAGGCACAGCTAGGTTGGAATGGGGACTCCCTATCCCCTTCCCAGCAGCAGATAAAGCAGTTGCAACAGGGAGCGTTGGCCCCCACACTTGAAGGTCCCAGTGCACCTCCTGCACCACCTCTCCCTGTTATACCTAAACCTATGCCTTTGACTGAAGGCACAAGCTATGCTGAAGGGTGAGGGTATGTACTCAAGGATAGGAAGTGGATCCATGGAGTAGATCCATGATCTGACTTGATTTCTTCCCCAGGCAGAGCACACCCCATACATTTCCCTATCCTCAACTCCTAAGAACATAAGAAGTGCCATACTGGGTCAGACCCATGGTCCATCAATCCCAGCATCCTGTCTCTGACAGCGGCCAACTACGGTAGCTCAAGAGAAGTACAAGTGATCCACCTTCTACTAACTACTCCCAACTACCAGTAGCCAGGTGTTTAAGCCCCAACTAGTAGGTGTGTATGGCTCTATTCTCTAAGAACGTATCAGTTTCCGTTTGAAGCTAGTTATGTTGCTGGCTTTCACTGCCTCCTCTGGCAACGAGTTCCACAGTCCACTGAGTGAAAAAGTACTTTGTTTGTTTTAAATCTGGTGCCATTTAACTGCAGAGCGTGTCCCTTTATTTGTAAGAAAGGGCAAACAACAATTCCCTACTTTTCCCACACCGCTCATGATTTTATAAATTTCTATCATATCCCCCTCAATCATCTCCTCTCCAATCACCTCTAAACAGCCCTAACCTGTTGAAACTCTCCTCGTAAGGAAGTCAATCCATCCCTTCTATCATCTCTGTTGCCCTTCTCTGAACTTTTTCCAGTTCTATTATATCTTTCCTGAGATGGGCAAAACTGCACACAATATTCAAGGTGGGGGTTAGACCAAAAAATTATACAGCGGCATGATGATATTTTCCCTTCTACTTTCTATTCCTTTCACAATAATGCCTAGCATTCAGTTTGTCTCTTTGACTGCTGCTGCATGCTGATCCAATGTCTTCAAGGAACTATCCACAATAACCCAAGATCCTTCTCCTGAATTATTACACCCAGATCAGAATTGTGTATGTAAAGTGAGGATTATTTCTCCCTATGTGCATCATCTTGCACTTAATCAAGATTGAATTTCATTTGCCATTTTATTGCCCGTTCACCTAATTGTGTGAGATCCCTCTGTAGTTCCCCACAGTCTGCCTGAGTCTTACCTATCTTGAATAATTTAGGGTCATTGCAAATTTAGCCACCTCACTCTTTACCCCTCCTATCCTGCCCATGGATAGGAGCTTGCTTTAAAGACTCAAAAACTAGAAGACAAGTAAAAATCATCCAAATGCTTGTGTTTATTTCCACGTTCAAAACAGTCATGTGATTATTATTTTTTTGGACATTTGGACTTGCCAACCTCCTCATAAGTGCAAAATCCAGAGAGAGCTGGGTGCAATCACCAGCTCGTCAGCTTCAAAACCATCAGTTTCACTGATGTCAGAAGCCAGGGCTTGTTCAATCACCATTCCTCCCCAAGGGGACAATGGTGATGCTGCTCAGTTAGAGAATGAAAAGCACTGCTATGTTCCCACACTACACCCAGGGCAAATTTTGCCCGTACGTTCCTAACACTTGGAGTTTACCACTGTAGGACCTTGTCTGGCCTTGTTTTAAATTGTGGGTTTCTCACCATATCCCCAGAGGAAATAATTCCCTAGCCTCACTGCACAAGGTGTTTTTCTTGTGCATTGTCTGAAATAGCCCCTTGTTTAATTTTCCCAGTTCCCTCTCCAATTATACTCCTGAATCAGCACCTGAAATTATCTGTCCTGTTCCTCTTTTGGGATTAGGACAGAGTTTCCAAACTGCGGGTTGGAACCCTGCAGGAAGGGGGATCATGATCCCCATTGAGATCTGATATATGCTTGGCTTTTTTTGCTTTTGGGGTGATGGGAGAGGATTGTCACAGGATCAGGATTAAGTTTCAAATAGGACTGTGCACAGCAAAAAGCTTGGGAACCACTGCTTTAAAATTTTGCAGTCTGTTCTCCCCACATAGTCATTAGCTGGCCAAAAAATGCACACAGTCTACACACAGCCAGGTCTCTGATTGCTGGGTGATTGGGGGAGGAAGAGGCTGATTGTAATGGTAGGAATTTGCCCACAAATATATGGGGAATTAGCAAACAAAAAGAGATAACATGGTGGGAATGTGCTCCCTGGGATTCTGCCCTCTGGGGAAAGATACTGCAGAGTGTGTGTGTTCACAGGGCTGGGTGGCCCAAGGTACTTTGCCATGCTGGACAACAAAAGTTACTGTTCTCCCACAGTGTTCCTGTTTTTGGCTGAACAGCTAATTGAAAGGGAGCAATTACACCAGGGGTACAAGTTCCAGCACCACTGGAGGTGGGGAGAGGAGGGAACTACGGCTTCCCGTTGAACAGCTGATCAGCAGGACGGCGTCGTCCTGGAGTTGGTCCCTAGCCTGGCCCTCTGGAGTGTCGTCAAAGGGTGCATGCAGGCTCGCACTCGCAATGCCCCTAGGCACTGGGATCCCCAGTGCATTGAGATGTTCCATTGTGCAGAGTCCATGGTGCCAACACAGACAGCTGCTGTCCTGGACAAACTGCCCACTTTATACGATGTATTGCAAGGCTGGGGAACCTTGTCCCTCTCAGGGGTTGTTTTGGAAATAACAAGCTCCAAAGGCTCAGAAAATAGGGGTGGGGGGATGCTTAAGGGGTGTGCACAGGAAGAGGAGAGTCCAGATCATGGATCTAGGCCATGGGTCTGCCCCCTATCCTTCAGAGCATGGCCTCATCTTTCCTCCCTTACCCTGAGCTGAGTTTTTCAGTGCTTGAGGACAGGAACTGGATCAAAGGGCCAGATCCAGGAACTGGAAAGAGGCCACATAAAAACTAGCCATGGGCTGCATTTGGCCTGAGGTTCCATCCCCACCCCAATGTAGCAGCTGACCCTGCCTGTTCACACATGCTTGGGCAAGGATGCACACATGCGAGTAAGGAAACTTCTGGCACTGTATAAGTTTAAAATGGGGATCTCTTGGACAGAGCTTATTCATGCAGAAGCAGCTCATAAACCCAGTGACTGCTCAGCCCACTCTGCAATGACCTTCCAAAGGGGAGGGTGGGGAAATGGCCTTATTCCCCACCACAAGCCCATTCCTTTGGCATGACACTAGCTGCATAGTCTGCGGGGCAGCGCAGCAGGAGAGCCGGCTTGCTCCTTGCATTCCTCTCCTGTCGGGGGAAGGAAGAGCAATTATTTTCCAATTCTCGCTTTGCTTCCCAAAGTGGCTTGTGTATATGCATGCGTCAGCATGTGGGATCCCAGCGCTGGAGGCAGAGTGCTTTGCGGGGTGAGGAGGAGCTGCTCCAGTTTAAGTGCAGCAGCATGGGGAAGCCCTGGCAGCCGGAAGAGGCCATCTTCCTTTGTTGAGAGCATGGTTGCTGACTATCGCTTCCAAGTATAAGAGCAAGAAACAGTCTGCCTGCCAAGTGTGAAACTTGTCAAGGACATGGCCATCTTGGGGCTGCAGCACTGGCATCCCCGGGTCTTTCCTGGGCAGCCCAGTGCAACAGGGTTGTGCCAAGCTGCTGCTGCTGTAGTCGCCCCAGGCTCCAAAGCCTTCAATTCCCTAATGCTCCACCCCCACCAACGGGGTTGCTGTGAAGAGCAGCATACTATTGTCTTGCTGCATGTTTCCCTAGGGCTGCTCCAGACAGGCTGAGAGGAGGTCAAGGGGCTGGAAACTTCAGGGCATATAGTATCAGCAGGCCAGGCAGGTGCCATCTGAGCCATGCTATTGACTGAACCCAGACCTCTAGCATCAACACCTGGCACCCTCCCCCCTAAGCCCCAGAGAAGCAGCAGTTGTGTGTTCAGCCTCAGGACAGGAGCCAGGAGGTGCAGAGTAGGGGGTGGAGAGGACAGAAAAATAGGCAGGATCAGCCCAGTATGAGAGACAAAATGGTGAAGATGATTCCTTCTATTTGAGCAGCTTCTGTGTGTGACCAGCTTTGCGTAACTTTGGGAATTACCAGGTTAAGGCTAACAACTCATTGGGTGTTTTTACACACACATTTCTCCTGCATGTTTGCTGTTACATCCTGAACTTTCTGTGTGTCTAAATCACTCACCCAGATCTTAAACATCTGGCTCTTTGAACTTCTGCATAAAACTTCTCCCAGAACTTTTGTGTGTAAAAAGTTCTCATGGTAAACTTCTTTGTTCCAGGCAGCTGTGGTCACTTGGTTTCCATGGCAGCCCCTCACGTCTACAGCTGCTGCTACTTTAGGCTGCCTCAGGGCAGTGTTTGTGTGAATAATGTATCCAGGAACTGCCTCAGGGCAGTGTGTATGTGAAGAATGCAGCCGGAACTTACTTGTGGACTTGTAAACCCAGACGATTGAAAGACCAGCACTTTAAGGTGTGTGTAAAAATGCCCATTCTTGCTTTTAACGCATGTTCTGTTATGCCTGTTTATGCCTAACATGCCTGTTATGCCTAACATGCATCTTACTACAGAAAAGATGTGTGGTGGAGACATGGAGGCAGCTACTATTTCCTGACCTGTAGCTGCTGTTCTGTCAAGATAAGTGCATCAGTCTATTTACAGACTGCAGGCATCCAAGGGACCATAGAGACATGGAATGGAATGTCACAGAGCCACTCTACCTTCTTTGGTCTCCATGGTGGCTTGTAATATCCAGTTTTTGGGGATGCTTAAGTCCAGCCCCAGGGTCTTTAAAGTTATTTCTCACCTCCTCTCCTCCCACCCCACCTTGGAGAGGGTCTGCAGCCACTACAGGGAAATGCCACCAAGGTAGCTGATGGGTTGCTGCTGTAATGAGTGGCTCAAGCTGTGTGGCAAAGCAGACTGGTTGCTGAGGAAAAGATGGACACAGTGCTTCGGAAGGTGGAGGGAAAGTAGATGACAGGTAATTGAGCCACCATGATCACGCAATGGCTACCAGTGGCGGATAATGCAGGGCACTGAGCACGCTGGAAGGTAGGAGAGTGAACAAAACGTATGGGGCCATGCCGTGATTGGCCAGTGAGGATGATATGGGCTACAAACACGCATGAAGGTGTATGAGCTGACAGAGGGTCAAAGCAAGGCTGAGTTTGGCTGACCCAGGCAGGGGCATAGCTATCATAGGGACATTGTCCTGAGGCCCAAGCTGGCAGGGGGAGGGACGCACACATTTTGTCCTGTTGTGGCACGGCTGGGTGGAAACTGAGTGGAAGCGGGTGCATCATGCATGGAACCCACCCAGTGGGTGGCACAGGATGAAGCAAGCAGCACAAGGCAGGTAGTGCAGCCACAGCCTCCAAGGCTTAAGCGCAGCAAGTGGAGGGAGGGACACCACCTAGCTATGCTCCTGGACAGAGGCAAAATAACGGGTCACGTTTTTGCAGCACCAGCAAAAAATACTCCAGTTGGTTTTAAATTTAATTATTTTATTTTTTAATGTTTAAGTTATTTGAGAAGAATCCGTAGAAGACTTTCCATGAAAAGATTTCCATCAAGGGGTCTTTACCACAAGACACTATTTGACAACAAAATATTCACTTTGTTTATTGACACAATTTGTCCCATGATGTGTTCTGTGGGTATCTGATAGAAATGGAGAGTGGGAGTTGGGGATGGGGATTGGGGTGGGGGAATTACATAGCTGTAACAGGTGTATGCTGGAGTGAAAGTGATGAGCAAACGGTACCAGGGATGGAGTCAGGAGCTCAGAGCTGGGTAGAGGGGTTCACAGGTGCAGCAGGGAATCACCTCTAGCAGCAGTGGGTCCCACTTCCCTGGACTCTGAGCATTGTCTCTGTTTGGGGAAAATGTCAGCCTGGCTCAAGATGGTGGGGCAAGAGTGATTGTTACAAGGAGGGTGTCATGTGGGTAGCCATCCCTCTCCTCTTCAAGCCCCACAGCCAAAGGGCTGGAATGCCCCTGGCTGCATGGTGCTGCCTGTGCTCCCTGCCACATCTGCATTGCCAGCCTGTCCTAAAGGCAGCTTGTCATGGGGAACCAGGGGAAACATATGGCCCCAGCAGATCATCATTTATAGTTGACTGATGTGACCTGCACGTGATTGTAACCGGAGGTGGTTAAACAATAACATACCAATAGTCATATTGTATAAAATGATGTCATGTATAATGTGCATTATGTATTGTGCAAGCCGGAAGGGAATTTGGGTTGTTACAATGTAAAACCTGTGATGAGGCATGTAGCGAGTGCTTGAATGGCAATGCGGGCTTGCACCAGAGGAAATGGTCGACAGGAGGTAGTTCAGCCATCAAAGGGCCGTCAGCAGCCCAGGTAATGGCCCATCAGCGTCACTGGAGGCTTGGAACAATGAAGGGGCTGGCTTCTTAAGGCAAGCCCCAGAGAAAGTGAGGAGAACCATCTTGAAGCTGGATATGATGACACCAAGACGTGACAGGAGGAACTGGGAGCATGGCTGGGCACCAAAAAGGGACATGACTAGAACTAGGGTAAGAAGACAGTCAGCCATTGCTAAGTGAGATCGCTTTGCGTGCCATTTGACTTTCCTTTCTAAATGCACATTCTCTATGACTCTGAGGCAACATTTGTCTTATAACCTCTACATAAACCTTTCTCTTTAATGCAACGTGTCCCTGTGAGTTACTGGCACCTGATACCAACAGGGGGAAGTCCTGGCCTAAACCTGGGCACAGTGAACCTAACTTATTCTTCTGATGCCTTGGGACCCCATGAAGACACAGGCAACTAGGTTGTGGGGAGGTTGGGGGACAGCCTAGAGAGACAGGGGACCCCAATCCCAGTCTCATAGCTCCAGATGGAGTCTGCCATACAGAAGGCAACATGCCAGTCCCCAGTTTCTGGTGTCCCCCATCCACCCCTGGAGGGCTCTAACACAGTTAGAGTCTAATGATGTCTGGAGTAGCTAGGTTCAGACAGGAGCGTTTGCCTTCTGCTGAGCTAGGAGAGCAACTACGAAGCATTAACTGACTCTTTGCCACCTCATGCAATACAAGGGATCCGTAATTTTTACAACCCCTACATGCAATGCACACACTTCCCTTCCCTTGATGGTGAGGGTGAAGTGCACCTGGGTGGGGCTCACCAAGTTGGTGCCAAAGAGCAGCATAATGTGAGCAATGAATGGTGAGGGATGGCAGATCTACAACTTTTACATACATCTCAGGTCGTACATGCTCTTCTCATCTCTTAAAGAAATTATTCCCGCTGCTTTATCTGAGAAAGCAATGTGCACAGATCCCCAAGATGCACTGGGTGCCACTTGTGGCCACCTGCTGCTTTGCATCCAGGGAATAGGTTGTGGGAGGAGACAGTAGGAGAGCTGCTCTAACCACACAAGCACTTACATGTGTGTATAATCAGCTGCGGGAATTCAGTGACATCATCACAGGCAGCAGACAATGGCTGAATGCATGCTTAATGTTATGTGGAAACAACACCCTGCATTACTTGAGGAGGATACTGCAGGGAAAGTGTAGATCAGAGCACCAACGTGTAAGGACTGGGGCAAGCTGGGAAAGGGCCTGTCAGCACATGGGAGCTCTGTCTGTGCAGTGTGCTGAGCAGAATGCAAGAACCAGCAAGAGCTGGTTCCCAGGCCATAAATTTATTTATTTATTTATTTAACAGATTTTTATCCTGCTCTCCCCACCTCAGTGGCTCAGAGTGACTAACAAAACCATAAAAACAACAATATAAAAACACTTGAATAATTTAAAACATTAATAATAAAAACACACCNACGTTGAACAGGAGAGGGGACAAAACCGAACCCTGCGGGACCCCACACATGAGGTCTCGATAAGATGAAAAATAATCACCAAGTACCAACCGCTGAGTTCTCCCAGTCAGGAAAGAGTGGAACCACTCAAGAACGGTCCCACACACCTCTGCACTGTCCCGCAGGTGCGTCACCAACATCGCGTGGTCAACCGTGTCAAATGCTGCCGAAAGATCTAAAAGGATTAACAGGGCGATCGACCCCAGTCCTTTTCCCGGCGAAGATCATCTACCAGGGCCACAAGCGCTGTCTCAGTGCCATGCCCTGGACGGAAGTCAGATCACGAAGGATCCAGATAACTGACATGGTCCAGAAGCTGCTGAGCCACTACACGTTCAATAACCTTCCCTAAAAAGGGAAGGTTAGAGACAGGCCGGTAGCTGGCAGGGGGAGTCAGCGTCAAGCGATGGTTTCTTGAGCAGAGGCTGCACCACCGCCTCTTTGAGACAGCTCAGCACTCTGCCCTCCTGCAGGGAGGCGTTGACCACCCCGGCCAGCACCGGCCCCAGTGTCTCCCGGCAGTTAACCAGCCAGGATGGGTACGGGTCTAATTCACAAGAGGTGGCTCGAACAGTCCCAAGCACCCCCACCACGTCGGCGGGTGTTACCGACTGAAAGTGATCCCATAAAATCGGACAAGCTGGGGCTTCTACAGCCTCTACTCCCCCCACTGCGTTAAGTGCGGCATTGAGAGAACAAAGTGTGTGTAGATGGCATGATGTGTGCAAGGGTGACTGGGTCAGCTCAAGCAGAATACTGGTGAATCAGTGGGGGTCTCTAGATGTAGCACTCCCCACCCATTTCAGCCACCTACCATCTATTTTTCCATTATGTCTGTTTAAGCAAATATGCATCTCACCACCTGTTTGCAGACCTTGACATATCCATGCACATCTGTGTTAGAAGTTAACACGTGCCGAGCTGTTACATCTGCTCAAGTACACCATCCTACAATGCTCTGTTGGTCATCTGGGCACCATAGAGATGTGGGCTGTGAGCCACAAACCACTTACTCCAGAGTAGCCCCTGTGGGCTTCAAGGCTGGAGTTAGTGGTTTGGGGGCCATGTGGCCATGGAGTTTTGAGAAGGGACATTCAGACTCTCTGCCTCCTGTGCCACTTCATGGTGTGCCTTCCAATGATTGCAGATCACAGGCAACCAGGAAAAAACAGAGTAGCATAAACTGTTCAACCAGCTATGCACCCATTATGACATCCTGGATTTCAACGGTTTAGTGCTATTATGTCTAAGCCAACATGTGCCTATAACGTTGCACTGGAGCTGGGGTTGGATGTCACTGGAGTCTAAGGAGTCATTGAAAGTGAGGTGTAGTTCCAGAGAGACCATCTGAAACTGGCTGCCAAGGGGATTGTGAGTCCCACCTACAGCCATGGGTCTGTTGGCAGGTACCATGTGTCTGACTTTCATGGTGGGTAAAAAAACCAATTCAGCCTAGTTTTGCTTCACTCCCAGGCACCAGCATGTAAGCTTCCCTGCCTTTTCATCTCCTTCTGCAGTCTGGGACCTGTCTCTTATACACATCTAGATGTGTATAAGAGACATGCGTTAAGTGCGGCATTGAGAGAACAAAGTGTGTGTAGATGGCATGATGTGTGCAAGGGTGACTGGGTCAGCTCAAGCAGAATACTGGTGAATCAGTGGGGGTCTCTAGATGTAGCACTCCCCACCCATTTCAGCCACCTACCATCTATTTTTCCATTATGTCTGTTTAAGCAAATATTCATCTCACCACCTGTTTGCAGACCTTGACATATCCATGCACATCTGTGTTAGAAGTTAACACGTGCCGAGCTGTTACATCTGCTCAAGTACACCATCCTACAATGCTCTGTTGGTCATCTGGGCACCATAGAGATGTGGGCTGTGAGCCACAAACCACTTACTCCAGAGTAGCCCCTGTGGGCTTCAAGGCTGGAGTTAGTGGTTTGGGGGCCATGTGGCCATGGAGTTTTGAGAAGGGACATTGAGACCTGGCTCTTATACACATCTAGATGTGTATAAGAGACAGGCTCTGGAGGCAGGAATGCAAGGTATGGATTCAATGTGTGTGTGTGTGGGGGGGGGATTTGAAGTGGGACCTTCATCATGAGTACGAAGGGGGCACTTCTTTAACCAAGCCAGGAGGGGCCCTGCTGAGCGGGTCTCATTGTGAGTCACCTTTTACTGGACTGAGCTAGGAGTCCTGCTTTATAGGCTTTAACCTTTGTAGCCATTGGCCACAGTTGGNGACACAAAGGGAAGGAGATAAGGAGCGAGCCACTGGGGAAGCAGAGTAGAGCGGAGAGCAACGAGTGAGCGAGCGAGCGCAGCGGAGAGACGCGCGGGGAGAGCAGAGCGCAGCGCAGCTCAGCAGCCAGCCGAGTGAGTGAGTGAGCTAGCGAGCGCGGAAGACACTTCCTTCCCACCGCCCGGTAGAGCCGGCTCGGGGATGGAGCGTACTGGGGAGCCGGGCCACCCCAGAGACCCTTGCCTCTCCAGTGTGCCAAGTGCCTTGGAAGGCGAGGGGAGCCACCGTCGCTTTCGGGCTGCACACTCGGGGCTCCTGCTCCTTGTTGGAGAGGATGTGCTAGCCTGGCGCTGCCTGCTCCCTTCCTTGGCCGGGCGGCAGCACTGCCGACTAAGCGGCTCTTCTTTTGGGGCTGATGCGACTGGCGCTTTAGGATTCTTGGGCCCCCTTTCTCCCTAGCCTCGCGGAGATGAGGGGAGTGGGCATTTCATTTAGGAAAGGAGCATCGTTTAGGACTGGAGCTGCGCGCAACTTGGTGCCGATGGAGACTTTGCGCGGCACGCTGCGCCCGATGCTCGCTCCCCCAGCACAAGAGCCACACATGCCTGGCTGATTGTACTGGGCGGCAAGATACCACCCTGATGGGCACGCCAGTACTGTCTGAATGGACAGCTTGTGGCTATGGCAACCCTGCCCTGGTTACCCAGAGAAAGGACTAGGGGCCAGGACCTGGGCTCTGTCTCTGACTGGCGTTATGATCTGGGGACACCGGTCTGCCCGCCTTTGTGCCTCAGTTTCCCCATCTGTCGGGGGCGGGGGTGGCAATTCGCTCCTAAGGGGCGAGGTTGGAGGGCTCCGTTAACCCACGGTGACCCAGCTCTGGAAAGTGCTATGGCTGGGAGGTTTTGGTCTGATTTGTGCCTGTATCTGCCCAGGCTCCTATTCTTCAGGATGCCTGGGAGGCAGCTGGGTTGGGTACCAGGAGACCAGTCCTGGGCTGGGCATCTCCAGTCAGAGAAGGGCTCTTCTGAAATTAGATCCCACCCCATTCCACAGTCTGCACTTCCCTTGTAAAAGGATGCAAGCCCCTCTAGCTAAAACCAGGAGTGGCTCACACAAGCGCACTTTCAATCAAAGCCCCGAGTCCAGGTTGGGCAGCCATGGGGCTCGGTTCATTCCTTTATTAGCCTCACAATATGCATGGATGACTGTAGGCTCCAGATTAGCTACTCAGTACTGAAAATCTTTTTTCGTTTGGGGGGGGGAGAGTATAGCTCCTTGGCTTTTGCCACTCATTCCCTTGTCCCAGAAAGAACTGAGGTCTCCAGGCTTCTCCAGCAGGGGCAGTCTCCCAAACCCTGAATGCACAGAGGTACCCTTAGGATTTGTGGGACTATGTGCAAAACACACAAAAAGCCCTGGCCAGGAAATCCCCCAGTAGGGTCTCTGCACCCACTCTCAGTGCTCCCAGAATCTGCAGGGGTCCCTCCGGAGCCTGATGCAGCTGTCACACTGATCACACATGCCCTTGTGCCCCAGCACATTGTTGGGGCTCTGGGAGTGTTGCATTTGTGTGTTGGGGAGCCTGGTAGATCCATTGGGGACTTCTTGGACTGGGAGCTGCTGAAAGCAAAGAGTCTGCACAGGATTCCAGCTAACTTTCTGGCTTTGCTGGCATATCTGCCCATGCTTTCCCAGCCATCTCCAGCCAGGCTTTGGGTGAGCTATTAAATAGAGTTGCCAATGCCATTGTTTTGCAGTTTGACCCCAAGATTCCCATAGGCTACGGTGGGAGTCTTGGGGTCAAACCACAAGAAGTGACAACCCTAGATACAAACCACCCTCCATAGACTTATTCCAGCTGACTACACAGTTTTCCTCTCATTCTGCTCCCCTCAATAAGCTCATGTAATAGCATTGGCTGCCTCATTAGCCTGTGTATATTCTCAGTTGGTAGAATGAGGGACTCCTTCTCCACATTTCCTAATGCTTGGAGAAGCAGCAGCAGCAGCAGCAGCACTCCAAACTAGGGTGGGGCAGCTCCACCTCCCTGCCAAAGCCCACGTTCCCTTGACTCCTCCCAGAGCTTCAGAATTGAGCAGGCTGGTTAGCCAAGCGGAGATGTGGTGACAGTGGCAACTGCTGCTATGGGAATGATGGGGGCACGGCCCCCTGAACCCCTAGCTCCGATACAGAGAATCCTCCTCACTTCATTGGCTCTTCGTGTTTTAAATCCCATCTGCAGCATTCCTCCCTCCTTTTCTTCTTTTGAGATCACCTCCCCTGGGTTCAGTAGGGCCTGTGGGGAACCTGTCTGTTTGCTGGCTGTAGCCCAAGGTCTGTGCAGCTTGAAAGCAATAGCCAAAGTGACCAGTAGGTGGAGAAGGGCTGGAAACTGAGCTTTGTGGGACTTGAGAGCCAAAAGCCCCGATGAGAATCCTGGGTAGGGACGGAGTCCAGGAAGATGGAAGAGTGCACAGTGTGGATTTGGAAGCGGCTGCTGTGCTCAGTTCAGACAATATGAGAAGGAGACTGCTAACTGCAGAGGAGAGCAGGTTCTGTGCGGCAGCCAGACCAAAGCCCAGAGAGAAAGCATCCACGAGGCGGGGGGTGGGGTCTTGCTCATGCATTTTGCTGAGGAGAGGAAGGGGAGTGACAAGATCACAGTGAGTGGGAGGGCTAAGAGATGGGACTAAACCCATGGTAGAAAGGAGAGAGTTGGGGGAGGAATGCTGGGGGAAAGGACCAAGCAACAAGAGAGGAAAGGGGGTAATTAACCCAGCAAAGTTTCTAAGGCCAGAGGAGGAGGAGGAAGAGAAAATAGGGTTATTGCATCCAGGAACTGCGGCCATGCAATCAGCTGACTTTTCCTGCCTTGCCCTGCCCTGGACTGGGAGTCGGTGGCTTGGCAGAAGCAGCACTGAAGGCAGGAAGAGGACATTTCCTAGAAGGCATCTCTGGGCCATGTGTGAAAGTGTGTGTCCAAGAATGAACACGAGGACTGAAAATGGTGCTGGTTCAGACAGGGCCATTGAGTTGGGGGCAGAACTGGTGGGGAGTCTGATGACCCAGTGAGAAGCTGTGTGCTTTAGGTAGAGGACGACATAACATAATAGTGACCAGGCAACAAAGGGGACAGAGAAGAATCTGAAGTTGGGGCCCTCTGCTTTGCTATACAGAACTCCGAAGAGTCCACAAATGTTGCAGTTTTATGCCTTGAACATAATTGGGGGAAAAGGCAGAGACAAGGAAGCAGCCTTGCACGACAGTTCAACTGCCATTGTCTCAGACATGGGGCCTAAGCCTGCCCAGCGCAGAGTGTGAGGTATTAACTAGGCCAACATTTACCTTCTTCACCCTGGCAGGAGCATTTAAAAGAGAAGGGAGCTGTTTGTTTGTTTGTTTTATTTATTTATTTATTAAAATTTGTATGGCGCCCCCTCCTGCTAAAAGCATCTCGGAGTGGCTAACAACATATTAAACAGAAACAATTAAAATTCCACAATAAACACAATTCACCCCCTACCCCTCCCTAACCCAACCCACCCACCCCATCTCCCCTGGGGAAGGCATGGCAGAACAGCCAGGTCTTACATTGTCTATGGAAAGAGGGGAGGTTGGCAGTCAGGTGGACCTCCAACAGGAGGGAGTTCCACAAATGTGGTGCGGCCACAGAGAACGCCCTCCTCAAGGTCGACACCCGAGAAACCCGGGGGACCTCAAGGAGGGCGCCCCCAGACAACCACAGGGGCCAATCCAGGACCCGGAGGATGAGGTGGTCTCGCAGATGGGGGTGGGGGTGGGAGGGGAGCTAAGGAGAGAAAGGCACAAAACCTAAATTACACCATTCAGTTCCATGAGGGTTAAGCCTAAGAAGAAGAGACCCAACTGGGAGAGGGTGGAGGAGTCAGGGCAGTAGACCCTCCAGAGCTTGGAGAAAGCGAGGTAGAGGAACACCTACAGTAGGCTTGGAGGAAGCAATGAGGCTCATTTTAGACTGGAGCAATAAAACTTCTAAAGAAGGGGCCATCGTGGGAGAGGTATGGAGTCAGAGTGGGAGGGCCTGCTCTCAGTGTGGGACTTTCCCTAGACCAGGAGAAGCAGACAGGCAGGGTGGGGGGCAGCCCATGCCACTAGGACACCAACCATTATTCTCTTCAGATGATAAGTCAATGGCTAAGCCTCTTTGCCCTCAGTTGTGTCCTGTGCCAAGATACCCCTAGGGTTGCCACCTTAGGTATATTTTTCCAGGCCACTTATGAAAAATATATGTTTCCACCTATGCATATTTTTCCTTACATGTTGCAGGGCCTGCATTGGTACCGTAGGGAGGTGGTTCTTACATGCTCACAGCTTGTCCCCACACTTGGGCTTTACCACATCCCAGGCTCCGAACCCCTTTCACCTCTGCTGGGTGCTCGAGGGAGAGAAAGAAAAGCAGGCAGCAGTAGGAGTGAAGGATGAGGGGACCCACAGGGGAGTAGAGGAGACCCTGGCCCTGAGGGTACTCTCCTTCTTCTTGTCGGCACTACTTCCCAAGTAGAACTGCATGAAGTGGTAGGAATAGTGATAGTGGCAGGAAAACAGAGATGGATTCAGGGAGACTAAATCGGGAGAGTGGAGCAGCCTCTGTCGCTATGCTTGAGAAGTGTGGAGTGGGGGGAGGAATGGGAGCGGCAGGGCTTTGGTGAAAGGGGGCACGACATGCCCTTCCCTGAAAACACACTGAACGCAAAAGGTGCATACGGTATAAAGGTAGCCTAACAGCGCCCCTTACCCAGAGTCACTTGGGGGCTCTCCAGGCACTGATCTGTAGGGAGTCCCTCAGTTAGGAGTCACACCTGCGCAGAGAAAAGACCAGACAGCGTCCCCTCATTATTATGTTTGGCACCTAGGATCCCATTCCAGCATCACCCAGAGATTTTTCCATGGATCTTATCCAAGGTTAGTCAAATCCTTCCTTGGCAATAGGAGCTGCTGCCAAAGTATGTATAAACTTTGGGTTATGGCTCAGCATGTGCAGCCTGTTAGCCGAGAGAGCAGGCAGGAGTGAGCTGTGCTCCAGAGCCTGAATGTGCATTGCTAGAAGTCAAATGTGACAACTCAACTAAGGAATTATAGCTGGGTGGGGGACTTTGTTCCATTTTAAAAAAATTAAAATTCAATTTTTAAGAATTGTTTTTTGTCAAAATATTCCTGAGCAGTTTGGATAAGTTGCTGTTCCCTGGCTTCAGTGGCTTCTCCCGCGCTCCCATTTTCTCCTGTATAGCTGCTGAATGGAACAGAATGAATGGTTTCCTGGGTTGGCTTTCTTTCATGTCTCTTTTCTGGTTTTGGCACTCTGTAACTTTTCAAAACTTAGAGGAAATTCTTAAAAGCTCCAGAATGAGAAAATTGAATTGCAGGGGGCGGGAGGAAGGAGAACATTTGTTCTAATATATTCTGTGGCAAAAAAAAAAAAAGATAAAGGGAGAACGGGGCAACGAAAAATATCAAATTCCAGGAAAATGCTTAAGGGGCGATCCTGTCCTCATTGAAGTCAATGGGCTTAGTGCCTCTTGACTTGAATGGGTGAGGATTGTACCAATTTTGCAATTTTCCAATTTGGGGGAAAGGGCAATTTTGTCCCCTGGAAAAGGTTTCAAATAAAGTACAATAAAGCTGCTCTGGAGGCAGGAATGCAAGGTATGGATTCAATGTGTGTGTGGGGGGGAGGATTTGAAGTGGGACCTTCATCATGAGTACGAAGGGGGCACTTCTTTAACCAAGCCAGGAGGGCTGAGCGGGTCTCATTGTGAGTCACCTTTTACTGGACTGAGCTAGGAGTCCTGCTTTATAGGCTTTAACCTTTGTAGCCATTGGCCACAGTTGGTGCCTTCCTCTTCCCTGCTAGCATCTGCACGTCCAGCCCCAGTTTATGGTCTCTGGCTCTGCTGGTAGCAGGTTTCCACAATGAGGGTAAACAGATGGACACAGAGCCTCCTTGCCCCGGGAGTTGCAGCAGGGGCGCACCCCTGTGTCCAACTGCTTCCAGCTCCATTTTGGTCCATTTTAGATGGACTGGTGGGTGTCCCCAGGCCACGGGCCACCTGCATGGTGCCCCCCCCCACACACCATAGAATTGTGGCTGCTCACCTGGTGCTCTAGGCTGGCAGCTGCAACACCATGGTGCTGACAGGAGCAATGGCCAGCCAGGCATGCAGCTGCACCATGGGTCCGCCCAACAGATGAACAGCAACTCCGCATTCACCCATCTTGCTGTCCTGCTCCATGTGGCATGCTCTGGGATTTTCCCGAGCACTGCCAGTAGGGCTGTCCGCCTGCTCTGCTTTGCACATCTGGCGGGCGCCTCTACATGGACTGGTCAACCCAGGGGTGAAGCAGGCTGGCATGGGCAGAAGAGGAGCTGCTGTCTATCTTAAAGTACCCTATGTCTCACTCTCTGATAATGGAAGGCATTGGGTGTCTCTCCACCCTCTCATCTGGCTGCTGCTTTGATCCTTTCCCTTGATTCTTCTCTCCCATTGGACATTTGGGTGGGATTGAAATAGCTCTGAGCCCATCTCCAGCCCCTTCTGCTTATGGAGGACTGCATGCTAATGGGTCTCTTAAGGAGTGGATTAGGATCATTGTCCTGTTCTATGAATGGGGAAACAGGTAGTTGTTGGCACTTGCATAGCAAGTCTGTGGCAGAGTGTGGTACAGAGGAGTCCTTCCTCCCTTCTGGCATCCTGATTTCTACATGTGCTTCATCAAAGAGCTAGGCAGGGGTGCTCACACCCAGCTCATTTGCTTTTACTCCTGAAAATACAGCCACAATAGGATGGGCAAATTCTCAAGCCCCACACCCAAGCCATGCTTGGACTATGCTAGGCTGTGCCAGACCCATTCTACAGCCACACAGCTCTGCTGGGGTTGTCCCTACCACCACAGAATTTCCCCCCAAACTCTTGTGAGCCAGTTTCTGTGAGCTCCTAGGGTTTGTGCTGAAAGGAGACTGTGTGCTGCTGACCGCAGAAGCTAGGGAATATACCAATTGTGTTCCAAATGGCAGGAGCTGTAAGGAGGGGACAGATAGTGGCAGAAAGGAGACCGGTGTTTGGAAGAGCATAAGAAGCAGGGAAATCTAGTTTGTGACCTAGGAGTGGAAAAGGTCACAGAGAACTTCCAAAGCCAGGCTAGCAGTTTTGCACTGGATTTTGAAGTGATTAAGAGAGGAGATCTGAGGATGTGGGAGGGGATCCATGCTTCTTTGTATGAGGAAAGAGGCAGGTAACTGGATCCTTTGTGGGTTAGATTGTAAATAGCTCAGGGAGACCAAGAAAGAAGGAGCTGCAATAGCCCATGCCAGATGTTAACAGAGATCCACTGGAGGCTGTGCTGCTCCAGGGCCTCAAGGCAGAGGTAGGAGGAGGCTAACCTAGGTCAGGAACAAAGCCAAGTTTCAGAGGGGAGATGAATGGGATGGATGCAAAGAGATGCTGCTGTGAGGGTCCAATAAGGAATGAGACAGGATCCCTGCTTCTAGCTACTTGGAGCACAATCCTCCATCCTTTGACTCAGTTCTCATTGACTTTAATGATGGAGGATTAGCCTCTTCCAGTAGGAGGTGCTGCAGAACAGGGGTGGGGTGCTGTCTGTGGGGAGTTCCCAACTGCTCCATCTCAACCTCTCCCAGTAGGAGATGGCTCCGGGAACAGGGCTGCTGGCTATGGGGAGCTAGCTTACCCTAGCAGCTGTTGGGTTTGAGTAGCAGCTGAATCTGGGTTGTCTCCGGCTTGCTCCCAATGCCGAGCTCTTGTCCTTGCAGGCTCTTTGAAAAGAGTTTGGTGGGAAGAGGCTTGAGCTGTGTCCTGGCTTGTGCTGTGCTCCCCTGGATAGTTCCCAGCTGAGGTGGGGAAGGGCAAAGGCGGTTCTTGTCTCCTCAACCAGCCGGGCTGTGTAATTCTCTGTGACAGTTCAATTCAGAGTGAAGCCGGCAGCTTCACAGTGACAGACACACAAAAGGTGAGCGCACTGGAGCCTGAATAATGAACAGAGCTGCTCTCTTCAGCATGCTGCCTGGGTGACAGTGAGGGGGAGGGGAGCCAGAGCTCATCAAGTGTCCCTCCCCACACACACTCCCTGAGCTCCTCTTGCTACACTAGTATATAGCCTATCCCAACCCAGGATGCCATCACTCTTCTCAGTGCAGGACTGGCACAGTCGAAGCACGACAAGGGTGCAGACCCAATGGGGCAAGAGTGGGTGTGCTGACACACTATCAGGCGGTTTGATCCCAAATGCCTTTATGGGTGTCTCTGCTGGAGCACAGGGGATGAATTTCCTGGCAATGCATGTCATTCAAGATGTGAAGTGAAGCTGAGCAGCAATCCCTGAAGATGGCATTGGCAGGAAATGGCACAGTAACCCTCCATGCAGTTCTCCCACAGTGCTCCTCCACAGGAATGTCTGTGCCAAGCAGCCGCAAGCCCATCTCAAATCTCTCCCACCGCCACCAGGTGCCCTGATTTCAGCTGCTCCCAGCAAGAGTGGCTGCCATGCCCTACACATGGCTTTGCCCCCTCTCTTTATGTGATGATAGAACCCATCAACTCCAAACCAGCCTACAGGACTTGGAATGGAAATGTTGCATGGCATGTCCCAGAGGGGACTCTACCCATATGGGAGTAGTCTTGCCCCTGGCCAACTTGAGATGTCCACAACTGCTGACATTAATAGCTCTTGCTTGTGCCCTGGATGTCTCAAACAGGCCATGGAATATGTGAGGCAACTTTTGAAAATGTGATCTTAACCTTTGACTCCAGTTCTGTCCGGACAGTGCCTCAGGTGGTAAGAGACTTGGAGCAAAAGCTATGCTACCCTTTCCTCCTCATTTGGGCTCCTTGGTCCCATCTGAAATCTCTATGGCTCCCCCTGGTGATGCAATTGTATCCGTTGATTTAGTGATTGATTTGTACGCAGCCCATCTTCAAGCACTGATCCCTGCCACCCCACTGGTACAAGTCCTTAGGGGTGTGGGGAAAGTTCATATTGCTGATGGCTGCTTCTTAACATACAATTAACCTCTGGAACTCATTACAAGAGGATGTTATGACGGCCAATAGCTTATCTCAGTACAAAAAAGGATTTGGATGCATTCTTGGAGAATAGATCCATAAATGGCTACTAGCCAAAGTTGGTCAGGGGATGAGACCTCTTGACTGTCAGAGACAGGATGCTGAGCTAGATGGACCATTGGTCTGACCTAGTGTGGCACTTTTTATGTTCTGATGCATAACAAACTAGGGCTATTGTCTCCTCTTACTGTCTATCCACAAACTGCTGTCACCAAGGAAAAATTCAAGAAGAATTCTTGTGCACCAGGTGAAAGAATGAGAGAGGGCACAACCTTTCTTGAAGGGATCCAGGGATCTTTGCTCAAATCTGGTGTCCTATAGATTCTCCTGGACGTAGGAAGATGTCGATGTCCGTGACTAAGCCTGCCCCACTGAGAGAGAGAGCTTCCTGCAACACGTCTCCTGAGAGGCATACACAGCCAAATTCCCTCCCCATCAGACTTGGGGGAATCCAGGCACTGGGATCAGTTTATTATAGGAATGAGTGACCTGGGCAAGAGTCTGGATTCCATATCCTGTTCCCCAAAGCTCCCTACTTTGGAGTGAGACTTATTTCTAAGCTTTTCATTTTGGGGAGTAAATAATACAGCCTGGGGAGTGGGAAGGAGATAATATGTTACTGTCTGCAACCATAGCTTGGTACTTTCTCAGAAGAGCCATTTACACTTAGGTTAAAAGAGCAGCTTGGTGAACTTGCCAACACAGGCATGTACTGGTGCAGACGTGTGTATACACACACACATACCTGTCTGTGTGTCCATATACACACACTACTGCCCCTCTCTTCACACACCTACGGCCTTCCCCTTTACACACACACTCTCTCTCCTTCTCTCCCTCTCTCTCTCGCATAGCCCCTTTGTGGAGCTATGGTAATAGGCTGACATTAAGGGAGCCAGCAGGGGGAGCAGCCTGGCTTCTAAAACTCCACATGAGCTCCACATTGTGTGTGGCTTTTTTAATCTTCTGTTTTAGTTCTCAAAAAAATGTGGCCTACGTTTTCTTTTTTTCCCCTCTACCCTGGATTCTTTTGGCCTTGGATAAAAGTTCCATGGCAGCTGCGGTCGCCCCCAACCTCGGGGATCTTTGGCAGAGGCGAGGTGGCCTGCTGGGCACTAGATAAAGGAGGCACTGGGAAATGTGGGGATGGAAGTTGGGGTTGGGGATGGGGAGCGGGGAGCAGGGCCTCATTGCTGCCAGCAGGCAGGCAGGCAGGAGGCTTCTTGCTTTTCCAAGGCTAGAGGCAGCACAAATCCCTCAGGCCGATTTGGTTTCCCAGCCTTGAGTTGGTTGCTCCCGATTTGTAATTGGAGGTGGGGAGCTGTATAATGTTCTGGCCTGAGGCCTCTTGGCTTCCTGACACTCAATCTAAAGAGTCCTGTCAGAGGATCGGCAGTGTGATAGGAAGCTACTTAAAGGGCCAGATGCAGCAGCAGCAGCAAGGTAGTGACCCCTCTTCAGCTCAGTGATCGCTTGAAGCTGGAAAGGGAAGCAGGATCAGACCCGTGGTGCTGAGTTTCTACATGGCCATAGTGCAGCTTATCTAGGGGCTAGCAGTCTGGCTCATTCCACAGAGAGGCCTCTTCAAACCTTAGTGCTCATCCGGGGCTGTGAGTTTCAGTCTGTGTGTGTGACATCTCCCAGGTAGATGCTGTTCAACCATCTCCTTGCCATGCTGGGGCAGGCAGCAAGTGGCACGCACCCTTGGCTGCTCTGCCTTTCCTACTTTTTCTTGGGATTTTTTCTCTTGGACACTCTGTAGTCTCTTCACATCTGGCCGCTAGTGGTCCTGCCCAGATGTGCAGGTGGGTCCTTGACAGAGAACCAACTTGGGGAGAGTTCACACCTTTCCTGAAGCTTTGACCCAGAAAGAGGAGGGGGCATGCCAAAAGGGGCGGAGGAAAGGAAATCTCCTGCCCCCTGTTCAATGTGGCCACACCACCTTTGTGATATCACATGGGTGAACCTATGTCAGAAAGGGGGCAGAAAAGCCTCTTCACCCCTTAAATCTCTGACAAGGTCCCACCTGTTACCCCCTTTAAAAAACTCCAGCAGCAGCCACCACTGGATAACCTGGGGAATTAGGAGCTTCTCCCAGAGATAATGCAGCAAACCCTGAAGACCCACGGTAGTGATAATCCTAGACTCGGGGTGCCAGCCCCTCTGCTCACTCCCATCTTGCTGCTGCCACCACCTGCCCAAGGTTCCTTTCCCTAGTATTATTTATTATTTATTTATTTTACATATTTAATATCCCACCTCTCCTGTCTCAGGCAGCTCGGAGCAGCTTACATATTCAACATAGACAATATAAAACAATACAAATCTAAATATCCATTCCACCGAATGCATAAAACAATAAAGCCCCCCTCATCAATCTCTCCCCCCCTCCTTTTACTCCACCAAACGCCTGCTGGAACAGCCAGGTCTTACACTGCCGCCGGAAGGTGAGCAAATCTGAGCAGGGACGAACCTCTGCGGGAAGGGAGTTCCACAGCAATGGAGCAGCCGCCGAGAATGCCCTCCTCACAGTGGCCACCCGACGAAAGCGCGGGACCTCCAGGAGGGCTTCCCAAATGACCGCAGAGGCCGCCCCAGGGTATGGGGGAGGAGGCAGTCCCTCAAGTAGGCAGAACCCAGACTGTCTAGGGTTTTATAGGTCAACATCAGCACCTTGAGTCAGACCTGGAAGATTATAAGCAGCCAGTGCAGTGCACAAACTGGAGTAATGTGCTCACGACGACCCGTCCCTATAAGCAGATGGGCCGTTGCGTTCTGCACTAGCTGCAGCCTCCGACTGTCACCATGGGCAGCCCCACGTAGAGCGCATTGCAGTAGTCCAGTCTCAAAGTAACGAATACATGACTAATGGTGGCACGGTCCTGATTCAAAATATATGGCCAGAGCCATCTCACCAGATGTAATTGGTGAAAGGCGCTCCTAGCCACAGCCAGTACCTGGACATCCAGGTGCAGCTGGAGATCCAGGAGCACTCCAAGGCTCCAAGCCTGAGAGACCAAGGGAGGGAAAATCCTATCAATAATGGGCATCCCACCCTCACCCAGATCACGGACCCTGCCAATGAGCATCACCTCGTTCTTATCAGGATTCAGCTTCAGTCGACTCTGCCTCATCCAGTCCTCCACAACCGCCAGACATCAGGAAAGCACCAAGACTACCAGATCTGAGTCAGATGAAAAGAAAGGTAAAGCTGGGTGTCATCATACTGATGACACCGCACGCCAAACCTGCGCATGACCTCCCGCAGTGGCTGCATGTACACATCAAACAAGAGGTGGGACAGAATAGAACCCTGCGGGGCCACACACGGGAGGCCCCTGGGAGACGATGAACAGTCCCCCCAGTACCACCCGTTGAGAGCTTCCGGCTAGGAAGGAACGGAACCATTGAAGAACGGTCCCGCCCACCCCAGCTAAATTCTGCAGGTGAGTCACTAACACCTCGTGATCAACTGTGTCAAAGCCACTGACAGGTCTAGTAGGATCAGCAGGGTCAAATTGCCCCTGTCTAACTCCATCTGCAGGTCATCGACCAAAGCACAAGTGCAGTCTCAGTGCCATAACCCGGACAAAAGCCAGACTGAAAAAGGGTTCAAGAAACTGATGCAATCTAGATGCGCCCAGACCTGCTGAGCCACCACTCATACAATAACCTTCCCTAAATAGAGAAGATTAGAGACAGGCCGATAACTGGCGGGGGAGAAACAACATCAAGTGATGGCTTCTTGAGCAGGGGCTGGACCACAGCCTCTTTTAGGCAATCCAGCACCCTGCCCTCCTGCAGGGAGGCGTTGATCACTCCAGCCAGAAATGGCCCCAATGTCTCTCCGCCAGCCTTCACCAGCCAGGATGGGCAAGGATCTAATTCACATGTACTCTAACAGACCCAAGAACATCTCTCACATCAGCCAGCAACATCAACTGAAACTGATCCCACGAAGCATGACAAGACAGGGCATTCACACGCCCCTACTCTGCCACTGCCTCGCAAAAGGCAGAATTGAAGTTATGGTGAATGTGAGCAATTTTATCTGCAAAAGACATCATAAACAGGTCACAGCGGGCACTGGATGACTCCAGTTCCAGGTGGAGACAGGCTGGACTGACCAGACCCTGCTAGTGGACAACCTACCTCCTGTTCTTGGTCTAGATCATTGGGGGG
>QEPC01009299.1:2647410-2668212 GCA_003113815.1 Sphenodon punctatus
TAAATAAATAAATAAATAAAATAATACAGCCTGCCTCAACCCCACTTCTAGACCCTTCCTTCATCACTTCAGAATCTGCTTTCTCTTCTCCCACACCTCAGTCCAATCGCTAGGCAGTAGGCCTTGTGTCCTCTTCTTTATGTGTGTCAGCCCTCCCACTCCTCCTAGGCAGGAATTCACTGTCTGTGCGGATTTCCCTCCCTTCTCTCATGCAGAATGCAGGTCCGTGGACTCTTCCTCCTCGTGGTGCTGGTTCTTGTGGCTGCAACCTCCGAGGCTGGCAAGAACAAGAAAGGTGAGAGGCAAACTCTTGGCTGGGTGGATAGACAAAACTCCTCTCCATTGCTCCTTGGGGCTGCCCATAAATGGAGAGGGGGCTGGGATGCCTTTCTCCCAGGCAGCAGATGAGAAAGGGAGAGCCTTTTCCTTTGCTCTGATTGCCTGTCCTTCCTCCGCACAGCAGACAAGGTGAAGAAGAATGGCTCTGAGTGTGAGGACTGGCGCTGGGGGCCCTGCACCCCCAACAGCAAAGACTGCGGCTTTGGCTACCGTGAGGGGACTTGCAAAGAGGAGACCAAGAAGCTCAAGTGCAAGATCCCCTGCAACTGGAAGAAAGAATTTGGGGGTGAGTGGGGGTCTCCTCCCAGACAGAACAGTTCAACTCAGGCAGCAGCTGGGGACTGCCAGCTTCCGAGGGCCTTGGTAAAACAGCTAGGCAGGCTGTCAAGCTCTGGTGACTTTGTGGTTCTTCTCCCTTACAGACAGGAACGCCTTCACCTTCTGAAGCCTATAGAACCAGCTAGTGAGGACAGAGCGGCGAAGCTAGGTTGGACTGGGTCCTGGTGTAGAAGGGGCCCCTCAGCCCCCTTTCTCAGTGGCAAGGGACACAGCTGCACCAGGGAGTGTGCCCCCCCCCTTCCAGGCTCCTGGTGCAGCTGCACCACCTGGCCCTATTAGCTGCGCCCTTGAGTGAGGAGTCTAAGGACAGCACCTGGAGCCTGACTCTCTGCTGCTATTCATTCTGGTGTCATCTTTAACTTTATGTCCAATGAAAACAGTAGTCAGGCATGTATATTCGTATCATGGAGAATTGCATGCTAGGACTTGTGGTCTCTACAGACTGCACCACCATATTAATGGTAAGTGTGGCCCCTGGTTTTAATCTCTGAGGTTAGGAAGGTTAAGTCTAACTTTCCTCCAAATATTTTGATTGGCCAAAGAGAGACAAGCTCTACCCCCTCATCCTGTAAGTGCATGAAGAGAGAGAGTTCTTCTGCTTATCATTCTCCTTAGTTTCTTCTCATTCCATCATCTTCCCCCATTGTCCTATCAAGTATTTGTTCCTGGAAGGCAACTAGGAAAGAGGTACCTGAGGCTTGAATACCAGTTTTGAATTTCTTGTCTGTCTGTCCTGAAAGAGGGACTTTGACTTCTGAAAGAGGGGCAGTGGAATTCAGCAGCCCAAGACGAACTGCCCCTACTAATAGGGACTGTTGGGAGGTATGATTCTAGGGTTGCCACCTTTCTGGATGCTTTGACCCAGAAAGGGGCACAGGTCTCCATGTTGTATCCAGCTAGTGGCTAGTCATAATTTTGGTTTTAGTTTGTAAGTTTGTCCCTGTAGAGATTCCTGTAGCTTTGCTACAGAGTCTTCAAGGAGGCTAGCATGGGGGCACCAGGGAAGAGAGGTACAAGAGGAGAAACAAGATGAAATAAAGTTCCCTCTGCTGCTATAGCCAGTCTCCAGTGTCTTGCACACAAGGCATATGATACGAAACCATGCTGAAAGGGAGCAGGGCATATGGACTCCTGTCCCTTTGTGATGCCCCACCCATTCAGAGTGCTGTGACACCAGGATACTCTGACGGGAATGGGACCACATTAGAAAGGGAGTGGGGCAAATGAACTCTTTCCCCTTTCAGATGTATCCACACACCCTGGAGCCTCATGAGGCCATGATGCTGTGCAAGGCATTGGACCATGTCAAGAAATGTGTGGGAAAGCTTCTTTGCCCCAATTCCTTCTTGATGTAGTCCCACTACAGCACTTCTGATAACCTGGAGAAATGGAGGGTCAAGGTCAAGCCCA
Source organism: Sphenodon punctatus (assembly GCA_003113815.1). Lineage (NCBI taxonomy): Eukaryota > Metazoa > Chordata > Lepidosauria > Sphenodontia > Sphenodontidae > Sphenodon > Sphenodon punctatus. The sequence goes on from QEPC01009299.1 coordinate 2,649,499, forward strand.
GAGGGGTGGCAACCCCAGTGAGGTCTCTCTTCCTTCCAAAGGGAGAAGAGCTTTTCAGTGATTGAAAAAGCTAAGAAGCAGGTAAAGCGAGCTCTGCAGCAGTGGCCTTTGCTAAGATCCGAACCCCCCAAGAAGGTATGCAGTACAACCTCCCATATCTGGATACCTTAGAAGGATTAGTAGGGTGCCTGGAAATAACAGAGTTCAGCACTGACTAGAAGTGCTAGCAGGGAAAATAAAGCATGTCCAGAATAAAAGAGGAAGGGAAATTCAATGTTTAAGTACAAGGGGATGCACGTAGGGAAAAATAATCCTCACTTTACATACACGATGTTAGGATCTGATCAGGGTGTAGCCACTCAGGAGAAGGATCTCAGAGTCATTGTGGATATTTCTTTTAAGACATCGGCTCAGTGTGTGGCAGCAGTCCAAAGGGCAAACGGAATGCTAGGTATTATTGTGAAAGGAAAAGGAAAATAAAACAGAAAAATACTATAATGCCACTGTATAAATCTTTGGTACAAACCCACCTTGAATTTTGTGTGCAGCACTGGTCGGCGCATCAAGATATAATAGAATTGGAAAAATTCCAAATGCCCAGAGAAGGGCAACAAGAATTATAAAAGGGATGGATTGACTTCCATATGAGGAGAGGCTCAACAGGTTGAGGCTGTTTAGCTTGGAGAAGAGACGATTAAGAGGACAAGGGGACGCTCTCTGAAGTTAAATGGCAGCAGATTTAAAATGAAAAAAAGGAAGTACTTTTTCACTCAGTGGACAATACAGTTGTGGAACTCATTGTGTGGCGGTGAAAGCCAGCAACATAACTAGAAACTAGATACGTTCTTAGAGGATAGAGCCATAAATGCTTACTAGCTGGGGCTTAAATTCCTGGCTACCGGTAGTTGGGAGTGGTTAGCAGGCGATAGGTCACAGTTCCATGACCTGTACTTGTACTTCTCTCGAGCTACTGTAGCTGGCCACTGTCAGAGGATAGAGCCATAAATCTCTGATGGGCTAGGCTCGAAGGATGATGGGTCTGACCCAGTATGGCACTTCTTATGTTCTTTAAGGATCTGGCGAGCGGAAGTTATAGGACATGACTGGGCCTAAAGGACTTTCTACAGGTGGTCGCTTAAGCTGTGATAGTATAGCCTAATAGGAGTGTGTGGGAGAGTAATAGAAATTAACCCCAGCATAGGACTGGGTGGTGTACAAGCTTAGGTTAGACCCTTTTTTGGACACTGCTTCAGAAAAGATTACTGTCCACCTTACACCCTGCAGAGGGTTTGCTGGCTGAAAGAGACCAGGGCTGTTTTTAAACAAGCGCCTCCCCACCCATCACCCATCCATGCATGTTGCAGGGCTGCATAGGGTGCCCATGCAGCCCTGCAACATGGGTGATGAGTGGAGAGGTGATTATCTAAAAACACCCAAGATGTGATTTCTATGGCTGTTTTCAGATGGGATGTGCCCACAGGGATCCCTCTGAAGGTGGCGTGGGTGGAGGCACACTCCGACCCCCCAGAGCAACCCAGGTTTTTCCAGGTTGCTCCATGCAGAGGCATGAATGGACGGTGTGTGGGTGTGGGTGCACACTGACTGCACACCCATCCGCTGCCATGTGAAAGCCCACCCCCCCATGCACTGGACGTGTGCGGTGGTGCACGTGGATCCACACACCCTAGGCAAGTCTGTCTAAAAACAGCCTACATGGTGGTGTGAGGGGGGCTAACCTGACATACAATCCTAGTGCAGACAGGCTAACTTGAGTCCGCTAACCCCATGGAAGAGACAGGGTTAACTTTCAATTGCTAACTTGGCTTTGAAGCGTGGTTACTCTAGACACTTTTAAATGGGCCTGGCTTGTGGGGGAGGGGGGGGCGGGTTTGTGTGCGCTGTCTGAAGTGCCCATGCATGTCCAGGGAGGGGGGGAATCAAACAGGCCAGGGAGGGGTGTGTGCCCCGACCCACACACGGTTTGGCCTGCCCCCGCACCAAGCACCCCAGATTTTCTCCAATGCTCTATGCGTGGGCATGAGTGGGCAGTACGTGGGTCACGGGAGTGTGCGCACCCCCGCACTGCCTTCAAATAGGCATCTGGATGCATGGGGGATGGGTGGACCTCTGTGTTTGCATCTCGTCTAAAAACAGCCTCTGTGTACACTATGCTTGCGTAGAACACCCTAATGCCACTGGATGGACCATTGATCTGGCCCAGTACTTCAGGACGCAGATGACCAGAGGCAGAATGGCAAGAGCAGGGTACCAGCCTCTCTCTGTCAGTTAGCATCACAGAACATATCCTTGCTTTTCTGCTAAAAGGTGTCATGTGCTGTTTGCCTGCTAGCAGAGGCACAGTGCAGGGGCATGAAAGGGCCCCGTGCAGGGGGGCATGAATGGGCGGCACGTGGGTGTGTGCACCATACAAATCTAATGGTATTTCATCTCTCTTCCAGCTGACTGCAAGTATAAGTTTGAGAGCTGGGGTGGGTGTGATGCTGCCACAGGTCTGAAGGCCCGTTCAGGCACTCTGAAGAAAGCCCTGTACAATGCCGAGTGCCAGGAGACCATTCAAGTGACTAAACCCTGCTCTCCTAAGGCCAAGTCAAAATCCAAAGGTTAGTTCCAGTTGCTGGAGGGTCCTTATCTCATCTTTGTTCCTCGAAGGGGCCTGCCACAGCCATCGGAATTCTGCTATCCCAGCTGGCAATACTTCTCATCGCATGAGCAGGGTCAGGCTGGCTTAGGAAAAGCTGTAGAAAAGGGTATTGGGAATGCAGCCCAGCATGGTGTAGTGGTGTAGATGCTGCATTGGGAAATACAAAACCAAGTACCCAGATCCTGTGGCTTATTAAGGTAGAGGTTTGCTCAGCCTAAGCCATACTGCATGGACCCCGAACTGAATTTGTGCCCAATGTAGCTAGGTTTTTCTGAACCCAGGCCCCAGAAAGCACCTTGACATCATGGTGCTCCGTGGAATGGGGCCATGTTAGAACTAGACTGGGAATGTCTTAAATCTGCTCCTTTTCCTATATAGCCCCACTGCCAGGGAGTGCTGTGACATTGCAGCACTTGGGACAAATAACGTGCACCATGAACATAAAAAGATCCACCAGCAAGTTCCAGCTGTATTTGGCTTATACTTGTGAGCCTAACATAGTGACATAACTACTGCAGGCAGTATCAAAGAGAAGGGCCTAATAACAATGCAAGTAAAAATTACCCATCCTTGTGTGACAAGAGGCAGGGGGTCTGGATGAGCCACAAGCAGATGGTAGAACCACATGGGACCCTAGGATTAAAAGTGTTAATGCCCATGAAACAGAGACGCTAAAGGTAACTGCACTGACACCCTCGTCTTGTCCTGGCCGGCTTTGCTCTGAGCACATGACCCATGTACCGCTGTGGCTAAAACAAGAGACAGGTGATCTGCAGGCAAGTAAGAAAAAAGAGCAGCCAGGTGAGAGGGAGCAGATGCACTAATTCTTGTTTCATTGTTCCACACAGCCAGGAAAGGAAAGGGGAAGGACTAGAAGGGTGGGGACAGCCCCGCCATCTTCTGGACAGGATGCCTGAACCCACTTGGATACACACCACTCGGAGCTGCAGCATGGTTCCCCCTCCACTTGGCGACGCTTTGCCAAATTCCATTCTTCCTCCCCCTTAACCGAGATGCCTTTCCTAATCCGTAGTTTGTAGAGATCAACCTGCCCTGGCAGAGGCACTGTTTACCTCTTCCCTACCGTTGTGTGGCCCCCTTCTTGGGACTCTCCTATTCTTTCCTCTGGCTTTGTTTCCAGATACTCAGTGTGATGCGGGGGGTGGGGTGGCTCTGGGCAGGAAGTGGCCCAAACCCTTTCACATTTGGGACCTTTTACTGGAGCCAAGTGGCCTTTGGCCCAGCTCTGATAAGCTTAGCAAGATGTGACGTGGATGACCAACTATGGTTGCTTTCAGGAGAAGGAGAAGCTACGTTGGTGCCTGCAACTCCTGTACAGGCCAGGGAAGAGGGGCATCTTAGTGAGAACGGGGAGTGATGAGCCCCAAATTCTCTCTGGGGTTCCATCAGAAGGGCCCCATGGGAAGATTCTGAGCCACATTGTATCATTCTATCTCCCTTAATGTTACAAAAGGCTATTTCCCTAACTCCCATCCCTGTTGCTCTGTGCATGTAGCCCAAGCTGACCTCTTGAATCCATGTTTGCTCACAAGCACCCCAATTGCACAAGGACTGGTCTCTCCATTCAGGATGACCGCCTCCTGCTTGCTTGGTACTTCACCAGCAGGTCAGGCTCAAGGTTCCTGCAGAATCCAGGAAAGAATCTCCCCAGAGTTAATGGGCATGTCTCCTTCCTTGGCTTTTCTGTTTTCTTTTCTTCTGTCCCTTTGTGTCTGTGCTGGGACTCTGTGGCCTTTTCCCCACTCCACATTGTCAAAAAAGTGTTGGGCAAGCCCTCACTGCTTTTTTAAAATGTGTTTTTTGTTCTTTTCCAATAAAAGTCTTTTAAAATAATGTCACCCATGTCCCTTTTCTATGTTGTTGGCTGCACGGAAAATATCACAGCTATGTCCATTGTAACCTCTCCTAACAGTGCCGATGCTCTCACTCCTACAGACCCTCCCCCCGGTGCTGCACTTGTACAAGCACTGGCACAAGTGAATGGGGTAGGAAGGCTATCTTTGGGGAAGTCATTGCTATTCCAGCCTCGGTCACACCCTGCAAGACTGGAAAAAGCAACAGTGGAGATAAACTGACTGGAGAGCCAGAGGTAGGAGCTTGCTGTCCAAATAGTTTCAGTGATACTTGTAGGCAGTTGAGAGAAACACACGGGAATGGGGATTATGCAAAACATAGGATATTTTCAGACATTATAATACCACACTCAACCACGGTGAATCCCCCGTGGTGGTGGATGGTCCCGTAACGTCTGGTTGCTCGCCGCTAGATGTTCACCACGGTGAACCGCCGGTGGTGAGCAAAATAACCACGCTTTCGAGGATGGTCTGGGCACCATCCCCGAAAGCGTGGTTAATTGAACCACGGCCGGGAATCGGCGGACGGTAATGTCTGTTACTGCCGCCGATTCTGGGCCGTGGCCCAGGCCCCAGGTCGGAATGGGGCGCAGTGGCCGAATTGGCCGCTAAGCCTGCCCGTCTCCAGGAGGGCGGGTGGCTGGGGGAGCATGGGGGGGTGGGGCTGTGCGGCCGCACATTCCCCCCCCCCCCGCAATTCCCCGCCGGAATCAGCCGGCACGTCTGTTGGACGTGACTTTTTGATTCCGGTGGAGAATCAAAAGGTGATTCTGTGGTGGGACCAATAGACGCCCCATCACGTCTGAAATCACCCATAGTCACCATACCACCAAACAGCAGACGCACCAGTCCTGGCCCCCATAAAACTTTATCCAGCCATGGATGGGGGTCTTGCAAAGTAGCAACAGTGATGGATGTGGACAGAGGTGCCAGGACAGCCCTGGTATGAAAAGAGATGTCTGGCCTCAGCTTGCACAACCTGTGCCTGCTTCAAGAAGGAATGGACAACAGTCTGTTCTAGTTTGTCTCAATTAGGCGCCGCCTTTGCACACCTGACAAGTTACAGGGTCCCTGTTGAGATGTGCCCACCTGTCCTTAAGAAAATTGTGAGTTTAATGCCCTCTGTATACTATCTTCTCAGCTGCTTCCTGATGGGCCTCTGGCACCTCCTGCCTCAGAGATACCAGAGTGAGTGTCGGCACTTTGCCACTCTTCCTTACTCACCACTTGAAGGTGAAATGGCAAATAGGGGAGAGTAGAATGAATGAAGACATTTCCTTGTCTCACAAATTCCCCATCCTCAGGGAAGACTGGTGCAATCAATCCAAGGTTAGCTAGAGACCGTGCCACGGCCAGCCTAATAGTCCATGCATGGTTGGGAGATCAGCGAAGGTAGGATGCCCAGTGGCTATGGGCAGAGAAGCGTTAAAGGAGTTGCTAGTGTGTACAGGGGGCAGCTGTCTCAGTGCTCCAAATTCACCCCGCCCCTTATGGGATGAAAAACCCAGCCGCAGGCTCTTAAGCTCCCTGGAATTCCTCAGTTAATGCAGGGTAATCACTACCAGATCAGACATGGGCTGGGAATGCTGGAGGATGATTGAAACCAGATTCAAGAGAAGTCTCTTTTGGATACAGGACAGTGCCTGCCTAGCCAGAGTGGGTAGCACATAGACTGGTCCCACAGAGCCCTGTTCAGGAGCAGCTCCAAAAGGGAAGGACACCAAAGATATGGAACAGCTTGCATGTGAGGAGAAACTCGCTAGGTTAGAGCTCTTCAGCTTAGAAAAGAGACAGCAGAGTCAAGGGAGGATACAATATTAAATAGGGAGCTGTTATTTACCCATCTCATTCTGCGACAACCAGAGGATAACTGATTAAATTAACTGGCTGCAGGGTTAAAATCAATAAACAAAAAGAAGTACTACTTCACACATCACACAAAGAACCTAGGAAAATCATTACCTTAGGATGTTGTAAAGGCGAACAGTAAAGCTGAATTTAAAAACAGACAAGTTCATGGAGGCTAAGTCCCTAAATAGCTATTGGCCATATTGCTCAAGGGGTGCAACATCTGATTTTTGGTACCTGGAGGGTGAATGGCAGTGGGTGGGTCACTCCATACATGCCATGTTTTTGTACATTTTCTCTAAAGCGCCTGGTGGTGTCCTGTGCCAGAAACAGACTATAGGGCTAGATGGACCATCGATCTGACCCAGCATGGTAGTTCTTACAAGATGTTTTTAGTCAAGTGCCTTCCCACCCATCATGCATGTTGCAGGGCTGCATTGGTGCCCTATTCAGCCCTGCAACATGCATAGTGGGTGGGTGTTTGGTAGGTAATGTGTGGGAAAGTGCTTGTCTAAAAACACCCAATCTTTATGACTCCAAGAATACCTGACCCAATGTAGCGGCATGAGGCCCTCTCAACAACATTCCACACCCAAACCACTGACACAGGAAAGGACAGGCAGATCCAAACTGCCAAGTCAGTCTGTCTAAGTGATGCATCTTCCCCTCTTTGCAGAGCAACAATCAAACCCAAGGAAATGAGCAGATGCAGCCAGGGGTATAGCTAGGTGGTAATGGGTCCCCCTTCTGGGGAAACCACTCCAGTGTGCATATAAATTCTACATGTGTGTGGGGCCCCCAGACGTGAGGGCCCTGGGGGCAGCTGCACCTATTATAGCTACACCCCTGGGTGCAGCTAAGGTTTCCTTGCCACCTTCCTAGAAGCTTTGACAAAAGGGGGCAGACCTCACCAAACGGAACCAGAACAAAAAGTCTCTTCTCCCCACCCCACCCCCCACCCTTTTCCAATATGGTCACTCCCCTCTTCAGAGCATAGTGACAGCACAATCATCTGCAAGGGCAGAGTCATGTCAGAAAGGGGGAGGAGCAAACTGTGCTTCCCTAAACTGCCTCCTGGGTTTTTGTTCCCAGGCTGGATGGGCAACACAGGAGCCTGCCTGGTCTGATCCTGCTTTGCTTCTCATACAGAAATGGAGCTGGGAGCTCCCAGGACAGGATCGAATCCCCCCACTCCGACCTGCACTGTTGTTTTTTGTTCTGTGTTTGTAGAGTGTGACTGTACCTTGTACACAATGGGACCCTGATCCATGACTTCCATACACTGTCATAAACATAAACAAAAGTAACTTTCAGCATACACCCATCAGGAAAAAAACAACTAGCTGTAATCTAGCTAAAGGCTCCAGCCAGTTCTCTATCTGTAGAGAAAGATCTATAGAGATAATCTAGAAATGCATAGAAGATTAATTCTAGCCTTGCCTATCAGCTCCTCCTACCACACATGTGCATGTATTCTACCTGTCCACACATCACTGTGAACTGTGGATGCGAGAAACCAGGATGAGAGAACATGCAAAGACTGATTGCTTTTGCTTTGAATTTTTTTACTTTCTCCTTCAATAGTGCTCAATAAAGTACGAAATTTGCTCCATAAACTCAGCGTTGTGTGCATACCAAAAGGTTACTTCTAGCTGCCAAGTGTTACCGGAAGAAACATAGGGGAAATGTGTGCCTGGCTGTTGGTTGCACTGTCTCATCTGCGCATTGTTCTTCACTTTGTTAGGGATCCTCAGTGTCAGCTTTCATGTAGTGGCCACTGGCCACAATTCAAACAATTATGCTCAGGCATCCTAGCGAGCCCAAAAGATGCCTTTGATGTAGCACTGTACTAACAACCTCCAGTAGTTAGTAGTAAGAGACTGCTTGGGGCTATATAAGCCGCCCCAAGCTGCCTGCAACAGGCGGGACGGGGTAGCAAGAATTTTAAATATATTCCCTTGAGCCTAATGGGCCATCATCAGCCCATGAATAATCCAGGGAATATGAACAATCTTGTCTTTTGTATCACAAGTTCCTTCTGTATAATTGAATGCTAGCTTTCAGTAAGATGTGTTTGTACTGTGATTGGCTAAATTTTCAACTAATACAGATCTAATAAACTCAACATTCCATGCATAGCAAAATGTTACTTCCAGCTGCCAAGTGCTAAGGGTGCTCAGGGATAGCAGGGGCTAGAACATCTCCCAGTGCGATATCCCAGAAGAAAGAATCAGCTGGTGCAGCTTCTTGTTCCCATGGTTTACTGTGGCTGAGAGTCATGACAGGGGGCAGGACACTGGGAAAGAGGTTGAGCAGAGTGCATCAGTGAAGAAATGCCTTTCCATGTATTAGGCTGTCAGGCTAAACCTGTGAGTGGGGGCTGCCTTCATGAATATGAATTATCACCAAGCTCATCTGGTGAGGAGGCTGTGGTCTTTTCTTTCTGACTCAAACTTGGCCACTGCCATCCATGTTTTCATCACTGCAAGGCTAAACTACTGCAATGTACTCTATGTGGGGCTGTCCTTGATGATTGTTCAAAAGCTGCAGCTAGTGCAGAATGCAGTGACCCGGCTCCTTTCAGGGATAGGTCACCAGGAGCACGTTACACCGGTGCTGCTGGTTTTGACCTTTAAAGCCCTAAACGGCTGGGACCAATGTATCTGAAAGACCGCCTTTCCTACCATGCTCTATTGCAGCCCCTGTGAGCAGCCGGGGGCACCCTCCTGTGCTTTGAATGGGGGAGCAAACCCTCCTCTTTAATTACACCATTGGGCTGAACCAGAAGTGCGCACTGCATAGCAGCCACAGCCACGGGCTGAGGCAGGGAGAGAAAACACCCTTTCACAGAGCCCTCCAGCCCTAGAATCACTGTTAGTCACTCAGTTTCTTGGGCAGGAGCATCTCTCAGCATAAGACATGACAGAAGGGAGTATCTCAAGCCTTTGCATGCAGCCAGGAGTCGCAGTTCCAAGTTACCAAAAACTTCCTGGGGCAGGTATAAGGCTACTGTTCCACTGGACCTGGGTGTGACGAGAAGAGGGTCTGGCACCAACTCTGTAGCAGGATAGGGGGTCACTGTTACCTGTGTGAGTACCTGCAGGATGCCACCCCATAGTCACACTGTTCAGTCTCTGGTCTTGGCAACGGCATTATTATTAGTTCCTCAGTTCACAGTGACCCTAGGCCAGGCATAACCCTCTGGCCCAGGTGTCTCTCCACAGAGCTACCCTTAAGCTCTGCTCCTGAAGTGTCTCCAGCTAGACTGCTCCCTGCTTTCCTCATATCCAGCCCCACCCTGGGCTCCCTAGGGTTTACTCCTGCTTCTTCCAACTTGCTCCCAGCTGAGTCTGCTTTCCCCAAGCCTCTCTACAGTTGCCCTTAAACTCTGCTTCTCCCTGAGCCCTCAGTTCAGTTGGCTGAGTTCTGAGCTAGCCCTGCCATGCCAAGCTCAGCTGGCCCCACTCAGGCCCCTTCTCAGCCCTGAGATACACCTTCTTAAAGGGCCAGAGGCATGGCAGCACTCTGCTCTGCGATAAGCTGCATGAGCAGAGAATAATGACTGAAAGGCTTTTGGTCTCGGGTTTGATTCCTTTATTTGTTTAAGTGGGTTCTACTGTAGTTGTAACAATTAAAAAAAATAATCCTGCAAGGCATTGTGGGTAACACTGCAAATCAGTCTAAAGGCAGTGGCAGTGAGGCTGCCTCCAGTTCTCCCAGCAGAGCAAAGAGGCAGCCTTTGCCTGAATCAACCTGCATCCCTAGGATGGCATGGAGACCCCCTTTTATGGAGACAGCCCACTCATGTCACCCTCCACCCAACCAGCCCAGGACCCCTCACAACCCTGTCTGACTGTATGGGGGTGCTTGCACAGTCTGAGCTGAGCAAACATTTGAATTGGTTGGGACAGCACATGAATATTGTGGGATGTCCACTGTACATTTACACTGGGCCTCACATGCTGAGGACTCCATGACAACACTGACAAGAGGGTTATATCCATTTACAAAGCATAGTGAGTGGCCGTCTCTTTTGAATGCCCACAGGTACTCACTTGCACCTAGAGCAGATGTGGACAGGGAGCTCCTTGCTTTCACTTCCCCAGGATCCAGCCTTTGGGAACTTGCTGTTGGTACCCAGAAAGCAGTAGGCAGAAGGTCTGTTCTGCAGCAGATGGGAGCCAGGAGAACACATTATGAAGCTTAGAGGACCTTAGGGAGCCCTGGCCACACTAAGAAGCTAGAAAGCCTCTTCTGTTTTCCTCAGCAGTGGCATCTCCCCCACCCCAACATAGAGTGTGATGGAGCGTCCTCTGAGCAGTTCCCCACAAGGACAGTTATTTGCTGCATTCCCTCAGGGCTGCAGTGATAAATACCTCGCACTGGCAAAAAAAAAAAAAAGGTTTGCAGTATTAGTTCCCTTTGCTTTCCAGGATGACATTAGGTTTTATCACTTATCCCCTAGAAACAAGAGTCTCACTCAATCAGTCTGTCCGTCTACCTGCCACAGAGATGGGATGAAGTTCAGACAGGCTAAAAGTTCCCAGGAAAAACTTCCCATCAGGCAGATGTATCTGGCTGTGGAATAATTTCCCCAAAAGGAAGGGGCGGAGCCCCATCACTCAGGATGCTGAAAATTCAACTGGACAAAACCCTAAGTAGAGAGCAATTCCACCTTGACCTTGTTACTTTCTCTGGGCACAACCCAGCCTCCTCTGCTCCAAGCCGAATCAGCTGGCATCTTGCTGGAGCAGGAAGTGGCTGGTCTGTGTTGCTTGCCTTCCTGAGTACCATGCCATTTAAAGACCCTGTTGAACTCCTCATCTCTTTGAAAGCTGAGCACCCACCCCTCCACACACACACCCACACATAGATGCATACTTTAAAGCCATCAAGCCAGGCTAGGAAAGAAGGAGCTTATGGTTACGTCATAGATTAATCTCCCCATACATAGAGGCAATCAGCAGAACACAGATTTAGAAACTCCATGGTTTTATCGAGACCAAAGATTGATGCCAGTTCAGCCAATATCTCAAGAGTAGCGAGGCACGGAGGAGTCAAAGGAATCATGACACTCCCTTGCAGTGTCTTTCCTCTGGCTTTTCTGCAAGTGCAGTCAGGGGCTGTGTATGCAGAAGAGATGTTCCTGGATTTGTATGTGTCTGAGAGTGAGAGCCTCTCAGGTCATTCCCCGGATGAAAATGATTTTAAAAGGCTGAGTCTTTACATCTGCCTCAGTCTTTCTTTAGCATTGGTTGAAGGGCATCATCTGGGGTCTTTGAACAGTCTCCAATTTTTTTTTTGTTTGGGGAGCAGTAAGACCCCTAAAAGAAGAGGCAAAGGAATGAGTCTTCATAACTCTGCCAAACAATCTCTTCATGCCAGCTTATCTAGCTGTGCCAATGTTCCTGTACTGGCACATGAGAAGGTGCTTAAAGGTTTTCTTGAAAGTGGCATTGCAAAGAGCATAGCAGGCTGGGTTGATGGTGCTGTTTACATAGCAGAGCCAGTACCCAATGGACCATACTGTCTCAGGGACACAGGTCTCACAGAAAGTATTAATGAGTACCATCACGTTGTAAGGAGTCCATGTGAAGATGAAGGCTAGTAAGATGGCAAATATTGTTCTGGTGACTTTCTTCTCCCGGGCTGCCATCTGGCGCTTCTTCCGTACCTGACTCCTGGCGATGCTGGCAAACTTCCTGGCAACATTGGCTGGGCGGGAGTTGGGCAGGGTAATTGGAGTGGAACTTCCTGACTTGGCCGGGACAATCTCAATGGCAGTGACACATTCGGTACCAGTTTGCTTAGTGACAATCTTAATCTTGGACCACTTGGAAGCAGGGTTGGCCCGTAGGTTGGCAGGGCTCTGCCCTGGCCCAGCTGGTGCGATTTCCAACACCTGCTTATCTTTAGTAGTCTGGGTGATGCTGACGGTGCTAGATTCATTGGAGGTGTCCTTCTCCTCTTGCTGACCAGCTGGCTCTGTCTGAGGTACGGGTTGATCATCCAATTTCCCATTTCTCACTTCCTCCTTCACTTCCACTGCCCTCTTGGGGGAGTTGTTGTTGTTCTGTTTGATCAGGGGGCTCTTAAAGAAGCTGAGCGGCTTGGCCTTTTTCTCTTTCTTGCTCTCGGGCTTGTGTCTCCTCACCCGGCTCCGGCTGGCCAGGGAAATGTGGATGTATAACACAGTCATGATGACCACCGGGAGGTAGAAAGCAGCAATGGCTGTGCCGAAGGTCACAGCAGGGTTGGAGAGGAACTGGATGTAACACTCCCTTTCACTGACCGTTCTCTTCCCAACAATGAATTGCCAGAACAAAATGGCAGGTGCCCAGAGGATGAAGGACAGTAGCCAAGCTGCTGCAATCATCAGCCCTGCCATCTTGGTTGTCCTCCTAGCCGGGTATGTAAGGGGCTTGGTGACGCAGAAGTACCGATCAAAGCTGATGATGAGTAAGTTCATGACAGAGGCATTACTCACCACATAGTCCAGTGCCAGACAGAGGTCACATACCACGGCCCCCAGAGGCCAATAGCCCTTGATAATATAGACTGTGTAGAGGTTCATGGAGAAGACCCCAATGATCAGGTCAGCACAGGCCAGGCTAAAGAGGAAGTAGTTGTTGACCGTCTGGAGCTGGCGGTTCACTTTGATTGACAGCATAACCAATATGTTCCCCACCACTGTGACCAGGCTGAGAGAGCCAGTTACTGTGGCAATGAAGACCAGCTCCACCGTCTTGTACTGGTTTGAAGGCGAGTGGATGGCCAACCTAGTGTCATTGGCACTAGTGGAGTTGTCACGGGTAAGGTTGGCCATCTTTATCTGCCAGAGCTGATCAGAGAAGTTATGCATGAAGTCTGCAGCAGAAGAGAGAAAGGGGGAGAGATAGCAAGATCATTATACATAAGCACTGCTCAAGGATTAACTTTTCACCCCCTGCACTAGCACAGAGGATGCAGGCTTCTTTAGCCAACTTTTACTGAGAGTTTGACCAGATTTCTCTTTGTAGGACATCTCTGATCTGGGGAGGGATAGAGCATGTGGGGGGGGGGGTGTCCCCTCTTTTTCCTATCTCCTGCCTAATTTTCTTTCTCCTTTCCATTCCCTCTTCACCGTGCTACTCTTTTTAGACCTGGATATTAGTCTTTTGAAAATATGTGGGGGGACATCAGCAAAGTTGTGTGTGTGGAGATCCAACAAGCTGGAGTCACAGGGGGTAAACTGGGTCATGAATGAAGGGAGACAGGAGCTCTTTGTTGGGGGGGCCTAGACCTGGAGGAGCAGTAAGTGCTGTGAGTTAGGACTAAAGGGCATCAGCAGACCACCGTGGCATTCCTGGACCTCAGCATTGATATCATTATGTCTCTCTCAAACCACTGTCCCAGAGTACTGGTCACCCTGTGCAGGAAAGAATTATAGCGATGATGTTTATGCCAGACCATCACCACTCAAATGAAGGCAGAGAGCGTGGCAAGCCAGTCTTGAATTCTGACCTTCCTGAAATTCTACGCACTGAACCTCACCACTTCCCATGTTCGACAGGGCAGAGTCCCTGTGGGTCATTGGCCCTTTCAGGAGGTCCATCCTGAGGCTGAGGAAAGTGCATCTCTGGGGTAATTGGCTCAGCTGTGTTAAGGGTGTGGCAAGGCCAGCCCAGGGAAGAGAGCTGGGAGAGAGAGACCTGCCAGATGCAGAAACTAGGAGAGCTCTGCCTCAGCGAAACAGGCTCAAGAGGGTTGTACCTGAGCAGGAGGGTTTGCTGGGTTTCAGAGGGAGCGTGCCTGGCCCAGCAAACAGTGGAGATTGGACAAGGGACCTTTGACCTGAGGAGGGGTATGCCAGGCCAGACGCTAGCCCCTTTGTTTATATATGACTGTATGTGGGATAAAGAGAGAGACTGTATATGAGAAGAATAAATGGACTTTGAGATAATTCCCTAAGAGAGTGACTGTTGGGCCCTAATCCTGCCGGGATGTACCCCCCGGGTGAGCTCCTCCCTTCCACGCCATGACTCAGTTATTAATGAACTGGGGAAATGTGCCAGTTTTAACCAGGCCTGACAAGAGCAGGGAAAAATGGAGGTACAATTGTTTTGGGGACTCATCCCTCCGGCCAAAAATTACCAAAAAAATCTTTCCTAATATACATTAAGAAACTGATTTCAAAACTTATGTTGAGGGAATGCGAAGCAGGGGGCCAGAGTCCCAACTTTCTCTCAATGGGCCTGGAAACCAAGTACCACTCACACAGTCCCTTGTGACTACAAAAGCTTTACTGTCACTAACAGCAGAATGTGTCCAGGATCTTGTTAATTGGGTCAGCCTCCATACAGCCCCTCAGGGATAAGTGAGCTATGCCCCCCACCCCGGCCTCTCAAGACCCTATAAATAATGGCCTAAGCAAAAGGCAGCTTCTGAGAGTTACTGCCTGGGGGTCAGAAGGGAGGGTAAGGCTGAGCAAATTGGAGGATCAGTGTCCCCTCCTTTTGTTTAGGGTGCCCACTCTGCCAGAGCAGCCATGTCTCTTTAAGCTTCAGGATTTTCCTAGGCCACTGTTGTTCTTAGCTAATGCCTGAAAATCTTGCTGTGCTGTGCCGTGCCATTCCCATCTGACCCTGCAATCCCTGCAGCCCTCTCCCCAGGGGCTATTTCTGGCAATGGTTTATATGCCCGAGTGGCGCAGCATTGGAAGCAGCTCACAACTTTGTTTTTAATTATTTCATGAGATTATGGAGACACACAAAGCTCCTGAGCAATCAGAGAGGATCTGCCAAGGGAAGGGCTCAGCTAAAAGACCTCTCAGCCTATGCTTTAGACATTTGCTGTGGGAATTCTGCCCTCTATTGTCTGCTCCTTGCATTCTGCAGTTGGATTGGACTCTGCCTGCAGGGTCTCTCCTCCTCTGCCTTCCAAGAAGCTGGGGCGGGGAGAGGAGTCTGCCCTTCTTCTGGGAAAAAGCAAAGTGGCAGCCTCTGTTGTGCCTCTTTGAAAACCATTGTCCCCAGTGAGGCAGATCTCATGCAGGGGATGGAAGGGCTAATGGAGAAATATTCTGCACACCCTTCTCCCCATGAATTTTCCTTCCCTTCCATTCAGCACAGGGTTTAAAAAAGGGAATTGGGTATTGTTGAAAGAGCCAGACAAAGAGCCATGCAGGCTCTGATCTTCAGTTTAGCTATGCAGGGGGAGACAAATTTGAGGCCCTGGTACATCCCGGTAGCTGCGGGAGAGGGGGGGCTACCTCCCATCCCCTCATCACAAGTTTTGGAATCAATTTCAGGAGACCATGCTGGTCCACCAGGAGGAACAGCAGAGAAACCTTCCTGCCCTGCTCTCCACTGCCCCACCAGTGTGCCTCAGCCCTCCCTCAGGGAGCTCAGTCTCTCTGGCACCTGCTTCAGCTTCACCCCTGAAGCTGCCAGTTGTGCGGGTGCCAGGGTAAACACATACATGGCTTCCAGGCCAAGATGCCATGCTGCTGCACAGCCACCCAATGAGCCTGTTATCAGTCCAGACCCTATTATTTTAATTGGCAGCCTTCAAGCTGAAAGGTTCCCTAACCCACCCCTAGCCCCCACTTCCTTCACACCCATGTCACTCTGCTCTGTGGGGTTGGGGGATCAGTTTAACTCAGGGGAGAAGTCATGTTAAGGTGTCAGATAGAAGCCTTCAGCTCAGCTGCCGTCCGCCCAATAGTGATCCATCAGGTCAGATACTCAGCCTGGAGGACAATCCCATGGAGGCTTTATAGCCAGATTTTATCTTCCCTTGACACATAGTCTTTAAAAATACCCAAGCTGCAAGTTCAGCCAATTGCAAGTGATCATCTCGCGCAGCTACATGCCACATGGGGCTGCTTGCTAGAGCCCTGCTCAGGACAGAAATCTGGGCCCAAACCTCATGGCATTGGACCCAAACTGAGCCTGGGCCTGATGCAGCTGAGTTCTTCTGAGCCCAGGCCCCATGTGTTTGCGTGCCTCTGTCCCTCACACAGAGAGAGCACTGTAATATTGCGGTGTCCATAAGGGGCAGGAATGCATCAGAATAAAGGTGGAACTAAGGCATCCCCACCCCTTTCCAATTTGTCCACACCCCATATGGAGCACTGTCGCATCTGGAGGACTGTAGGTAGAACGCCTGGCCTGAGAGGCTTGGGTGGAGAATGGACAAGTTGGGTCCCATCAGACTCGGGCTGGGTTGGGTTGCAGGTCTCTAAAGTCTGCCTACCTACTATTGGGGTCATCATACTTTATTCATGGTAACTGGTACCCCATTTTAGCAGCCTGAAGCCCAGGGCTGGTGCTACTATAGAGGCCACACATGTGCATTGAAAGCTTTCATCTCTAAAGTTGTCTCTCAGGATTTATAAAATATGGGGATGAAATATGGGGTTATTCGCAGGGCTGGTCCTACTGCGGGGCGGCTCGGGGCAGCTGCCCTGGGCCCCGCTCCTGAGGGGACCCCGCACTCAGGGCTCCCAGCTCCCCCCCCACTGCCTGTTACAGTCTCAGCCTGGGGAAATGAGGGAGAGAGAGGCAGAGGCCCCGCCTTTCCTTCATTTCCCCTGGCCGAGATACTGACAGGCGGGGGGGGGGGCACCCACGGAATGAGGGAGAGGCAGGGCCTCTGCTTCTCCCTCACATCCGCCGGAAGTGAAGAAGCAGGCAGAGACCCCGCCTCTCCCTCACACTACTGGCCCCCTCTGCTGCCTGGCTGTATCGGCCAGGGGAAATGAGGGAGAGGCAGGGCCTCTTCCTCTCTCTTCCTCATTTCCCCTGGCCGAGACTGTGACAGGTAGTGGGAGGGGGGGGGAGCAGCGGAACTTCTGGTGGCCGCAGGCAGAGCGGCGGCAGATTTAATCTGCTGCCGTGGTGCTCGCCCCACCTGAAGCTCCGAGTCCGTTGCGGGGCCCAGGCCAGAGGTGGTGACGGCAGCGGCAGTGGTGACAGCAGATCAGGTAAGTGATCCGAATGGCTGTTCAGGGTTGGGGATGGGTGGAGGGGAGTGCCCCTCTGCCCATCCCTGAGCCTAGGCCCAGGTAGCACGCCACCCCCAGGCCAGGGAGCACCCCCTGAATTGTGGAGCGCCCGTAGGCCCGCCGGCAGCAAAGATAGGAGACACGCATTTGTTCCCCACCCTGGGCCCCGCTTACGCTAAGGCCAGCCCTGGTTATTCGACCAATGAAGATATTGATGTTCCCCAGAATAAATTTTTGTGTAGGTTACGTGGCCTTCCTCCCTCTACTCCTGCCTCTTTTCTACATTTGAAGACTGGTACTGAGGCAATTTTGACTGTTATTAGAAAGAGCCTGCTAGGTTTTTGGTTTAAAATTTCTGCCCTACCCCCCATTGGATTGCCAAAAATGTGTCATCTTGAAGATTATGAGAGGATTCGATGTAAGCAATCTTCTTTGCTGAAATTTGTTATATAGGCTCTCACCTTTTTATTTATTATTTATTATTAATAAAATGTATATGCTGCCCCCTCCTGCTACAAGCATCTTGGGGTGGCTAACAACATTTAAAAACACATAACAACTAAAATAAATTAAAACAACTTAAAATCCCTAGATTAAAATAACCCATACCCAAACCCTCCCTAACCCAACCTGACCCCCCGCCCACTACCCGTCTCCCTCCCCCCCACACTCCCTTCCCCAAGGCCTGGACGAACAGCCAGGTCTTACAGGCCCAGCGAAAGGCCAGCAGACTCGGGGCCAGCTGAGCTTTCTCACAGTCGCGGTGCGGCCACCGAGAACACCCTCTCCATTGTGCTCCCCCCCCCGGCTAACCCGGGGGACCTCCAAGAAGGTGCCCCTGGAGGATCGCAACGATCACCCAAGGAGTGAGGTGGTCTCTCAGATAGGAGGGACCCAAGTCGTGTAGGGCTTTAAAGGTTAAAACCAGCACCTTGAATCGGGCTCAGAACACTATAGACAACCAGTGCAGAGATTGGAGCACTGGTGATATGTGCTCCCTACGGCTCAGCCCGGTCAAAAGACGGGCAGCCACCCCCAGACCAGGGAGCACCCCCTGAATTGGGGAGCGCCCGTAGGCACAGCCACGGGTTGCAGCTTCTGAACTGTCACCAGGGGCAGCCCCACATAGAGCCCGTTGCAGTAATCCAGCTTCAAGGTGATGAACGCATGGATGAGGATGGCCAAGTCAGAGTCCGAAACATATGGGGTCCAACAGCACTCCCTCTTTCGCTCTGCTCTGTCTGACTCTTTATCCTGCTGAGCCACTATTCCTATACCTACGATCGGTTTACCCTTATCCTTGCAACATGGACCTGCCTGCTGTCATTCTCATCGTAACCAAG
>QEPC01009299.1:2668681-2680163 GCA_003113815.1 Sphenodon punctatus
CAGAGCCTGGGTCAGTTGAAAACGAGAGGTATAGCTGGGTGTCATCAGCATATTGGTGGCAACGCACACCAAACCGTCTCACAACCTCCCCCAGGGGTTGCATATAGATGTTAAACAATAATGGAAACAAAATAGAACCTTGAGGTACACCGCAAGAGAGGTCCCTGAGGGCTAGATGTTTCAGCCCCCAACACCACCCACTGGCTCCTTCCTGAAAGGAACAAGCGGAACCATCCAAGGACCGTCCTGTCCACACACACCCAGGGACCGCAGTCATCTCAGCAATAACTCATGGTCCACTGTATCAAAAGCAGCCGAGAGATCTAACAGGACGAATAGTGTTGAATGCCCTGAATCCATCTCTTGGTGGAGGTCATCCACCAAGGTCACCAACGCAGTCTCGGTGCCATACCCTGGGCGAAACCCCGACTGAAAGGGGTCTAGAAAACTGATGCCATCCAGGTGACCCTGGAGCTTTTGTGGGCTGAGTTATTTTCTTATGGATAATACTAGATTGTTTTCAATCCAGGATACGTTTTTATTTTCACAACAAGTGAGTAATATCGCCTGTCAAAATTATCTTGTTGAAGGCACCATGTACCTAGATGCTTAAGATTTTGTCCCTGCCAGGCAGGAGTCTTTGAAGATACCGCGCATTATGTTTTGAAATGTTCATTTTATAATGCTTAAGATGCCTGGCTTAGTCTTTCGTTAAGGAATTTTTTTTATTTTTCTAATCACAAAAAGTTAATTTGGCTGTTCCACCAAAAGAATTCCCTAACTGTTGGTAAAGTGGCAGTTTTTGCCTTCTTGGCTGAACAGCGAAGACAGAGATATCCTTCATTATAATTTTAATCTTTCTGAAGAAGCTGGAAGTTGACGGCTTTTATACGGTGTTTATAGAATGCTATTTAGTTATTGTATTGGCTTCACTCGTGATTATGTCTTCGTTTTTGTATGATTGGGTTTTACGTATCTTATTAATAGATAATGGCCTTGGCGAAAGCTCATGCCAAATAAATAAAGATTGGTTGATTGATTGAGGCAGAACGGGTGTCTACCTAGGGTGGCAAGCACTGCAGCCGTCCCCGCCATCGGTAAGCTCTGCAGCAGGATTGGGCCAGGAAAGGCAGTGGGAGCCAGGGCCGCCTACAGCAGCAAAAATCCTTGCGCCAGTGCTACTGAAGCCAGCTGTGTTTGTGACTGTCTTGTTTGTACCGTAATCCTGTGTAGAACAGGGGTTTGTGTAGGCACGTGTGTGCGGGAGAGAGGGAGAGGACCACCAGGGTTTTGTGGATCCTTACAGCCCCATATGCATGAGAAGCCACCATCCTAGGAAAGAGTGTGCCAGGGTGTGTGTGTGTGGAGGTAACTCACCTGGGTCTCCAACTGCAGATGGCTCCTTCTGGAAGGCAAGACCTGTACGTGTGTGAGAAAGAGAGAGCATAGTAGATCACTGATCAGACACTGTAATCTCCAGTACAGAGACACCCCACGCCATCCCAGGGAAACTCGATGCTCCCTCTTTTGCCTGCATAGGCAAGATCTAGGGATGTGCAGCCATAGCACAGCCTTCCCCCTTAACCCCAATACATGGAGTCCAGGACAAACTGGAAATGACAACATAAGTGTATACCCTCCAACATTTGATGCAGAGTAATAGGTGCGCTTCATGCCACCCCTAATTTGAATAATTTGCATATATTTATGAAAGTTTGTAACAGTTCGCTGACTAACTTTGGGGCTGAGGAGGCATAAAATATGGAGCCTCGGAGCCTCCAATGTGAGGACCACTGGCCTGTAGGGGAGCTCATGGCAATTCAGAAGGGGACCCATGCCATTATTTCTCAACTTCCCTAAATCTGGCAACCACTGCTTGCTCTGAGAAGCCCCAGGAAGAGGGCAGAAGGATGCAGACAGAACCTTAAACGGTGCACTGGCACCATTTCCCTCCAGTGACCAAGATTAGCTCGCTAGAGTGTGCACTGTACGCCACGCACTGTTGCCAATTAAGAGGCATTTTCTTCTAATGCAGTGAGGAGGAGACTGGTGCAGTAGGCTCCCAGTGCTGTGCCCTCTTCCACAGGAGAGTTGCAAGCATCTACCACATGCAGTGCATTGGCAAAGGGCTCAGGCAGACACAGATTCATTAATGTCTCTCTGAAGCCGATGTAGGCCCGGCTGACCGTGACTGACATCCCAACCGCCCAATAACAGCTCAGTTCCTCCGTGTGAAATAGTTTAGCAGGTAGCAAGCCAGTCCCAAGAGCTGGCATTACATCAGTCCCTCCCATCCCCACCCATTTCTGGCAGCCTCTCCAGAGAGGCTAGAGTCTGACAGGGCCATGAACACAGAACTCCCTCTAGTTCAGGGGGAAGGAGGAGGGAAATGGTGTGGGAGGCAGTCGGGCTAGCATGCTTGATAGAGAAGTGGGTCAGATCTACCTTACTATGGCTGGGGCCAGGAGGAACCAGCAGATGCATATTGGGAGGGGTTAAGCCTTCTCCTAAACCCAGGATGGAGAACCTCCAGACCGTGGGCTTCAGTTCTGGTCTGCTGTGGCTCCCTGGTGGCTGTGAGTGATATGGCCCATGCTAGGGGTGTGGTGGCTCAGGATGCTGCAGTGCTGGGTGAGGAG
Organism: Sphenodon punctatus; assembly: GCA_003113815.1. Classification (NCBI taxonomy): domain Eukaryota; kingdom Metazoa; phylum Chordata; class Lepidosauria; order Sphenodontia; family Sphenodontidae; genus Sphenodon; species Sphenodon punctatus. Next base: position 2,671,321 of record QEPC01009299.1, read on the forward strand.
GGTTCTGCCACTTCCTGTCAGTGTGCAAACTCCAGCCCCAGCCAGGTATAGGCGCAGCTAGCATGAGTATGACAAATGGGGAAGGGACTGTTGCTTCCTACTGAACAGCTGCCGATTGGTGGGGAGCACCAAAGCCGTCCGTCCACTATTTTCTTCTTCTTTGTGCAGTCCACTGACCAATTTTAAATTGGCAATGTATGTGGCCCCCAGACAAACTAGGTTCCTCACCAGCCACCCACCCCGCCCTAATCCATCCAGCACTGCCCAGTGTCAGAGAGGGGAAACCAGGCTCGATGGACTCTTGAACTGTGCTGGGCTGGTGGGGCAAAGGCATTAGAGGAGTCAGAGCTGGATGGGTGTCAACAGGGGGGCTTTCCAGAAGATGGTGCCTAGGGATAGCTAGGTACCAAAGCCAGAGCAGCTATGCCAAGAGAAGAGCAAAGCTGCCCAGATAAGCCCTACAGACCTCAGGAGAGGGGAGATGTTAGGATATGCCAGTGCCTGGGCCAGGCTCTGAAGGACAGAAAGTGTGTCCAGACGTATTCACATCCAGAGGAGGGCATCAGAAGGGGATGCAGTTGCACCCCCTGACTCCCACCTGGCCATGGCCCTGCTGAGTGTTGTGACAACCTGATGCCCAGAAAAGGGGCATGGTCATATCAGAAACGGGTGGGGAAAAGTAGCTCTTCTGCCCTCAGCACTCTTGTGACAACTGCCACACCCAATTCAGTGTTATAGTCTTATATCAATAGCCTTTAAGAGAGGAGTTAAGGCTCTTATAATTCACTCATGCGCCAGAAACCATTGCTTCTGCCTTAATTTGCATTCCATGTAAGCAGTAAAGACATTGTACAGTCTCACATATTGTGCTCACTTACAACTAAGGCTCCATGCACCCACACTTTGCCTTGGTCTTTCACCCCTAGGCCTCTTCCTCTGCAGGTTGGGGGCAACAATAGCCTGCAGTAAAATCTCCTCAGGTGCATACAACAATAGCCTGCATGACAGCTCATCTCTTTACATAAAGTCATAGCTTGCCATAAAACCTCTATGTGTAAACAAAACCTTACGTAACACAGCAGAACGTTACACAACAGAACATTACAGATTAAACAGATGGTGGAGATCTGCTTTTCTCAGTCCCTCTATTTGCCAAAATGGGAACTTCAGAACATCATAACTTCAAAACTATAAAAAAGGACTTTCAAAAACTAAATGCAGGGGGAAAAACTAGAAGTCACACTTGAATTTTTCAGCACCCCTACATGTCCAGATACTTCTCAGAGAACTAACACTTGAAGAGCCAAAAAAATTGTCGCAAAAGGGGGGGAAACAGCTTTGCCGCCCAAATTCAAACCACTATAACTCAGCCACTTCTCAACCAATTTGCCTGAAATGTGGAAAGATTCTACCTCTCACCAAAATGATTATCCCTACCAAATTTCACACTGATAGGACAAATCATCCTGATTTCATAATGACTAGAATGTGATTTTTAATGCGGTGATGCAGCCACCTTAACTATAGAGCCACCACCATAGCTCTATAATCAATGAGTGTTAGAGAAAAGCCCATTGTAGAAGGAAGCAAGGCATTCTGGGACGAGGGTGTCATGGGTTTGGGAGTCCGCACCCCCACTTTACCGGGTTTGAGTGACTCAGTTTCTCCTTTCGCACAGTTCTCTTGAATCAGTTCTCTCTCTGGCTAATTCAAGGGTGCCACAATGAAACTCCTTTGTCACACAAGGGCCCGATCCTTCCCGTTTACAGACTCTTTACTCTCTGGGTTCGCAAGAGCTTGAGGGCTCTTGTAGCTCACTTGTGTTCCAATATTAGACACTTTCCACTTCTTCATAAAAGTCAAGCAGTAAGTTTATTGATTACATAAACAAGATAGTTAAACAGAGTGGTAATTAGAAATCAAAGGTAAATAGAACGCATTCCTAACTTATACTGGTTGAGTTCCTAAGTTATTCATCTTACTCCTAGCAAGGTCCACAAGTTCTTCTCAGTCCTTGATGTAAGCGACTGGGTCTCCAGACTTAGAGTTGCTAGCAAGCAAAGTCCTTCCTCTCAGTTCATGGCTTCCAGCTGCAGCCTTTTGTATGCAGATGCTCAAGCTGGCCTTTGCAAGAAGTGTCTCTCCTCCCCTCTGGGATCTCTCTCCTTATATCTCATGGAGGAAACTCTTAGTGAGTTCTCCAGGCTTCTAGAATTCCCTTTATTCTCTTATCAGATTTCTCTGCCTTGCTGCACGTAGTCGATGGCTACCTTCATTAGCATTGTTGATGTCCCTGGCCATCCGTCTGGGGCCAGGGTTCCCCCAATACACATCTTTGTCTCCTTGTATTTGCTGTAGGCTGGTGACGTGTAAAAGCTCTATCTCAAGTTGTACAATTCTCAGAGTCCTAATTTGAGTTTTACAGTTCTCAATGTCAACATTACAAACATGTGGAACCTTTGACATCACATAGTGTACATGTATAGCAACATTACATACATGTGAAACCTTTGGTGCCACACATTTACCAAACATGTAGTCCATGTTACACGTGTGTGACCCCATGTTTCTCCATGACAGCCCCCCCGTAAGATTGCATCGTGAAGAGACACGTCAGTGTCTCGTAACATGCTGAGGCTGACGTCTGGCGTGTCCTTTCGGTGTGTGTAGGGATCTGCACCCTCCGTACCTTTCCATGTGGTGGCATTAAACTTAGACCCTTGGTTATTCAAACCTTCTGTCAGCTGTGTCGGACTATCGTGTTCCCGTGTTTTCCACCATTTTGTAGTGGAGTAATACTGTGGATGGTACCCTGCAAGGTACCTCAGTAAGCGTTTGCCTAAGACTGACACAAATGGGTTGGAACGCCATGTTAACAACCTTTGTTCCCCAGTCACAAAATTTGACCATCTTTGCAGACTATCTGGCAGCCTGTTTCTTACTGGCTGTATGTCTGTTCCCATCAGAAGTATTAGCAGGATACACAAGAGGAAGTGTGGCATAATTTTTACACTACTGAGCACCCTACCTCTGTCGTCTGTGTAAATCTGCATGTCCGAACACTTTTCACCAGGATTAATGTTGTCATTCCCAATGTTGCCATGTGGCATTCTTATTTCCCCTTTGGCTGTGATGCTGTGCCTTGATGGCTTTACATTCCAGTTAAGAGCCCAGTCAGAGATTGTTTCTGTGGAGGGGCTATTGTGAGCAGTTTTCCCTGTGCCCTGCCCGCAACCTCTGTCTGTCCCCCCAGGATCCCCTGGGTCTGTATAACCATGTCTGTCTCCTTTTGGGGAGTCTGACTTTGTGACCGGGGTGTGAGAACCTGCAAGTATCCATTCAGACCTTCCCACACCAAACTCCGGAAGACTTAAGTTGCTGAGTGCAGCGCTTTGAGTCTGGACTCCGTAAACCGGTTCCTCACCTGCAGTTTCTGCTTCAGCGGTTTTTCCCTGTTCCTGCTTAGGTAAGACAGAGGTGCACAGTTCACTCTTAAACTGTTGCCCCTGGCTCTGTAGGATTACAGGGTGTTGCATTTCTATCCCTGGGGAAGAGATATCCCTCGTTCCCCCCTCCATCCTGGGAAAAGTTTCCTGTACCTTCCCGCCTCCTTCTGAGGTAGAATCCTCCACCTCCCGGCTTGCCTGTCTCTGTTTGGATTCAGGTAGCCGCTTCCCACCGTCTCTTAGGGTAGGACAGCAAACCTCTGGGTCCTTGTGCAACCCACTAGGTTGAGTAGGAGCATTTTCAGCCTCTGACTCTCCCCCTGCGGTGGTTACTGTGTTTGATCCTGCAGGATTGTGTCCCTCCTGTGTAAGGTGGGTTGCCAGGTCCTGGACTTCAGAATCAGTTTGACCCATTTGTTTCACTTCCTGCAGTTCCCCATGTGACACAGAGATTTGCAGTTCACTCTCCGAGTCTTGTCCTCCCCTGCCTTCTGGCTGGTTTTGGGACTCCTGTTTGGGGTTTTGCTGCCCCTGAGTGGAGTTTTCCAGGTGGGGTACAGGACCTGTAAAGCCTTCCTGTAACCCTTCCCCTCCACTAGGGTTGTTCTGTGTCTCCCCATGGTTTAGGGGTAGAGGTGCAACTGAGTCTTGTTGTCCCTCCCCCTCCCTTACTGGGTTGCTCTTCTGCATCCATGTGTTTATATCATTCCCCACTAGCATTTCATTTTGTGCCTTTCTCGGGAGTACAGCCACCTGGATTGGTCCTTTTGCACCTTGCCACTCCAATTCTACAGTGGCAGTGGGCAAAATATCTGTGATCCCCGTTGCCAGTGAGAACACAATCTTTCTATGAGTGTTTATTTTATGTTTTGGGATCAAATCTTCCCGCACCATTACAATTTGTGCCCCAGTGTTAATTCTCCCCACACAGTTTATTCCATTAACTTTGGCAGGTTTGCATAGTAACTGATCTGCTGTGGGTGTGTTAGGAGCCGTATAGCACTCTTTAACAGCTCTGGGGACTGGTTTAAGTACAGACACAAAATTTGCACTAACAGTCCCAATAATCTCAGCCTCTCTGTTAGGGCTATGAAACTCTCTTTTTTGGGGGGCATTCTCTTACCATATGCCCTGTTTGTTTACAGTTATAACATTGTCTTGAATCGTTAGTAGGGGATTGGAAGGTGTGTGCTCTTTGGAGTCTGGGTGATCCCTGTCTCCCTCCACCCCCATTCTCATTTGGTTTGTTCTGGGTTAAGTTAATTTGCTCAGAATGTGGATTGTACTCAGTTTGCCTATGGTGAAACCCTTGTTTGGATTTTCCCCCATTATGTGGTTTCTTTTCCCCATTATGTGACTTTCTTTCACCATAAGCTAAGAAAGCATTTTCTGTGAATGCATCAGCACTTGCCCCTGCCTCTTTGAGATTTGTGATCTCCTTATTCAGCAGGTGTGCTTTTAAATTTGTGCTACACACAGTATAGAACTGTTCAAGCAATACAGAGTTAATAATTTGTTCCTTAGTGGCATTCCCACCTGGATCTAGCCACTTTACACCATATTGTTTCAAGATATTAGAGACATCTGAATAAGACGTACCCTCTGCCGTCTTGAAGCTGCGTAATTTCTGGTGAAAAGTTTCTGGAGTGATCCTGTAGGCTTCGAGAACTGCCTGCTTGAAAGCATCAAAAGTCAGTCCTGGAGATTCCTCCATCTCTGTGTTGAAAACTTGTTTTGCCTTCCCTGGAAGTTTGGGTAACACTAATTTCAGCCACAGTCCCTGCGGGATCTGTTCTTGAAGAAAAACATGATGTACGGTTGTGAAGTAGTCTTCTATGCCTTGATTTCCCTCGCATTGTGGGATCAATGGGGTGTAGTCTCGAATTCTGCCTTCTGCGTTGTTTCCTGTATTGCCTAGTGGAGGAAGTTGAGGGGATGCTTGTGTCTTCAGGAGTTCAATCTGGTGCTGTCTGTCCCATTCTGTTTCCCTCTCATCCTGTTTTAGTTTTTCCATTTTGAGCTCATGTTCCATCTTCAGTCTGGCCATTGCAAGTTCAGAGTTTGAGCCTTGTCCCCCTGACTGCTGGTCAGTTGGAGGGGGGGTTTGGGGCCCCGTTTGGCGGTGCATTTCCATCTGCATCTGCTGGTTGCAGGTTGGGTGGAGGGGAACCTGGGGGGGGGATTTGCTGCCACCGCCCCACTCCTGTCCATACTCATTTCAAAATCCCGGATCAGCTGTTTCAGTTGCTGCTTTGTTTTTCCCTCTGTTTGGAGGTGTCTGACCTGTGCCTCTTTTTCCAATTCTCTCTTCAAGAGCTTGGAGAAACGCTTTGGCAGCCCTATTTTGACACTTTCCCTGGCCCGAAATTAAAATTAAAATAACAAACTTAACACATTCTGTTCAAGGATCTGCTTATTCTACTCTCAGAGATGATTTCCCAACTCCTGGGGTTTTCAGGCTCTGGAGGTGTTGGGGAATTTACTCCACTCAGAGGAGTCCAGTCACCTGGGAATGCTCCTCTACTGTCTACACATTGGTCCACAAGCTGAGCATTTACTCCTTACTCATTGGGGCACCACCGTCACAGGTTTGGGTGACTCAGTTTCCCCTTTCGCACAGTTCTCTTGAATCAGTTCTCTCTCTGGCTAATTCAAGTGTGCCACAATGAAACTCCTTTGTCACACAAGGGCCCGATCCTTCCCGTTTACAGACTCTTTACTCTCTGGGTTCGCAAGAGCTTGAGGGCTCTTGTAGCTCACTTGTGTTCCAATATTAGACACTTTCCACTTCTTCATAAAAGTCAAGCAGTAAGTTTATTGATTACATAAACAAGATAGTTAAACAGAGTGGTAATTAGAAATCAAAGGTAAATAGAATGCATTCCTAACTTATACTGGTTGAGTTCCTAAGTTATTCATCTTATCCCTAGCAAGGTCCATAAGTGCTTCTCAGTCCTTGATGTAAGTGACTGGGACTCCAGACTTAGAGTTGCTAGCAAGCAAAGACCTTCCTCTCAGTTCATGGCTTCCAGCTCCAGCCTTTCGTATGCAGATGCTCAAGCTGGCCTTTGCAAGAAGTGTCTCTCCTCCCCTCTGGGATCTCTCTCCTTATATCTCATGGAGGAAACTCTTAGTGAGTTCTCCAGGCTTCTAGAATTCCCTTTATTCTCTTATCAGATTTCTCTGCCTAGCTGCACGTAGTCGATGGCTACCTTCATTAGCATTGTTGATGTCCCTGGCCATCCGTCTGGGGCCAGGGTTCCCCCAATACACATCTTTGTCTCCTTGTATTTGCTGTAGGTTGGTGACGTGTAAAAGCTCTATCTCAAGTTGTATAATTCTCAGAGTCCTAATTTGAGTTTTACAGTTCTCAGTGTCAACATTACAAACATGTGGAACCTTTGACATCACATAGTGTACATGTATAGCAACATTACATACATGTGAAACCTTTGGTGCCACACATTTACCAAATATGTAGTCCCGTGTTACACGTGTGTGACCCCATGTTTCTCCATGACAGAGGGTCCCAGAGAGGCAGGTGAGTGTGTGCAGAATTTCCCCATCAGGGGGCTCAGCAGAGTTTAGAAGTGGGTTTTGATTAATGTTAGTTGGCAATACACTTGCCTCTGCCCCTCCCCACTGCTGCTTCCTCATCCTCACAGACACAGAGAAGAGTAGTTAGTGGTCATCCTGGCCGCACCCTCAATGACCCCCAGGCTCAGAATAGGGTTGCTCCTCTCAGTTTTGACCCTAACACTCTCATCTTGGACTATGGTAGTGCATACCCTCTGACATTTGATAGAGAAAAATAGGTACACTTCATGTCACCCCTAATTTGCATAACTTTTCACATATTTATCATAGTATCATAGAAACGTAGAGTTGGAAGGGACCTCAGAGGTCATCTTCTCCTGCTCAGTGCAGGTAATCCACAGCTACAGCTTCCCTGACAGATGGCCGTCCAGCCTCTGTTTGAAAACCTCCAGTGAAGGAGAGCCCACCACTGCCCTAGGCAGTCTGTTCCACTGTCAAACAGCTCTCACCATTAAGAAGTTCTTCCTAATGTTTAGCTGAAAACTGCTTCCTTGTAATTTGAGCCCATTGGTTCTAGTCTCGCCCTCAGGAACAACAGAGAACAAGTCTGCTCCATCTTCTGTGTGACAGCCCTTCAGATATTTGAAGACTGCTATCATGTCTCCCCTTAGTCTTCTCTTCTCCAGGCTAAACATACCCAGCTCCTTCAACCTTTCCTCATAGGACTTGGTTTCCAGACCCCTGACCATCTTTGTTGCTCTCCTCTGAACCTGTTCCAATTTATCAATCTTTCTTCAAATGCGGTGCCCAGAACTGGACACAGGACTCCAGATGAGGTCTGACCAGCGCAGAACAGAGTGGAACTATTACGTCTCGTGACTGGGCACTATGCTTCTGTTAATGCAGCCTAAAATTGCATTAGCCTTTTTAGCAGCTGCATCAGACTGCTGCCTCACGTTCAGCTTGGGATGAACTACAACCCCAGGGTCCTTTTCACATGTATTGCTGGCTGCTGCCAAGCCAGGTATCACCCATCCTATACTTGTGCATTTGATTTTTCTTACCTAAATGCAGAACTGTACATTGATCTCTGTTGAATTTGGTTTTGTTAGTTTTGGCCCAGTTTTCCATCCTGTCAAGACCATTTTGAATCTTGTTTCTCTCTTCTAAGGTATTAGCTATCCCTCCCAGTTTTGTGTCATCTTCAGATCTGATAAGCATCCCCTCTACTCCTTCATCCAAAAAACATTAATAAAGATGTTGAACAGTACTGGACCCAGGACCGAGCCCTGAAGCACCCCACTTGATACCTCTCTCCAGATTGATGAGGCCGAGAGATTGTAGTAAAATGTACATTTTTGTTACTTTCCACCCAGAGCCCCACTCCTGCTCCCTCAGCCTCCTGTCCTCACAGAGCCCACCCTACTGCTTCCTCAGCCCCCTCCCCCCAGATCCTCCCTCTTGCTCCCTCAGCCCGCTCCTGCCCAGAGACCACCCTCCTGTTCTCCCATCCCCATCCCCCAACAGAGTTCCCCCTCCTGATTCCTCCCCCGAGTCCTGCCCTGCTCCCTCCTCCCACAGAGCCCCTCTACTGCTTGCTTAGCCCCCTCCCCCACAGAGCCCCCTTCGGCTCCCTCAGCCCCCTCCCGCTCCTGCTCTGCCAGCCTCCTCCCCCCTCCTGCTCTCCCAGCGCCCTCCTGCTGTCAGGCCCATACCCCCTCCTGTTCTCCCAGCGCCCTCCCCGCGGAGCCCCCTCTCCTTTTCCCCGAGCCCCCCTCATGTTCCTGACCCCCACATGTCCCTCCCCCAGAGCCCCCCTCATGCTCCTGACCCCCACATGTCCCTCTTCCTGAGAGCCCT
>QEPC01009299.1:2683094-2721679 GCA_003113815.1 Sphenodon punctatus
TTTTTTAACAGTGCATTAAGTCTGTTTGTACACAACTCCATTCTGTTGAACGAATTGTATAATGTCATGTATACTCAGATTGTTAACACTGTATTGTATGAAGTGTAAACAATTTCTATACATGTAAAGCACAGACTTAATGCACTGTCAAAAAATTATTTGTTGTTGAATTATGATAATAAATTAAAGCTTAATAATGGAAAATGTGAAAGTATAGTTTTTGATAAAAATGTATACAAGTTGTATGGTAAGGAATTAAGTACATATATTACATTTATTTTGATGATGATAAAATATTAAATATTGTTCAAATTGTGAATTAATTTCCATGTTTTTTGGCGTTTATGTTTTGTTACACTGTATGGAGTGGAAGGTTTTTTGAATTGTAATTGTACTGAATTTGGGGTATTTGAGGATTTTAAGAAAAGTATTGTGCATTTAAGGTTTTTTTAAACTGTTAAGTCTTTTGTTTTGGTTAATTTAGTGGTTTTGTGGGATATGATAGGGGGACAGGACAGGCTTGGGATGTTTTGGGGGGGCGGGAGCTGGGGGCTATGCACAGGGGAGTGGGAGGCTTTGGCGGGGGTTGGGGGGTCAGGTTGGGGCAGGGGAATCTTGGGCGGGGGCCGGGAGGTTGGGACGGGGGTTGGAGGGGCTCGCCCGAGGTCAGGCTTGCACCAAGATGGGGGGGCTACCACAAATAATATTTTGTTATATGTTTTGATATTGTTTTCATACAGGAATCTGACGTTGTTTACATTCAGTTCTTTAAATATGATGTCCAAAGGAGATGAACTGTTCCATCCTAATTCATGCTCCATAATGATGTTATCATACTTCATACTAATGATCCTGAGTGTCATACGTGTCATCGGTATTGCATGATCACCTGTTTTTCAGCTGTGAAATAAAGCAAACACCTCTTACCACCATTCACCCAGACATTAGTATTGGACCTAGGGTAATTTCAGATGTTACGAAATCGCCGTTCACCACAGTGGATTCCATGTGGTGGCAGCGAGTCCGTGAACGTCTGTTTGCTCCCGGACAGATGTTCACCACAGTGAACACCCGGTCAGGATCAAATTGACCACGGTTCTGGAGGTGAGGCCGGCCTCACCTCCATAATCGTGGTTAGCTTCACCACGATCCGTGATGGGTCAAAAGTAATGTCAGTTACCTTGGCCCATCACGGATCGTCGCCCCGACCACGGTACGGGATCTGGCGCAGTGGCCACATTGGCCGCTGCGCCCACCCATCTCCCTGAGGGCGGGCGGCTGTGGGAGCTTGGGTGGGGGGCAGGGCTGTGTGGCCACATGTTGTGTCGCATCACGCCGCGCAGTCCCGCCTCCTCCGAGATTCCCCAGCGCGATGGAGCCGGCATGTCTGAGAGAGATCCCGGTCCAGGATTCAGCGTGGTGGGCCAAATGGCCCTTCACGTCTGAAATTAATGTTACACATTTAACATTATTTCATGAAGAAGAATACTTCAGGAATCAAGTTATAAATTGATACCCCACATACCATACATTCACTTATCACTTTATTGTATCACCACAGAATAACTGTATTTGGATTTTATTTGTTTTTGTTATTTGTTGTGTTTTTTCTTTAATTACTGTTATATTATATTATTTTAGTTTGATTAAGTTTAGTTATACATACATATGTTTAGTTTAAGTTAAGTATAGAATAATAAGAAAGGAAAGGTAGAAGGCTAAAGTGAGTTGAGTAATGTGAGGAAAAAAAGTTGAAAAACAGGTTAGAAGGAATTATAGGACGTGGTAACAGATGAGCAAAGATTTTATGTTTTAGTTTATTTTAAGTATTTTATTTTTATTATATTTTATTTTCTATATGTGTATTGCTTTTCCTTTACTTTATTCCTTTACTTTATTTCATATTTTAAATACTTAGGTTAATTTTACTTATATTTGTTTTAATATATCTTTATCATCATAAAGATTCATGTTTATATGAGGCCATCTTACATTATATTCCAAATGAACCCATTAAGGGGGCTTTATTTTAACCATTAAGGAGTCCTAGGAATTCCACATTGCATTAATCCTATCCAAATGATTTTTTGTGTTTAAATAATATTTAAACAATGTAACCATGGGACATTGGACTTATGCATTTTTGTATGGGTAATGGCCATATTATAATGACCATCAAATTATTGTGGACTAGGATGACTCTTCTCCTATTACATTAGATAAATTAGAGATATTTTATTCCTTATTTCATTCCCTGTTTTGATCCTTTTATTGGCATAATCTGGACACTGGTAAGTAAATAAAGAAGAAAAAGGAAGACTTCCATCTACCACTATTAATTCAAAACCATACTCCCGAATGCCTGTGTCATAAACTGGTGTGGTGGGGACAGGTATTTGAGGTGGGTACTCATGTAAATAGGAAAACATCATGGATACATAACTCAGTTGTACCAGAATGCAATACCTGGAGTGGAAATGGGACACACAGGTGAAACATAATTAGATTTATTAATTGTCACTCATTAATTGGAATTTTATAAATGTATTACTAAATTTAGGCAGTTCCCTTTTTCAAATTATATTATTTCCCATTGTCCTTTAATTATAAAGATTAGTTAAATATATGTATTAATGAAAGGATTATTGGAAAGTGGACCTTAAAATATATTGGTTAGAGTTGTATGTTTAAATGTTGGGTAGTAATAGTTAAACATATCCATGATTGAAAACTGTGAGGATATTTTGGGTTATATCATTATACCCTCAATAGCTTCAAGGTGGGGTCTGTTACCCTCAGGCTTGACATATATGAGATACGTTTAACATATTGGCTATCGTCTGGACATATTAGCTTTAGTTTGGACATAAAGGCCTGAACATATTTGGTCTTCTGATAGCTTTCCCCCTGCTTAACTTTTAACCTTGTTAGTGAAATTTTAGAAAAATATGAGTAAGTTCACATTTAGGGAAGTAGAGGCACACAGCCAATGAAACATCCCTGTTGTGCAAATGGGTTGCAAGATTTAGGTTTAAAGTAGCTTAAAAACAGGATATTTCATGGGTGGAGATAACGACTTTAGTTCCCCAATATTTTAACCACAAAAGTTGTCACACATTTATAATTTTATGCGGGCGTCAATCCTTTTTAACCATGTTATTGGCAGCTATTAATATATGAATTACTTAGCCTGAGTGTGACGTCAGATTTCTTATAAAATTTTAAGTCACCAAGGAAATGTTACCTTAGGCGCCATGAACCCTCTCGTGGTGCTCTTTGGTCACGGTGATCCTCTGGTCACATTATCTTCTATCTTTCTTGAGCTTGTATGCCTGGGTAACTATGCTAGTTTTAAGTTTATTACTTTAACTTTTGTACTTTTAATACTTAGAACAATCTTAAGTTTTAACTTTAATTATAACTATGTAACATGTACCTTTGAAATACTTTTATAAACCACCTACAAGGTTTTACTCTGTTTTGGGGTCTTGTCCCATCGAAAATGCTTTTACTATGTTTTCATACAAATTTTCAATTATATTCTTATTACTAATTATGTCTCTCTCTTCATTTATTTGGTCATTTCAATCTCTCTGGGTATTTCCATAATTTAGCTGTTTGTCCAGGTTTTGAACCTCTATCAATTAGGAAAAGGCTCCAATAAATTAATAACCAAATCAATATTAGACTAAAACCTGGCAACACACTGCAGTGGAGCTTGCTGTCCTGTATGAGGCGTGGACATAGCCAGAGGTCCAGTTTGCTCTGGCCTGCAGGGATGCCTTTGACCCCCACTATATGGTGGCTCAGCATATGCTGGTGAGGGGCCACTGGAAGGACATGTATGAATGGGGAAGTTGTATGCAGAGGGAGTGGGGTTCCCTGGTTCCCAACACCCCTCAGCTGCCAGGACCCCATTAGATGTTTCATCTATGGACTTCCTGTGACTGATATCGGGAACCACCAATAATTGCTTTGTTCTTTCTCATATTATCAATAAATATATTTCTATAAGGGCGGGGAACCTTTTCCTCACTTTTATCGATTTGCGTAAAGCATTTGATTCTATCCCAAGGACCATATTATGGGCTAAACTGTACCATTTGGGTATTGATAGGGACCTCTTGGAACTGTTAATCTTGCGTCACACAGATAATAGTGCTTATATTCGAGGGAGGCAGGATGGGACCCTATCTCAGCCAATTCGTATTCAAAAAGGAGTAAGGCAGGGGTGTGTACTCGCACCCCTCCTATTCAACATTTTCCTGAGCGACCTACCAGAACTCTTGTCCACAGTGGAAAACTGCCCCCCCAAAATTAAGAATGAACCTATAGGTGTTTTGATGTTCGCTGATGACATTGTGATCTTATCCCAAACTAAGAAGGGATTGCAACGGCAGCTGGAAGTGTTAGTGGATTATCGTGACACCAACAAGTTGTCAGTTAATTCAACGAAATTCCAGATCCTGGTATTGGGGAAGCGAAAGGTTAAGTCCAAATAGGAGATAAAGGGCGCCAACTTTCAACAATCTGACTCCTGTGTGTATTTGGGTATGAGCCTGGCAAGTAATACTATATGGGGAAGGCATAGAAGGCAAGTTGCTTTAAAAGCTGCAGGAGCAGCAAAGGGTATAATGAGATTGGCAAGAAGATCTAGAGGAGTACGTTTTTCAGATATACTTATTTTATATACAGGTTTATAAAATGAAGGTCAAAACTATGTTAACTTTTGTATCCGAAATCATTCCAGATAACAACTCCTCTTCTTTGGAGGTGGTCCAAAACAAATTCCTAAGGGGTTTGTTGGGTCTTCCTCCAGGAGTCCCCGCTTCAGTGCTGAGGGCAGAGACAGGGGTGTCAGCTATTTTAGCACTAGTGAAGAGACTAAGGCTAAAGTATTGGGTTAGGTTATTACATCTTGAGGAAAGCTCTTTACTCTCTCTCTGCCTGCAACAAATGCTTGAGCACCAGGGGACTCAGAGTTATGTCTGGATAAAGCAGATCCTATTAGACTTGCAGCATGCAGGCTGGTCCTCTTCATGTTTTGGGGGGAAGAGGGCGAACCAGCAGAGGAATATGATCGACACCCATCTGCTGGATATAGCTAATCAGGAGGACATGGCGGCATTGGCCAAATGCAGGGTAGCACCACTCCTTCCCAAAATAAAGCAACAACTTATTTTGGAGACTTATTTGGATAAATTGGACAACCCCACTCAGCGTAGAGCTTTTACGAGACTGCGCTTCCAGCTCTTTCTCTCTGCAGTACAGCGAGGGCGTTTCACTAAAATCCCTTATGATCATCGTGTGTGTAGGTGTGAAAGGGGTAGTGTGGATGATCTAAGGCATTTCCTCCTCGACTGCTCATTCCATGATGATCTAAGGGAATTATGGCATAGGCCTTTAGGGGCAATCAATGGGTGTTTTCAGACGTGACAGGACGGCTTCTCCCCGTCATGGAAACAACCCTGAGATTCCTTTCCGGGATCACTCCGGCACGGCCAACAGACGTGCCGGGGGATCCCAGTGGGGAATCGGGGAGGGGGCGGGGCCACGCGGTGCAACATGTGGCTGCGCGGCCCTGCCCCCTCCACGTTCCCTCGCCGCCCACCCTCTGGGGAGACGGGTGGGCTCTGCGGCCAATGCAGCTGTAGCGCCCACCCAAAATGACCACGGGCCGGAATCCCAGCAGGGATTCCGGGCCGTGATCCCCATCCAGACGTGATGGGCCCCTTCATCCGCGCCGGGAATCATCTTCGCCACGCGATCGGTGCCGGCCCCACGGATTCAGCCGATCGCGTGGTGAATGTGATTCCCAGCGGGGATTGAGCGTGGTAAACATCTGGGGGGGAACTTCCGGTTCCCCAACAGACATTACGGGACCATTCCCCACCACAGGGTATTGACTGTGGTTGAGCATGATCTCGTAACGTCTGAAAATGCCCATTGAGTCCTGTCCAGAAGAGGGGCAAATTGTAAGGATGTTAACATTAAGAGAAACGCAAGAGATAAGAGCTGTTTCATTTTATACCCTGTTAGCTGAGCAATACCAAGATAAGTTGCTGCTGCTTGACTAATTTTGGATTGGTGATTGGTTTTGGAGCCCTTTGTTATTATTGTTACGTAGGTTCTTTTTGTTTGCTAGTATTTAAGTGTGATTATTACTTTGTTATGTGTACTTTACGATTTTTGTACATTTGGTTTTTGTATATTTTCTCCATGTATTTCAGTGGCTATGGTAATAACCTGATTTTGTATATTCCTTATTTATGTATTTTATTGGCTATGGTGATAAGCTGACGCCGGAAATAAACTGAACTGAACTGACTGATATTGGGGGGGAAGGGGTGTGCCCATTCCCACCCCCCAGCTTAGAAGTTCAGTTAGGCTCAGTTAGGATCCCAGTTTGACAGGGATATAATGTGTTTTCCTTTCATTATAGGCCTGCCAAACCAGCAGAGCCTCCCTGCACTTCTAAGCAAAATAAATAAAAATAAATTACAGAATACTAAAAACACAGATACAATCAAATAAAGATACAAATAAACACTTGACCTTGTGCACAGCCCTAAAAATAACAAAACTCATTTACTGTACTGGCCCGAAAGGTACTATTGGAGGGTATGCCCTCAATGACCCCAGACCAGGATTGCCCCTCTTATGTTTTTGACCTTAATACTCCCATTTTGAACAATAGATGGTCATCTCAGGGTCAAAACTGTGAAAACCCTGAATTAAAAAAATAAATACAACAATGTTTTACAGGGGACTTCACAACACGGAGAAGCTGAAAACAGGTGGTGATACTCTGCACAGCCGATGGAGCTGGGAACCCAAACTGCTGACATCAGGTGTGTCAAAGACATCATGTGGAAAGGAGAGGAGTTTCAGGGGCATAGGAGTATCCGACAGCACCCAGAGTCCTTGAAATGGGGAAGATAAGAAAATGACTCAGGAGGTTGTGATTGTTCTCTACATAGGGACAGGTGGAGGCCTGGGATGGGCACAGGTGAGTCAGGGACCCCGGACTACCCATCCCTCTCTAGCTGCAGCACCATGCTTGCGAAGCTCGTATCAATGATACCAAATGGGGAACTCCAAGTTTAACCTTGTGACATCTGCAGGTGGCCCCATGACAACAGAACAGACTTTTATTAGGGATGGGTGAACAGAACGCGGTTCGGATGTTTGGTCGTTCGGTTTGAAACCTGAGTTCGGGTGCGATGGTTCGGTTCAGCCGAGTTCGGTTTGGCCGAACTTCGCCGAACATTTTAAAATAGCGAAACTGAAATAGAAACCTAATTTTTGGCCCTGGAAAGATGTTTTTCCTGCCCCCGAACTCATCCAAACACGACTAAACTGTTTGGTCGTTCGAGAGTTCAGTTCGGACGTCCGAACAGACCGAGTTCAGTCCAAACTCCAAACAACCGAACTGCGTTCGCCCATCCCTAACTTCTATAGGGGAGCAGGCTGGGCTTGCCCAAATGTCCTACAAAGGACAACCTCAGCCCTCACACCTGTTTCTCTTTCTGTCCAGCACATCAGAGTAAAATCAAAAATAACTTCACTTTCACAGAGTCATAGGAATTACAGTTGTATTGATGAATAGTACGGCCAGACTTAGATTCCTGCACTGACAGCATCAGTCTGCATGAGAGACTGCAGAGAACCAAACTGACTCTGAGATGGAGAGGGCCCGTTATACTGAAATCTGCATCACAGAGCTACTGAGATTCCTACTCTCCTCCTCTTGGACCAGCCCTTATGGCTGCTTGTCACCAGACACTAAATCCTGAGCACTGAAAGTGGGTACTAACTCCAATGGGCATTTCACCCAAACAGCAGGAATCAGCCCCGGCAATAAAAGCGGGGGAAGGCATTTCTCCTTCCAATCTGTGCCAAAGCTTCCCCTCCTAACATTCAGCTATCTGAGAACACTCAGATAGCCACCCCAAGCACACGTAGGGCGGCCACATATGCAAATTTTAGAGGGTGTTTATGAGAAATACAGGTTGCAGGGCTGCACTGGCTCCAATGCAGCCCTAGAACCTGTATTTCTCATGTGTCCTCTAAAATTTGCATATCTGGCCACCACTCTAGCACACTGCAAAGCTCCTTCATTTCATCCTCACGCACAACTACTTCACACACAATAACACAGACTGCAATCCACCAACCACTAATTCTGGAGTAAGTGCTTGGTGGATTGTGGCCATTATCTTCAAAGCATGGAGACAGCTATGACCATGAAAATGTCCTGCCACTATGCCAGCCTCTTTATGGGCCACCTTGAAGAAGAATACCTGGGAAACTGTACCACCAACCCTCTTTTACACCGCTGTTACATAGATAACCTTTTAATTATCTGGACAGACAACTTAGGGCGTTTATAAACGATCCCGCTTACAAGCGGGATCGCTAAACGCCGGCTTTTCTCCCCGCGCAGCCTCTGCATGCCGTGTCTGATGTTCAGACACGGCGCAGAGTGCGATTGTGCATGCGCGCGTTTCTGCGCATGCGCACTCGCCGCGGAGCCAGGAAGTGCGGCGTAAAGCCGGCACTTCTGGAATCCGCGTCGGAGGGGGCAGGCGAGCCTGCCCCCTCCGACGCGGATTAAAAAGCAGGGCAAGCAAGTAGACGAGCGGCAAGAAAGGCGGCTGATCAAAGGATCAGCCGCCTTTTTTGTCTCGTCTATAAATGCCCTTAGACTCTCTTAGAATTCCACCAAACCTTTAACCACTCCCACCCCCGTGTGAATTAATACTGGAGCATTCCCACTCCGGTATCAACTTCCTAGACACCAATCAGCATGAACAGATGAACTCTATAGACAGCAGTATAGAAGAAAAGAAACCAACACAACGGATCATCATACCACCTACCTCCACAAATCCAGCAACCTCCCAAAACACAAAAAATATGTCATTTATAGCCAAGCCACTCAGAAACCACAGTCTACTCTGAAGAGAAGACCCATGATGCACACCGGGTCCGTGACTTCGCCATACTGAAAACTACCCTTACTATGCTAGGGCACTCCTTCAGAGAGATGGGCCATGATGCATATACATACATACATATCTGACCTTTTATTGCTCACGCTGTAGTTCTGACTTGTTATTTGCCCGAGGTAGGGTCCTGTGTGCTGAAAGCTTGCATATTCTCACCAATAGATGTTCGTCCAATAAAAAAGATCATCTGAACTACTCTGCCTCCAACAATTCCTAGCATGTTTGCCTTTTTGACCACAGCTAAATACTGAGCTGAGGTTTTCAGGAAACTGTCCACAATGACTCCAAGATCTTTTCGGAGGAGTAGCAGTTAATTTAGAACCCTTCATTGTGTCTTGATAGTTAGGGTTATTTTTTATGTCAGTGTGCATTACTTACATTTAGCAACATCTAACTTCCTCTACCATTTTATCGTCCAGTCGCCCAGTTGTGCAAGATATTTATGTAATGCTTCATGATCTGCTTTGGGCTTAACCATCCTAAATAAATTTGTGTCATCTGCAAATCTGGCCACCTCAGTGTGCACCCCTTTCCCCATGTTAAACAGTACTGGTCTCAATAGAGACACCTGGGGCACCCTGCTGTTTGTCCCTCTCCATTGTGCCAATTGACTATTGGGAAAGCGAGGCAATACATTTCTGCTCTGGGGAAGGGGTTCGGAGGCTCTATATTTCTGGCGCTGTAAACTGGACCTCTGGACATCTCCTACTGTGTCAGAGGGTGCTTACCACTTACACATAACTGCCCCACAGGGGAAGCCAATACAGAGCACAGCACAGGGTGGCATCCTTCGTGGGGGAGTGCTGTAAAAAAAGGGGGTTGTGTTGCAGTCGCCCATGCTGAGTAGCCTCATCCTGTCGGGGTTGCTTGCGCCGCAAACTCTTTATTGACAGCACAACACCCCAGCAGGGGAAGGCACCACACAAGACTGTGCTCCAGATCAGTTTTCCCCGCTGGGGAACATGATTTGTGTGAAAATGCCTTGAGTGGGTCACAATTTCTGTGTTCAAGGAAAAAACAACAACTCTCCTTTCCATCAGGTGAGCTGCACTGTCCCTCCCCTTCTTAAATCGCTCACTCTGCAAGTTTGTGCACGCAAACAGGAGGTTGTTAATCTAGAGGGCAGCAAAGGGGCTGTTCCCCCTTGTTCCTGCATCTGTTCATGTGTATACAGCTGGGAGTTGACTGCCCCCACCCTAGTTAATACTGGTAGTAACCTCCCCTTTTGCCTCCCTTGAACCCCTCTTCTCATTTGAGCAGAAGCAAGAGTGTAGGATATGAAGGGGTTATTGCTCCTGATTAGGTACTTGTGTGAAGAAGCCCTTTCTCCTACTCCATCCTTCATTTGCTCTCGCCTGTAACTTTTGTGTTCCTTTCTCTGCCCCACATTCAGTTTCCTCCCCCTTTCTTGGTCCCTTTCTGCACTCTCTGCCCCTTGCAGTGCTCTGCCTGCTGCCACCTCCCTGCTGCTGCTCCTCTCCATGCTAGGACAGGAGTCAGAAGGAAGATGCAGGCTTGGCTCTCACCAAATGCTATTTTGAAAGCGTTCACAGGGACAAGACCCACTTTCACCAACAAACTGGAATAAACTTTATTTCTGCCCACCCATCCCACTCCTTTAACCATTTATCAGTGATTCGTGTGTTGTTTTTGCACTCTCCCTCCCTGCCATTTAGATCTTGGGACTCTTGACAGATAAGATTTATTTTTCTGGGTCCATCTCTAACTGCCCCCTCCTCCCACTGCATCAGAGCACCTCACAGACATCAGTGAATCTATCCCCACATCACTGCCAGGAAATCAGAAACTACTGTTGTCCCCATTTTACAGCTGGGGGACAGAGAGATTGGCTGACTAACACAAGGTCACACAGGAGTCTGTGACAGAGCTGAGAATTGAACTAAGTGACACTAGCACCTTACCCACAAGACCCTCACCTCCCCTAGCTGCCAACCTAGCAAGGAATCTATACCACTCCACATTCATCATTGTAGGATTTGAGTGCTTGGTGTGCCTTTCCCTCTCCCTGTTCCCAAATCTCATGGGTGGTAGTAGTAGGAAGTGGGGGACACAGTGAGTCGGTGATGGGGACTTTTCAAGAGGCCAGAGGGTGGGGTTTCTGAGGGTCTGGATGTCCCTGCCTGTGCCAAATGCCCTTGTTATGCCCCAGGCCTGATGAGAGAGAGAAATGGGTGTATAATTGTACCAGGCCTTTAAGTTCAGCCCACTCCCCACCCCCCAAAAAACTACAATAATTTTCTTTCTTAATATTCATTAAAATATGAGTACAATAATAATTGTAAGTAACATATGTGTAAATAAAGTATCAGTATGATCTCCAGAAATTGATTTCTAAACTTAAATAGGGGTGGGGATTAAAAATTAGGGGACACCCAAATGCCAGGATGAATCAAATGTTTCTCAACAGGCTCGGTTATGCCCCTGCTAATAAGTACGTCCACTGAAACTTGCTGAGCCGCCTAACCCTGCTGAGCAGTAGCTAAGAATGATAAAGCTCTGTTATTATTACTCTTATTTCATATAAAAAGCGGATGAAAAATCCCAAATCTGTTCCATCCTGTGCAATTATTGGCTAGGCAAGATTCCAACCAGAAAGATGTCACTGTTCAATAAAGTCAAGCCACTTGAAAATTTTCATAACAACCGTCTCATATGAAAATTCTCTGTAATGAAGTGGAATAGAGATGAAGTGATGAGTGGGAAGGAAGAATCACATAACAGGTTTGTTAGACATTTGCCTCCTAGAGCCCATTTCTTAGTACCTTTCACCAAAGTAAGGTGGGAACCCGGCCCTGATATCATGGAGCCATAAACTGAAGAGGGACCAGGAAGGAGAACTGTCTCTTACCCAGGAGTTCTGTTTGAGCTCAGTTCCACAGAGCCTGGGGCAGCTCTCATTCACCCTGGGTAAAAACAGACGGGACAGCAGCCCACTGTGGGCTGCTTGGGACCGGACCTCATGTGATAAAGAGTAGGAAACCATCATACACATGAAACATGCATGTATATGGTGTGAGCACTGTATGTTAATGTGTTGTAGCCGTGTTGGGTGTCATGCCACTCGGAATTAAGAGAGGAATGTAACATGATGAGATCAAATGGAAACTTTATATGTAAGAGATATGAAATGAGAATACATTATGAGTTATGTAACTGAAGGGAAATTCAAAAACAGACTGTGAGCCCAAAGAAGAGAAACACTCTGTCTGATTGGGGCAGGTTGAATCAACAAAACAGATTAGCAACTCAATAGGGAGTGTCACTGCCAAAGCCATTGCCTACACAAGGCACCAAATCTAGGGGAAATCTGGAAGGACTGAGAAGGGTGGGAAGAGCCATTTAAAAAACCTATTTAAGGACCATCAACAGAAAAAGGAAATTCATCAAATCATCTTGGAACTGACAGGCCACTGCAAGAGAAACAAGGAGCTGCACCCAGCCAAAACTCCATCAAGGTTGTGAGAGAGAAAGACTTGAAGGAATCATTGACTTGGTGGGTGAGATTAGCTTAGAACTCACCTAGTAAGGTAGAATTGCATTATATTTATTTTCTTTTAGTATATCACACTCTTGACACAATCTTGCACTATATTTTAATCTCGATTCACAAATTAAAATTCTTTTAACTAAGCCTGCTGTGCTTATGTGGATTCCTGACACTGGAGTTACACAGTGAAGGGATTCTGGGTTAGAGACTCAGATGAGCCTTGTAATTAATTTCTGTACTTTTCAGAGTCACAGCCAGTCAGGTGTGGGGCAGAGAGGTCCCAATTCCATCACACCTCACCTACACGTCTGTGCAGGCACTGACAAATCGTTGGCCCAGGATTGTCCCAGGCCATGTTGGTGGCTAGTCCAGGCTCTGACCTCGGGATACCCCCAAAGTCACAGCCAGGGCTAAGCCCGCCGAACCGGGCCAAACTGGGCTACCATGTTTGTTCCCAGGCCACCCAAAAGTTCTGGGTCAGGTCTGCCATGGCTGCCTGTCATGGTGGGGGAGGGGGCGCTGGAAACAGTGTGGGGGCGGGCTGGTCAGTCGCATGTTTGGTGTGCCACGGGCATCTCTGTTCGGTCCAGACCATGTTCGCCGCGGCTTCCTGACCCAGGGCGGGGTGGGCTACCATGCCCGGCTGTCACTTCTGTTTTCACCCTGTGTCACACTACAGGGATTTTCCAATGGGCCCTTTCACATGCTTCCCTCTCGCTAGCATCACCCAGGATAACACTGCAAGATGCCGCTCTCATAGTGCACCTTGAGCCTACCCTAGAGCGCACCACTAACTGTGCCCAGCTGTACCCCATTCTACCAATGTGCCTCAGTTCTGATCTACAAACCCTTACCCTCAGGGCCAGCATTACCACAGGGCAACCGCCCTGGGCCCCACTATTTTGTCTACTTCTAGGGGCCCCACAACCGTTTTCACCAGGGTAGGGGGGGTGGCCACCCACTCCCTCCCAGCAGGGCACCAAACAGGACCTCCTATAGCAGGGGTGGGGAACCTTTTCTGTTCTGGGGGACACACAGAATATTAGTACGAGCTCCGAAGGCCACAAAGAGGCTGGGAGTGGAGGTGCTTAATGAGTTTATTCAAGAAAAGGAGGGCCCAGATCATGGATCTGTGCTGTGGATCTGTCCCCTACCCTTGTGTGCAAGCCCTCCTCTCTGCTCCATTATCATGAGTCTGACTTTAGTTTTTCAGTGCTTGGGGGGTAGAGAATGGATCCAGGGGCTAGATCCAGGCACTGGAAAGGGGCCACAAAAAACTTTCCGAGGGCCACATTTGGCCTCTGGGCCTGAGGTTCCCCACCCCTGACCTCAAGGGTGCCCCCCCAGGGGGGTGGGGCCACGGGAGACCCTAGGGGCCCTGCATTTTATCTTTGCCACAGGTTCCACAGATTCTAATGCTATCCCTTCTTACTCCTGAGCTTTGCCATTGCCTCTTAATCCCAGACTGCAGCACTCCTAGCTAGACCTGTCCTGGTCTCCGGCTCACTCTGCCATGCCAATGTCCTGACTCACAGCACCCCCTTTTGTTCCTATCCTGGACAACCCTTCTTCAACAGTGCCACTCTCTCAATCCTGACTCACAGCAGGCCTGCTATGATTGTCCTAGGCACCCCTCATTCGGCTATGCCAATGCTCCTCAATGCTTATGTGAAACCTCTCCCTTCAGTTCCTCCCTCCACTATTAAAGTGCGGTTTCCTCCTAACCAGAGAGACAAAGTGGTTCGGATACCTTTTATTGGACCAACTGTTGTTAGTGGAAATAAGCAAGTTTTGGGGTTATGCAGGGCCCTTCCTCAGGCATGTAGTATAGCCAGTAGGAATATATAAACTGAGCAAGTGTCTAACAGGTATATATGGGCATGGAATGGGTGGGAGTGGATAGAACAAGGTGGGAGGGGCCAGGGGATAAGAGAGAGAGATGCTTACAGCCGTTTTTAAATGTCTGGTACCGCTCTCTTTATCCCCCACCCACCAGCGGTGGGTGGGGATGCATGCGTGCTTCCGCGCTCCCCCCATCTCCCCCCATCACCCATGCATGGAGCAATGGGCTCCAATGCCAGTTGCTCCATGTGTGGCGATGGGAGGAAGTGGTTGTGTGCCCGTGAGAACAAGACCAACATGGCGTTAGTCCCACCTCCGCCTCCACGGGTGCACACCCACCTCCACCCACTGCAGGTGTGCACCATTCCCCCCACCCATCGTGGCCCATTTTAAAAGGGCCTATGTTACAGGGCACCCATAGGGCAACACTGCAGCCCTGCAACATGTATAGTAGGTGGGAGGTGGGTGGAGAGTGTGTCTGAAAATGCCCACTATCTCTGGACTCCTAACCGTAACCAGAAACAAACACCTGTGTTAATCTCAGCTGTGGTTTTAAATAAAAGTCTCGCTTGTGAAAGACACGTACACAATCATGCATGGTACTAAGTGGAAGTATTTGCCCAGCAAGAATCCTCACCAGAAATAAAGGCAAACAGTCATAAGTTTGTCAGAGGAACACACTCATATGGGAATGACATGAATTAGATAAACCAATTAGTTTCTCAAAAGGCATATGTGTGTAATCCCCTCCCAGAGGAGATCAGCTTCTGATCTGTGCTTATTAAATCAGGACCTTTGGAAAAAGAACAGATCTTGAAACAGAGCTAGCCCCTATGGGCTCCCTTCACTCCCTCCAGCCAGAGGGGTAGATGGATTGATTTGCTTCCATTTCCGATGCACTGATCTCAGATCGGAGGTGTGTCACATGATTAAAACATAGGCTGTCCCCCATAGGTTATCACCATTAAAAACCAGCCCCTCCCCCCAGAACCCCTCCAAGTGAAAAATCCACTCCCCTCTTTCCCAGATGGAAAAGCGCAGGATCTCTGAAGCCCGGGTGACTAGGCAACAGAGAGGAAAACGAAACTTGCTGTAAATAAATGCAAAGTAATGCAGATTGGAAGAAATAATCTGAACTAGACATACATGCTACTGGAACTAGACATATATGCTACTGGGCTCCAAACTAGCTGTTGCTACTCAGGGAAAAGGTGGTAGAACCACTGTAGAGAGCTCACTGAAAGCATCTGTTCCATGTACTACAGCTGTCAAAAAGATGCATTAGAAATCAATAGAAATCAACACCAAAAATAGGCTATTGCCACTATATAAACCCACTCTGGACCCACAACTTGAACACTGCCCGCAGTTCTGTTCACTCCATCTCGAAAAAGGGCATAGGGGAACTGGAAAAGCTATGGAGAAGTGCAACAGAGATGATCAAGGCAAGGTTATGGTGGAACAGCTTCCAAAGATCAAAGCAACTAGGGCCCTTTTCAAACAGGCTGCGGTGGGTGTGCAGCCGTTCCCACCAGTGCACATCCATCTCCACGCATGGAGCAAAGGGCATTGGAGCCCGCTGCTCCATGCGTGGGTGATGGGTGGAGGTGGTTAGAGCGCAGGAGCAGGAGCACTCACCCCCCCCACACCGTGGACGCTGTTCCTACAGACGCCTCCTCACCACACACACACCATGGGTGGCATTCTCACGGGTGCCCATAGGCGCCCCCCCTCACTTCACACATGGGTGGGGGGCGCCCGTGTGAAAAGGTCCTAGGACTCAGGCAGCCCCATCCTAGTGGTGCATGTGCCAATGGGACAGTTTGAAAATCAGTCTTCAGTTTGGAAAGGAGATGACCGAGGAGGAAGGATGTGATACAGGAATATCAGACTAGGGGCGTTTATACATGAGACCAAAAAGGCGGCTGATCCTTTGATCAGCCGCCTTTCTTGGCGCTCGTCTAATTGCTGGGGCCGCTTTTTAATCCGCGTTGGAGGGGGCAGGCTCGCCTGCTCCCTCCGACGCAGATTCCTGAAGTGCCGGCTTTACGCCGCACTTCCTGGTTCCCCGGGCGAGTGCACATGCGCAGAAGGGCGCGCATGCGCACTCGCACTCTGCGCCGTGTCTGAACTGCAGACACGGCTCGCAGAGACTGCACGGGGGGGAAAGGCGGTGTTTGGCGATCCCGCTTGTAAGCGGGATCGTCTATAAACGCCCTAGGAATGGTCTGAGAAAGTGAGTAGGGTTCAACTCTTTCATAATACATAAACTAGAAGGCACTGAGGAAATTTACAGGCAGCAGGTTTAAAGCAAAGAGAAGGAAATGCATTGTCACACAATGCACAGTTGACCTGTGGAACTCATTCTATGGGATGTCGGGAAGACCATCAACATAACTGACCACACAAAAGATTTGATAATTTCCTGGATGACAGGAGCATCAATAACCAAGACCGGCTTTACACATTTTGCTGTCCTAAGCAAACTGTGAAAATGCACCCCCATTTGCCTCTGCTCCCCTCAAGCTGAAGGCCTGCACTGCAGGCAATGGGGGGAGAGCACTCCTGGTGCCAGAAGCTCATCTGCAGGGAAGTGGCAGTGTCCTTCCAAGGACTTTCCCGAAGCTGGTGGTCCTTGTCCCTCCAAGGCTCCAAATCAGCCCTGCAACCTGTATTTCTCATAAGTGTCCTCTAAAATTTGCATATCTGGCCACCATAAGTAGATGACCTTTAAAGTACCTTGTGACTCTATGATTCTATTACCATTATTAGATATGCAAACTAAAGTATCTTCATTAGTAAATTGGCTCAGGCCAGGTCCTCAAAACTCTCCAGGAAGAGCCCAGGCTGGGAATCACCTCATCACCACTCACGGCCAGCAATCTCAAAAGAGAATTCAAAATCCCCATCCTGAGTTAGCCCCAACGATCCTATGTCCTATTTCCTTGCAGGGGATGTCAGGATTCCAAGGAATCTCCGTGGTTCTTTTTTTTTGGCCACTATAAAAACACCCTGATGGCATTTAGATGCAGTGACCACTAGATGGCACTCTTAGTTCTGACTAAAATAAACCAATTCCTTCTCTGGCTGAGATGGGTTAAATGGTGTCAAATGAGCTAGGTTAAATAAACCAATCCCTTCTCTTGCTGAGTTGGGTTAAATGGTTAGGCTGGGTCAGTATTATCAGTAGCGCCGGTCTGGTCAGCATGATACTGTGTCCTGGCTTTGGTCCAAGTGGTACTTCACAACAGCCATGGCTATGGCCTGATTTGGTTTCCTACTACTGTGTCTGTGATCCAATTAGCCTATTACCAAGGCTCTGACCGAGCTGGCTCTGGGACAGTTGCATACTAAACCATTTGATCTAGATCTAGATACTGGCCTGGGGAAAGAAGAGTATGCAGCTGAAGTTTTTTTAGGGTGTTTGCACACTTTATGGTTTAAATCGAGCACTGTGTAAACTGAGATATACAGGGAGGGAATTGACTGGGATCTGTCTAAGGTTTTGTGTGATACCTATCACCGGGGAATCTGAGAACTCATCCACACAGCAGATTAACATGTATTTAAAGGTGTGATTGTGACACATTTTAGCCAAGACATGTTAACTAAAACAGGCTCATTTTACACACATTAGCCAGCTGAGATAAACCTTCTGCCTGGCACAGGGCTCTCTACTACATGTTTAAACACACTGTGTCGCCTGATTAGATTACCATTTTAACATATAGCCTGACTAGATTACCACTGTAACATGTGTTTGCTAACACTGGTTAAACTCACCCCCTTTACCACATGCTAGTGGTGAGACACTTACTTGAATATGTGACATGGAAGAATGTGTTTGCTCAGCTGTTATCTAATGCTGAGGTTAAAGGTCAGGGGTTAATGAAAGGCCAAGACAAATTGCATTCCATAGTTTGGCTGAAGACAGTAGCAAAAGAATTTGCCCAAAGCTGTAACAGCCTCAGCAAAAGCCATGCCAACCCTGTTCCTATCCTTGTGCTGTTTATCTCTGTTCTCCTTAAAGTGCCAAGAGGGTAAAAATCTAATGGGATTAGTTCTGTTGTGTTAAACTGCAAATGTAATGCAGGTTTCAGCATTTAGCACAGGGAAATAACTAAACTCTGAGAAAGAGAATGAGACGGAGGGAGTAGTATAGTAGGAGACCGAGCGAGAGAGAGAGAGCAGGAAGGGAAGAGAAAGAAAAAGAAAGGGAGAAGGAGGGAAGTCATGGAAGATGGAGACCAAATGATAAATGTTTATGAATTGTGTGTCTGACAGAGAGAGACTACATCGGGTGATGGTTTGTGGTGATAATAGCTTTATCTAATAGTCATTAATTACTTACTGAGTCATGGTACTGGTTTACATTTAGAGAGTGTTCGTGCTGGTTTGACAGATGTAGAGAGAGTGAAAATGGAGCTCTTACATTCCCATAATAGGCACCTTAGAAATATGATAGATAGAAAGAATAGAGAGTATGGCTCTATTCCTAGCACACTGTAACTACGATCTCCTCTGTATCAAGGGGAAAATGGAAGGCTCAGTGGTTAGGGGATCAGCCTGGGAATTTCGATAGTTGGGTTCACCACAGACTCCCTGTGAGCAGGGCTTGTGCTATCATTAGGTTGCTCAGGCTGCCGCCTGGGGCAGCAACTAAAAGAGGGCAGCTCTCTTACCCCCTCCCCCCATCCAGCTGTCCCGCTGCTGCTAGAAGCTTTGCGCTTGAGGGGGGCGAGAGAGGCAGCCCTTACCCCAATCTAGCATGGAGTTTAGAGGTGGTGACAGCAGCAGGATCGAGGGGATCCTGCTTCCGCTGCCACTAAACTCCACGCTGGATTGAGGGAAGAAGCTGAAGGGGACG
Organism: Sphenodon punctatus; assembly: GCA_003113815.1. Taxonomy (NCBI): domain Eukaryota; kingdom Metazoa; phylum Chordata; class Lepidosauria; order Sphenodontia; family Sphenodontidae; genus Sphenodon; species Sphenodon punctatus. The sequence goes on from QEPC01009299.1 coordinate 2,702,323, forward strand.
GGGTGCCTCTCCTGCCCCCTGCTAGCTGTTGTCGCTGCTTCTCCTGCCCCCCTCCAGCCATCGCCAAGCTTCATGGTGGGGGCTGCCTGGGGCCATCTAGAGCAGCAAATATCCTTGCACCAGCCCTACCTGTGAGTATCACTGGGACTCGCTTCATTTCTGTGAAAAGGGGGCAATCATACTTCCTCCCTCAGAGGGAGCTAGGAAAATAAATGCATTCAAACCCGAGCTAGGAAGATAAATACATTCAAGTTTCTGATGTTGCCCGGATACCACAGTAATAGGGAGCGTGTTTGCCCATTAAGCAATTAACATAAAGAAGGGAAGGAAAATTTAAACACACACACACATCCTTTAGTGCATGTCCTCATCTCTGCTCCCCCACCCTGAGCTCGCTCTTTCAGTACTTGGGAGTAGGAACTAGAAAAGGGCCAACCAAAAAGTAGCTGCAGGCCACATTTGGCCCCTAGGCCTGAGTTTCCTCACCCCTGGTCTGGTGGTTAGGGTCAGCGTGCTGCCTCTTGGGTCCTGAGGGCAGGGGTGGCAGCGCTGCTATAAAGGCAGCACAGGTGGCTGGCCACAAAGGGCAGCAAGTTGAAGGGGGAGGCAAAAACTGAAGCTGCCCCCACCACTGGTGGGGCAGCTGGATCAGGGGTCAGAAGGCAGGAGGAGCCAAGGCCACCAGACCTGTAGCAAGATTGAGTGGAACTGAAATCAGAGAGTTAAGGAAGTCCACAGGAAGAATACACACAAGGAAGCCCTCTCGTGGATCATGAGAACATAAGTAGTGCCATACTGGGTCAGACCAATGGTCCATCGAGTCCAGCACCTGTCTCCGATTGTGGCCAATCTTGACTGTGATCCTGTAACGTCTGAAATTACCCATTTAATCCTCACCACTGCTCCTTTTAGTTTCCTTCTAACTAGTTTCCTCATTTTAGCATAGTCTCGCTTTTTAAAGTTAAATGTTACTGCAGTAGTTTTATTTACCATTCTCCCTCCAATAATTGTCAAATTTGATTATATTATGATCACTATTGCCAAACGGCTCCACAACTGTTACCCTTTGGACCCTACGTAGGACTAGATCCCAAAGTAGCTCCTTCTCTTGATGGTTCCAGAACCAGCTGCTCCAAGAAGCAGTCATTTATGGCATCTAGAAACTTTACCTCCACGTCACGCCCAGGGGAGACATTCACCCAGTCAATATTACGGTAACTGAAATAACCCATTATTATTATTATTATTATTATGTTACCGATTTTAGTAGTCTGTCTAATCTCCACTAGCATTTCATAGTCAGTCTCCCCATCCTGGTCAGGGGGATGGTAGTATAGCCCCACGGCTATACACTTCCCCATTAGGCATGGAATTTCCATCCATAGAGATTCCAGACAGAGTACAGTTCCCTTCCTGTACAATTTTAATCCTACTTGACTCATTGCTGTCTTTAACATATAGATCCACCCCACCACTTGTTTGATCTACTCTGTCATTTTGATGTATTTTGTACCCTGGTATTACTGTATCCCATTGGTTATCCTCATTCCACCAAGTCTCTGAGATGCCTATTATGTCTAAATCTTCGTTTTGTGCCATGTACTCTAATTCTCCCATCTTACTTTTCAGAATTCTAGCATTTGCATATAGACACTTAAATGTATTATTTTTATTTTTATTCTTAGTCTGCTCATTATAAGTAACAGTTTCCGGTAATTTTTGGAATCATTTATACTTGTCTGTTCTGCACTGATTTCCACCTGTGCTCCCTCAACTTCTTTGCTATTCTCTATATTAGGTTACTCTAATATCCCTGAATTAACAGCATCCTTTGGACATGCCTCAGTCTGAACCACATGCTCCTGAGCACCTGTCTGCTTTGTCCCAGATTCTACTTTAAAAGCTGCTCTTAACTCCTTTTTTAATTTTTAGCACCAGCAGCCAGGTTCTGTTCTGGTTAAGGTGGAGCCCATCCCGTCAGTATAGGCTCTCCCTTCCCAAAAAGGTTCCCAAGTTCCTAATTAATCTAAAGCCCTCCTCCCTTCACCATTGTCTCATCCATGCATCGAGTCTCTGGAACTTAGTCTGCCTCTGGAGTCCTGCGCGTGGAACTGGAAGCATTTCTGAGAATGCTACTCTGAAGGTTCTGGACTTCAGTCTCCTACCTAGAAGCCTAAATTTAGCTTACAGAACCTCCCTCCTATATCTCATCCTATGTCATTGGTACCCACATGACCACAACAGCCGGCTCCTCCCCAGCCCTCTCTAAAATTCTGCCTAGGTGGTGCGTGAGGTCAGCAACCTTCACACCAGACAAGCCATTTACCACGCGGTCCTCACAGCCACCAGCAACCCAGATATCTACATTTCTAATAATCGAATCACCAACTACCACAGTCATTCTACTCCCACCCCCCTGGGCACACACCCCTGGAGATGTATCCTCAGTGCAAGAGGATAACACATCACCTGGAAGGCAGGTCTCAGCTAGGGGACCACTTCCTGCCATTCCAGACTGATGCTCTCCTTCTTGGAGGCCTTGCTCCTCCAAGGCAGCACAGAGGCTGCCAGAGTGGAGGTGGGATCAGGTCTCACACAGCGGAAGCAGGAAGAATTCATCAGAGCTGTGTAGTAAGCTTCAAGTAATAAAGTATTCTAACTGTTATTGGTGCTATCCTGATTTCATAAGCACCCACCTGAAACAAGCCCCTCGGTGCCCAAGATGCTCAAAGTTCGTCTGGGTTGCAGAAGTGTCTGTGCGGGAAGGGTAGCCAAAAATTTCCATTGCCTAGGTCGGCAAAAATTCCTGCACCAGTTCTGCCTGTGGGATCTGGCTTCAATTCGTTACTCCACCACAAACGTCTTGTTTTTATCTCAGGCATGACTTACAAAGGGTGGCTTATTAGGTACTCTGCGAGACCTTTAAAGCAGTACTTAGGTGTCAGGCACCTCGGTTCCCCAGGCTGGAACCCTGCTTGGGCCAGAAATCTGGGCCTGACACAAGTGCAAACTTGATGCAGTCCGGCTCATGTGATTTCAGGCCCAATGTCAATGGCTGTCTCCCTGCACAGACATGGAGCATCCTAAGCCGCCAGGCCACATCAGAAAGGGGGCAGGTTGCTCCATTCCAACAACGCCAAGCAGTCCCTCACAGAGAGAGTGCCCCTAGGTCACAGCACTTCCTAGGAGCAGAGCTTCCCACAGTTGAGGTCCCATCAGTTAGGGTCCCATCCCCTGGCAGCTGGGTTCTTGCAGGCCTCTACCTCTGGCAACCTGTTTCAAAGAGCATTAATCACTCAAAGAACTGTTTATAAATGCACCTTTACCCAAAATAAGACACACACACATGTATATCTGTGTGCATTTATCTGTAAATATATATGTAAATATGCCTTTATAGAGATCTTTTCTGTATAAGTCCAGCCCTTAGTCTGTCTGTGCCACAATTCCCCATCTATAAAATAGAAAAAAACCTCACCTCACAGGGGTGTTGTGAAGATAAATACATTAAAAAGGAGGAAGTACCAGGGACATATAAGTAGCTTAGAGCAGTGATTCCCTACAGCCCCCCTTTTCAGATTTAAATATAATCCCATGACCCCAGACAGCAACAAAGACATGGAAAGCATACTAAATATCAATGGAAGTCATAACCTTGATTGTGGATGGAGCAAGAAACCCCCACTTGGGGTCCTGACCCACATCTTGGAAAGCTCAGGCTTATGTCGTTAATGATCCTGGATAGACAGTGAAGCACACTGGGGGTTGAGCGAGAAAAGGAGCATAGAAATTGGACGTTTGGACAGTCACTGCATTGATTGGATTTGCCGTTTTTAGAAATGTGCCCATTAAGAACAGTGTGCTGCTGGTGACAATACCATGGTAGTTAAAAATACAGTAATACTAAATTAGTGAGTCAAAACAAATTATTATTACCAACACCTACAGCCCAAAATTTGTCTGGTTATTTTAAGCAGCATGTGAAATTTGAAAACTCTGCATAGGCAATGGTAAACAACAATTAATTAAAGACAAGACCCGCAGCCACATACATATATGACAAACATCAATGAGTGTGACCCTTCTCTTTCCTTGCAGCATTTGGGATGATTATGAACATCCTGTGACATCACAGCAGCTCATACTGGGGACTTGCAGGCAATTTTAGCCTGTTACATATATACATTTTTGGCATTACCTTTTCAGTGCCAGATGCTAAGCCCCAAGCAATGCTAGTATTGCCAGCCCCAAGCAGTCAAAATTCAGGAGTCAACGGCTCCAAAATCATGATTAGGTTTTTTCCCCCTTTTTTTAGTCTTAACAATACTACACTTTACGGTTCTTTTTATTTGCATTATAGTGATTGAGTCTTCTGGGTAAGGCCAGGTCACATGTTCAAGATTTGGTTCACAACCATGAGGGCTAGAAACTTCTTTTTAAAATGAAAGTCAGAATTCTCACATGCATACATGACTGTTGACAGGGCTTAAAGAAATGGTGAAGATTTTTTTCCCCCTTCCATGGGCCATTTTGAAAATTAATATAAGCTCAGTGGACTGGATAAGAGTTGGGAGTATTCAAGGGGTGTGCTCAGGATGGGTGAAGGAAGAGCAGGTTCAAATCATGGACCTGTGCCATGGATCCATCTCCTATTCTGGCATCATGCCCTCATCTCTCCTTCCTTCCCCTTTGCTCACTCATCCAGTGCTTCAGGGGAAGGACCGAATCTGCAGGCGACATCCAGATGTTAGGAAGGGGCCAAATAAAAAGCAGCCAGAGGTTCTTCCCACCCCTGGTGTAAAGGAATCAGTTATGAAGAGACTCATGATAAAACCACAAGGGTTGCCAATAGTGTGCACAATGAAAGTTAAAAGGCATGGTCTTGGCTCCAAATTTATCCCGTTGCTGCAATTTGCCCTTCTTGCTGATTGACAGAAGAACAAAATGTTAGGAATGGTTGATATTTTCAGACCAAGTGTCTTTTCCTGTAAATCAGCTATTTGTATTTCTGGAAATTAACATTTTTTTATGACTAAGTTTCATTTCTAACTGATTTTTTTTTTCTTTCAATTTTCTGAAGTCTTTTGCCAGAACCTTTTGGAACTCTGTTGCTTTCGTTTCAGTTTTTGACAACTGAAATTTATTAAAACATCAATCCCCCTCCTCCCCCCATTTCTCACAAGCCAAAATGGAATGAAAAAATAAAGTCAAAAGTCAAAATGGAATGAAAACTGGGTAAATTTTGGGGTTTCCAAATCTGAATGTGCTTGGTTTTCAGGAACTATTAAAGAAAATCTACAAAACAAAAACCTTTACATTTCAAGTCTTTCTAATGAAAAATATATGTTAGATTTTCAGACTTTTCCTCACAAAAGACTTCCCAGATTTTGACTGGCTCTTGAAAACCTAATACCACCACCTGAGCTGTTCCTCTCTACTCAGCCCTGATCAGGCCTCAACTAGAGAGCTGCATCCAATTTTGGGTGCCTTATGTTAAGAAGGATACAGACAAGCTGGAGAGAATTTAGAAGACAACAACAAAGGTAACAAAGAGGTTGGAGAGAAAAGGCCTACAAGGAGAGGCTGAAAGAGCTGGGGATGTCTAGCCTAAAAAAAATAAGATTAAGGGAGACATGATTTCAGTTTTTTTCAAATATGTAAAAGGCTGCTCTAAGCAAAGTGATGCCCAATTTTTCTCTCTAAGGATAAGACTAGAGATAATGGGCTTAAATTAAAGGAGAAAATATTTAGGGTAAACATGAAGGGGAAAACTTCTGTCCACCAGGACAATTAGGCAGTGGAATAATTTGCCAAGGGAAGATGTGGAGGTGCCATCACTGGAGGCCTTTAAAAATGGATTAGTAAGGGATGCCATAGGTACTGTGCATCCTGCTTAGTGGCTAAACGAGATAATCCTGGGGGTTCCTTCCAGCCCTATGATGCTAAGGGTGCAGGCACATGATGCACTTATCACACCTTGGGCAGCCTTACCCCACTCCAGGCAGCCTTACCATACAATGCAATTAATTGCGTGCCTGGCAGCCGCCAGTTGTTCCTCCCCACCATGGAGGTGGGAGGGGGGCAGCTGGATGCTAAGCACCGTGTCCTTGGGAAAAGGCTGAGGACACAGCACATAGAAGCCTTACCCAAAATGGGGTAAGGCTGCCCAAGGTGCAGTAGCTTGTGTTTCCAGTTGCCGTCTGCTTCACCACATGGCGAGGTCCACTGTGGGGTTTTGGGAAGCGCCCACTAGCTCCAGTCCCACGTGGCCACATCACAGCCAGGGGTGGAATAGTGGTTGGACTTGGGGGAGGGAGATGGGGCAGGGCTGGGTGCCCACTTGTATGGGCCTGCCCAGCGCCATGATGGCAGGAGATCTGACAGAGGTCCACCTGGCTTCCCCGTAGGTGGGGGCTGACCATCTGCCCTGCTCCCCACACTGGCCCTGCGATGTGGTGGCTGTGCTTGCCTGCCACACGGCCGCATGGGGATCAGGCTCTCAGTAGCGCATGTGGCTGCACCATAAGATGTCTCCTGTACCTGGCTGAGCCTGGGTCTTTTCCTGACAGGACTTCTGCCCTCGGCCCTACTTCCCCCCTCTGTCTCAGAGCCTTTCATCCTGACATGAATAGAATTCCCCTGCTCTAGGACAAATCAACAGCAGTGACTTTGTATCTCTATGGAAGGACATATCATCACCTGCCATTCTGTTACAGATCCCTGCCCAGGAGAGTGTGCTTTGAAATGTCATCTTAATAGGCATAGTGTGCAAGAGGATGGGGAGAAAGACAAAGAAGGTTACAGCAACTGAGCCATATGGGCCACTTGAGTCAGTCCAGTCTCTGTTGCAGGTCATGCCCACATGAGGGGCTAATCACATGTGAAAGGGTGTCATTTTTTTACCATGTGTTGGCTAACATATTCAGATCTTCATGTAAACAGACTAATGTGTTAGAGAGTGACTGGAACAAAATTAGCCCCAATTACCTAACATGCTAAGAGACATTATCCTGTTTATCCAAAAAAATTGAACATGGCTTGGGGCAATTTAATGTTTCATTAGACACACATTAGCCATGCGAGATGTATTTGGCACGGGTCTGGCTGTGTGTCAAAGCCCGGCAGGCTGCTCTAAAAATCCGAAAACAAATGAAACCACCACCGTGGGAGTTTGGTCCAACCATGGCCAGTGTTTGGGACCAGTTCCCCATAGCAGCACTGGTCAGCTACTGCCACTGTGGAGGGATTGGGAGAAGTTTGTGGGTCACTATTTGATGTGACTCAAAACTGATACCCAGTCTGCCTGACAGCCCTCAGTTCCCTTCCCAGCCAGAGGCTGGGAGTGTTCTGCCTGCAACAGTCCTTGGCCAGGAAGCACTCAGGACTGTCACTGTGGCAGACAGAGCCATGGCTGTCCTCACATGATGCAGTCCAGCACAACTGGACTTCTGCTATGGGAGTTCTTCTAACACCTTGCTTTCTACAGCCTTGCTCCAGGCATGCAGCCTGCGTGAACCCACCCTTAGTTAACACAAGTCGACCCTTCCTGTAAACGTATTAATTATTATTATTATAAGCATTTATACAGAGCCAGCGATGTACCTGGCGCTTTACAAAGAATAAGATAGACACGGTCCCACATATCCCTACAGCCTCAGTCCTGGGCACTGTCAGCAACAGTAGCTGTCATTCAAGGTTCCAGACTCATTTGGAACAATTTGGTCCGAAATGCAGACCTGAAGGAGAGAAATGTAGCCAGGACACCATACACAGGAGAGCCTCCCCCACACGGGGCAGCACAAACACACTCATCCCCAAAACGCAGCTACCAAACAGAGCAAATATCCACCAGGCAGAGTGAGCAAATTGATCTTACACCGAGCCAGGAAAACCCAGACCCTGTCAGATCCATATTTTGAGAGTCATGGGCAGAGCTTATCCCCCTCCTCTATCAGCCCCCAGGGCCAGGCATTCCATCTGTGGGGGAGGGATTGGTACCAACACATCACCTGAGCCCTGCTCTCACTGCAGTGCGCAGAGAGAGAAGGAGATTCAGAGTATAAGGACCCAATGAAACCAATACCAACTCCTTAACCTGTTCTAGATGGGGCTTCTGAAGCCAAGCTTGTCATTCAAGTAGGGTGGCCGCTGATGCATCTCCAGAATACAGGCCACGGGGGAGAGAATACAGGCCATGGGGGAGGGAAAGCACAGCTGGCTCAGGGATCCTTCCCTCAGCCAGGGCTGACCAACAAACGCGGGGGGGGGGGGGGGGGAGGGGGTTGTACAGATCGAAAAAGTGGACATGTTCTGGAAAATCCAGATGCTATGGTAACCGTAGCACTCCTCCCATCCTCCCCCCAGACCACTGGCTCATCTCCTAGTCCACATGCTGTCAGTGCTGCTGTTCCTGTCCAGAAGTCAAGAGATCATGATTTCCAGAGGGAGTGATAGTTGCAGTGCCAGCAGCATGTGAAAAATACAGGGGGAAATGCAGGACAACAGACAAACCCTTCAAAAAAACAGGACCAATGACCACCTTACACTCAAGCACAGGGGCAATCCGTTCCCTGCATCTCACACCATGTGGGCACTGGGCTGCTGCATTCTGTGCCAGCTGTTGCTGCTTTCCTCTGCCCCTCAAGGGTAGCCTGACAATTTAGTCAACGTGCAAGCGTCAAGTCATAAGCAGCAGATGCTTTTGTGTAGATTTTGTTCGGAACAGGACAGCAATTTCTCCTGCCCCTCCTTTAATGGGATACGGAGAGATAAGAGGCCTGGCAACAAAAGATTGAGCTAATGCTTCAAACACCAAGCTCTTGTGTTTAATTAGAGGTGTTGCTTTGAGTGGGACACTGTAGGAACATGTGCATTAACAGTATCATAACCTTACATAACAAAGCCCTTCTTTTTCAGATCTATACAGTTATATCAGAGGAGGCTCTTCTTCTGCGAGGAACAGCACAGACGTGGAAATCCTCACTGCAGAATGACTCCCAGGAGTTCTGGGGATTGGGGAAAAATAAGCAACTGTGAATGTTTTTAGGCACGCGCCTCCCCAACCATTACCTACCCATCATGCATGTTGCAGGGCTGCCCAGTGTGCCAATGCGGCCGTGCAACATGCACGATGGGTGGGTGGTGGGTGGGGAGGTGCTTGTCTAAAAACACCCAGACATTTCCATGCTATTTCCTCCCTATTTTGCTCCCTACTGACTCATGCCAATTATCTCCAGGCATCGCTTATTCACTCACACCACCCAGCAACAGGCTCTGCATATCACAACATGGAGATGCCATCACTCCCTCCAGGAAGCTTGGCAGCAGCAACCCTAGCATTATTCTCATTTTGGGAACCCCGCTGTTAGCAGCATGCACAGTGGGCACTAGTGCTCCTCCCCTTATGGTGCCCCCTAGTGGTAGCTGCAGTGAAACACTGGTAGTGAGAAAACAGCAACATTTGCCAGCTTGACTAAATGCACAAAAGCAGTCTCATTTATGCCCAGCTCTGTGTCACAATGAAACTGTTTTGGAGGCAAGCCTGCTTCTCCAGCTACTTTCCCCTTGTTTTCCAAATATCTGGCAGACTCTTGGGTGGCAAGGCTAGAACAGCAGATCAGGTTTGACATGAAGTTTGACATCTTTGGTGTCTAGACTGCTTTAAGAAAACATCAGGTTGAACCAATGTGAATCCAATAGACTCCTTGGCTCTAACTGACTTCAGCAGAATTGAGGAGGGCCCTTGGCTCATTAGGTGGAATCAGTGGAGGGACATGGACTTCAAACTGGCATTTCTGGGATTTCTGGGCAGTGGCTGGCTCTACAGTACCACTGCTGTGTGTTCATGTGGGCCTTGAGCCCCACTTGCAGGCACATCTATTCCTCACATCCCTGACTGCTGATTGGCTAGCTAGCTGTATAAAGGTCTGCCACCCAGGAGCAGGCAGCTAGGTGGAACAGGGTCAGGAACAGTGTCCTACCTAGCTTCCTGTTGTTAATAGGCAGATCTTTATACAGCCTACCGGCCAATTAGCAAGCAGGGATGGGGGGTGGCACATGAGGAACAGATGCCTTCAACCAGAGCTCAAGGTCAGGGATATTACACATGACTGGTGCTGTAGAGCCAGCCACTTCCTGGAAATCCCAGCAACACCATTACGAGGCCCATACTCCTCACAGTCTGTGCATCCTTCAAGGATTTTGTTTATTAGCAAGCTGCTTGCTAGTAAACATGGAAGACCAGGTTTGTAAGCTTTTGAAACAACAGCAATGCACCCTGGCCCTGGTGAGAGTGCCAAGAGAGGGACAAGCTGCTTGGCTGGATGGCAGGAACAGAATGATACTCAATCACATGAAAACTGAGCTTTTTTTTGTAAAACCTCATTTCCATATGATATGTTCTGACTTCCTACACTTTATCCTCCAAAGAGAACAAAGAAGAGCTGCTGAGAAGCCCCTGCTTTTCTTTCCCAGTGGTACAGTTACCAGAGCACAAGGGGGCTTGGTTAAGCCCAGGCCCTGGTGTTAGGGCTCTGCCCTGAACCCTTGGCTTTGGGACCTGAGCTATGGCTGGTTTGCGTTGTTGCCCCTCTGCCACCGTTTGACCCATTTGGGTATGGAATGTCTGCAATGATCTCTTCTCCTCCTCCCGCCCACTGCTTGGAACCACACCTGCCAGCTCCCTGGTTGGTCCCAGTCTTCTTATAAGAAGGGTTGGTGGAGCATCTGCCGCTGCTTTCCTGTATGGGGCTCTGCAACACCTTCTGGTGTTGAATTTCTGTCATACAGATTTAGTCTTCTTGTTATATTGCTTCCCTTCCCTTCAGCCTCCCTCTAGCATTTGTCTATTTTACCTTGTCTTTAGCACACCTAGTCCCTGTCAACTTGGGTTTTGGCTTCCCCTTTCTAGCTTCTGAGTGCCCTTTCAGCCTCCCTTGGAGTAGCCTTTCCTCTCTCCTTAGCCTCCCAGTATCCCTTCCTTAGTACCCTGTTTGCATCTGGGTCTTTTTATAGTCCTGCTCTTTTACCTGCTTAGTGCTTATTAAGTCTCCTTCCATAGCCTTGAGTTGTTCCAGATATTGCTTGCTAAGAGTCTGGTTTCCCCATTGTGTAGTTCTTGGGTACTGCCTTGTTAAGTGCCAGATTCCGCTGTAGTATTTTCATAGCTATTTGTATCCTGTCTTGTGGTACCTGCTTCCCTCCTTAATTCCCTATTGCTTCTTCCTTAGTTGGCTCATCCCCCCTCTACAGTGGCTCCTAGTCTCTCTTGGTGTACCCTAACCCTTTCTCTTTCCTGTATTATGTGTTGCTGTGTGTGCCCGTCTCTCCTCTGTGCACTTGTTCCTCCTCTCTAGTCTTGTTAGTTCCCTTCCCTCCTGGTTGCACTCCTCCTGTCCTGTGTAATTAACACTCGCTTAAAGTTATGCCCTATGTCTGGTCCATCCTCTTTCCCTATGTTCTGCTATTCCTCTTTAGACTACCCTGGTACTCTTGGTTTGACCNATTAACTTACCATTGCTGGGTTATGATGGATGAGTGACCATCTAAAACACATTTTAAAAAAACATTTTAAATTGGTAGCACAGCTAGCAGCAGTTCTAACAATAATTTCCTTTCCTTACAGGTCTGTCAAAGACAGAATTACACTGCAGTCCTAAGCCAAAAAGAAAACCCATACAAATACTAGACACTCACACCCCACACACAGAAGGTTGAAATTCTCCCATGCCCAGAGAAACATGCAAAAATAAACCCTATTCTGAGCTCTAAAGCAGCTCAGAAGCTTCACATATGCTCCCTAAACTGGGATAGATTTCACTAAGATGGATAATGGGACAGTCTTCAATCTCTGTGCTTTTGAAGTTTGAAGAGAAAGGTCAAGTCAAGCCAAGAGGAGCAGGAGCAAAGCAATAGAGGAAAGTCGGACAGAATAGAATAAACGGGGGGATGGGGGATGTGTCATGTATGTTTTTATAATCTTCATCAAGGGATTAATATTGTTAACACAACTCTTATTTGTAGGCCCTCCAGTAACAGTAATGACCCCAGGGTTGTCGTAGACAGTCATAGGACATATCATGGCTGTAGCAGCAGCATTCAGTGATGTTGGCAGCTTGGGGAACTTTTATCTAATGCTATCATTGCAGGTATAAATGATGTCATGAGTTCTGAGGCACCCAGCCCAACGAGTTCACCCGGATTCCCTTCCAGAGAGCAGCACTTCCATGGCTGCCATTTTAAATAAACCAGGCTATCAGGGGAATGTAATCTGGCCCATTTCCCCAGCTGACATGTTGACCTATAATCAAAGAGACCAGAGACTAAAAGTTGAATAAGTTTATTAAAGAACTTGTGGTGATTCTTTTTTTCATTTTGATGCTACAAGAACTAAGAAACCTCTCTCTCTTTCCATCAAAAATGTTCACAACTGGGAGTGGCACAGATGGGGTGTTTTTTAATGCCGGGTTACTATATGTTGGATGCTTGACTTGTGGGTCCTGTGCACATGTTCAGGTCACAATGACTGTCCTATTTGGGATGGAGAAGGAATTTCCCTCCAGTTCAAAGTGGCAATTGACTCCAAGGTTTTGGGTTGTTTATGGGGTTTGTTTGTTCGTTTTGCTTTCCCCTGCAGTGTGGGTGTGGCTCACTAGTTTGAGCCATTTTGGATCTATATTTAAATCTCCCCCATTATTTCAGACATTGGTGTGTTCTGCTCAGGGGCATAGCTACCACAGAGCAAGGGGGCTCAGTTGAGCCTGGACTCCGGAACTCTCAGAAGGCCCTTTGCAAGCTGTCCAAGTGCCGCTAGGAAATTTTCAGAGGCGGCTGAAACGGGCCAGCACAACATACCTGCCCACTTTGAAAATTTCCTAGTGGCACTGACTCAGGCTGCTTGCTAAGGGCCCTGCCAAGAAGGAAGTGTTCAAAGTGGGTTGGCGTGAAGCGCTGCCTCCATTCCCACCCATTTCTAAAGCTTCTTTTCTGATGGGGCTGCTGCTGCTCTGGGTTGGGATTGCTATGCGCTGGGATAGCGCTGTCTCTTATACACATCTAGATGTGTATAAGAGACAGGCCCAGGCCCTGGTGTTAGGGCTCTGCCCTGAACCCTTGGCTTTGGGACCTGAGCTATGGCTGGTTTGCGTTGTTGCCCCTCTGCCACCGTTTGACCCATTTGGGTATGGAATGTCTGCAATGATCTCTTCTCCTCCTCCCGCCCACTGCTTGGAACCACACCTGCCAGCTCCCTGGTTGGTCCCAGTCTTCTTATAAGAAGGGTTGGTGGAGCATCTGCCGCTGCTTTCCTGTATGGGGCTCTGCAACACCTTCTGGTGTTGAATTTCTGTCATACAGATTTAGTCTTCTTGTTATATTGCTTCCCTTCCCTTCAGCCTCCCTCTAGCATTTGTCTATTTTACCTTGTCTTTAGCACACCTAGTCCCTGTCAACTTGGGTTTTGGCTTCCCCTTTCTAGCTTCTGAGTGCCCTTTCAGCCTCCCTTGGAGTAGCCTTTCCTCTCTCCTTAGCCTCCCAGTATCCCTTCCTTAGTACCCTGTTTGCATCTGGGTCTTTTTATAGTCCTGCTCTTTTACCTGCTTAGTGCTTATTAAGTCTCCTTCCATAGTCTTGTGTTGTTCCAGATATTGCTTGCTAAGAGTCTGGTTTCCCCATTGTGTAGTTCTTGGGTACTGCCTTGTTAAGTGCCAGATTCCGCTGTAGTATTTTCATAGCTATTTGTATCCTGTCTTGTGGTACCTGCTTCCCTCCTTAATTCCCTATTGCTTCTTCCTTAGTTGGCTCATCCCCCCCTCTGCAGTGGCTCCTAGTCTCTCTTGGTGTACCCTAACCCTTTCGCTTTCCGATACCTGTCTCTTATACACATCTAGATGTGTATAAGAGACAGCTTTAGCACTCTGATACATGGGAGATTCTTCCTGGAGGCCTCCTGTTTGGGTGGGGGGCTGCATACATATTGCATCCCCTTTCTTCTGCCTTTGTTTTTGGGGTTCTCTCTGACAATTTTAGAACTATCTCTGAGGTTCTGATAATATTTGATATTGCCTGCATCCACACTTTGCCAGCCCTAACCAGCCTGCTAAGCTGATACATTGGTGGGCTATTCCTGGGGAGGGGCTGGTGTTAGGGTGGCATATTGCTGCCAGTTGAGCTACTGTCGTACAGTCAAGCTACACTGCACCTTGCCATGACCAACAAGCAACAGTGCATAGAGCAAGTGCCAGAGGACAATACCAGTAGCACTAATTAACTTACCATTGCTGGGTTATGATGGATGAGTGACCATCTAAAACACATTTTAAAAAAACATTTTAAATTGGTAGCACAGCTAGCAGCAGTTCTAACAATAATTTCCTTTCCTTACAGGTCTGTCAAAGACAGAATTACACTGCAGTCCTAAGCCAAAAAGAAAACCCATACAAATACTAGACACTCACACCCCACACACAGAAGGTTGAAATTCTCCCATGCCCAGAGAAACATGCAAAAATAAACCCTATTCTGAGCTCTAAAGCAGCTCAGAAGCTTCACATATGCTCCCTAAACTGGGATAGATTTCACTAAGATGGATAATGGGACAGTCTTCAATCTCTGTGCTTTTGAAGTTTGAAGAGAAAGGTCAANTTCGGACCTGTCACCTCCCTTGGTCTCCAGACATGGGCGATACCTGATGGTGATCTCGGCTACAGCCTTAGAGCTTAGCTGCCACTAGATCTTGAGGAAATGTCTACCCATTTGGTGGGGTCTTACTGCCTTAGCCTCTGCCTGCCATGGAGTGTGGTGTGTGTTTGCCTCTTCTTGGTTCCTGCAAAGCTTCGCTATATTCACTCGAGTGCCTAGAGTGGTACTGAGCCTTCCCTGACTAACCGTGACAGGGTCCTACCTCTGGTTCTACTTACAGTTTTTTACAATCTCTAGCGGTGCCCCCTGATGCCTGCGCTTTGGGGAGGCCCTTTACAAGAGGCCTGAGCACTGGTAGGAAATTTTCAGAGTGGGTAAGGGGGAAGGAGCGAGGCTAGCACTCTGCCTCTGCCTTGCTCTTTCCTCCACCTACTCTGAAAATTTGCTACCGATGCTCAGGAAGGAGGTTTTCAGAGTGGGCCCCATAGAACAGCAGTATGGCTCTCAGGGGGCTCCCAGTCACCTGCATCTGGGCCCTTTGCAGAGCAGGGGGCTGCCCCACCAAGGTAAGCCTTGCCCCTCCTCCCCAGAGCCCCCATCCCTTGCTCTTGGCAGGGTGGGGAGACATAATTGGAACATGAGTCTTACTATGACCCAACTTCTCCCGAAAACAGAGTCAGAGCCTGAAAATGACGGGGAAAGGAGGGGAGGCGGAGACAGGAGTAGCCCCTGTCCCGGCTTGTGCTTGGGAAGGGGAATGAGTAGGGATGGGTTCAGAGGTCAAGACATAGCCCCTGCCCCCTTTAGCAAAATTCTACTTGCACCCTTGATCAAGAGTAAAACTATTTCTTAATCAAAAGCATTTAAGTTATTGCTGCATATTTCTTATTTAGATTACAGTGAGGGTTACCTTACCATATATGCACATTTTATTTATCTATTATTTATTTTATTTAAACAATTTTATACCGCGCTCCTCCTGCCAAGGCAGCTCAGGGCAACTAACAATTCATAAAATAGAAATAAAATACAACAGTAATAAATATGTCATAAAAACACTGTAAAACACTGGAGGTTGTCCAAAAACAAACAAGCTCAAAGACCCCCAAACCCACCCTAACCCAACTCCCCACACCCATCTCCCTCACCAAAGGCCTAGTGGAACAGCCAGGTCTTACATATTCGTCGGAAGGAGGGGAGGTCTGAGGCCACTCAGGCCTCTGCCGGGAGGGAGTTCCACAGTCTTGGTGTGGCCACTGAGAACACCCTCTCCATCGTCGTCCCCCGGGATACCCGTGGGACTTCAAGAAAGGCACCCCCAGTTGACCACAGGGGTCAACTGCAGACCCTGGGGTGTGAGGTGGTCCCACAGATAAGCGGCGCCTAGGCCGTTTAGAGCTTTATAGGTAAGTACCAACACCTTGAATTGGACCTGGAAGACCATAGGCAGCCAGTGCAGTGAACGGAGCACTGGTGTAATATGCTCCCGGTGACCCATCCCAGTAAGGAGGCGGGTCTCTGCATTCTGCACCAGCTGCAGTCTCCGAGCCGTCACCATGAACAGCCCCACACAGAGCACATTCCAATAGTCCAGTCTTGAGTTGATGAAAGCATAGACAATAATGGTTAGGTTGGAGTCTGAGACATGGCCGAAGCTGCCGGACCAGATGTAACTGGCGAAAAGCACTCCTCACCACAGTACCCACCTGGACATCCAGGCAGATTCAAGAATCAAGGAGGACTTCCAGACTACAAACCTGAGGAACCAGCGGGGGGTGAACCCCATCAATGATGGGGGACGCCAACCCCACCGCCTTCCCCACTAACATCACTTCCGTCTTGTCAGGATTCAGCTTCAGTCAGTTCGCCCTCATCCAATCCCCCACCACTGCCACGGGAGCCAATGCAGCCCTGCAACCTGTATTTCTAAGTGCCCTCTAAAAATGTCCATATATGGCCACCCTAATTATAGTGATGTCTAGAGCAGTGGTTCTCATAGTGGGGGGTAGGCCCCACAAGAAGGGCACAGAAGGTATTCTGGAGGGGTTCCGGAAGGAGCACAACCGGCAAACCCCTACTTCCACTCTGACTGAGCTGGGGGGAAATTCCAAATTGATGGAGGAGCAAGGGAGAGAGTCAAAGAACAAGGAGGAAGAGAGAGGAAGCAAGAGGTGGGTGGAAAGAGGACGAGAGAAGACAAAGAAGCAAGGTATGTAAGTGAAGGGGCATCAACTACTATAGACGAGGGAAGTGGGTGCATAGTTTTAAAAGTTTGAGGTACACTGGTCAGAGGTCCCATTCCATCATCGGGGGCAGGGCCCCATTGTCCTAGCAGCATCGTTTGCACACAAGATAGACCCAAGCTAGGGGGTTTAGAGCAAGAATGGGGAACCTCAGGTGTGGGGGGCAATGCAGCCCACAGCTAGTTGGCCCGGAGCGCCCTCCTGTGCATCTGTCAGTTACCCTTGTCCATGGGGTGGGACACACGGGAGAGTGTTCTCAGTTGCTGCCCCCATGTTGCGGAACTCCCTTCCCCTAGGAGGTTTGCTTGAACTCAAGTCTGGCTATCTTCTGCAGGCGGTGCAAAACTTTATTTGGAAAAGCATTTGGCAGGCAGGGATAGGTGGGGTTTGGGTGGGGTTGCAGGGGAGGATGGGAGTTTGAGGGCAGGGTATTTTTTGTATGACTTTACATTAACTGTTTTTCATTTGTGGATTGTGAGTCACCTTTAGTCCTGTGGGAAGAGGGCTTAGAAATTAAATAAATGAATAAGTTCTAGTTCCTGAATCTATCATCTAGCCCTTGGATCCAGTCCCTACCACCAAACACTGAAAACGCCCTTGGGGTAAAGGAGCAAATCTGAGGGCATGCATTCAAGAAAAGTGGACAGATCCATGGCACAAATCCATGATCTGGACCCTCCCCTTCCTGAGTGCACCCCTTAACCCTTCCACCTCCAACTTCTATATGGCCCTTAGAGCTTGTACTAACTTCTAAAGTGGCCTCTGAGAGGGAAAAGGTTCCCAATCCCTGGTTTAAAGAACCTTCTACAGTAAAGAAATACTTTCTTGCTTGCCAGGAATTGTCAGCAACAGCAACCAGACTGCTCATCATCTCATTTAATATGTTTGAGCGTTCCAGTTTGCAGAGAAAACTTGAAAAGATCTTGCATGGGACTAAGCATTTGCTTGGCGCACAGGCCTGGCCTTTGAATTTGCAGGGCCCAGGGCAGAGATAAAATGCAGGGGCCCTCCCAATGGCCCCACCCCCTTGGCAACCCCTTCTGCAGGGCCCTAAAGGTGCCCCATGTTTGGGGCCCTGCTGGGAGGGAGTCAGGTCCCACATCATGCATGGTGAAAATGGGGGCCACTATGGGACCCTTGAAAAGAGCAGGACCCGGGGCAGTCGCCCTGTGGTGAAGCCTGCCCTGCTAGAGTCTGACAATATTCTGGCAAATGGGAACTGGTCTATCCACATCGGGGTTATATTGACAAAATGGTTGGTTCTGGTTTGGGATACAGCTCATTTTGGCTGTTCTTGTTGTAGACAAAATGGGTGAAATTAGATTAGGGATCTTGTTGCTGACAATTCCTGGCAAGCAAGAAGGTATTTCCTAGTGTGCAAGGTCCTCTTTTAGCCTATTGTTTTATTTTATTTATTTATTTATATATATATCACTCCAGCAGTGTACCTGGCACTGTACAATCAGTAGTTTTAGACTGGTCCCTACCCCACAGGGCTTACAAGATTCCTTCCCACACAGGGCCTAGTATATACTAATAAGGTCTGATAATTAAGAGTAATTTTCACTAAGAAGCAGGTATGGGCTCTACAGCTATCTCAAGTAGGATAAAATAGAGTTGCAGGCCTAGAAGCTCCGGGAGCTGTAACTGCAGTCAAGACATGAGCTAATTCTCTCTCCTTTAAAATGGCTGTCATTAGACATATTTAAAAATTTAAGAGAGGTAGCAGACGTGAAAGATTAACATAATACTAACCAAAGTAAATGAGAACATAACGAATGGGAAATGTGTCTCTAAAATTATGATGATCAACAGGAAAACCTTGATTGCACCAGATGTGGCAAAGGTGGTCTGACAGAAGTCGGAGCAACTGGTGATAATCAGAAGGACACATACTGGGGAAAGGGAGTGAAAGTACCAAATTACTGGGATAATACTGATGAAAATAAGTGGGATTGGTTAATACAAACAAATGTAAGCTGCAGGGAAAGTGAACCAACCGGAAATGTGGGAATCTACGGTGCATTGTTTGGGTGTGGAACCCCTTTGTGACTGCAGACTTCCACCAGATCCCTAGGTGATTAGATAGGATTGAATACTCTATCTGTTCTGCAGTAGCTAACAATGTGTCCCTTGCTTTTGCTGGTTCCAGAGCCATATAAATCTGTGTTGTCATGTTACTGGCTTAGCATTTCACTTAACCACTAACGGCTATTAACAGTGAATTAAAATTCCATTTTACTCTGTAACTTTTTAATAAATCTCTTAACTGATCTTCACCAGTTCCATTGTTGACTCTAAAACGATGGCAATACTGCTGAGCAGTCAATGGTCATGCCTAGCAAGTAGTCCACACTTTTCTACTTAAAACTGAAGGTTAAAACTGCTGATTGTTTTAACAAAATGGCAGCTAATGAGCACAGATCTGGCCTTGCATAAGGGCAACCTGGAGCAACTGCCCTGGGGCCCACAGCGAC
>QEPC01009299.1:2731678-2764826 GCA_003113815.1 Sphenodon punctatus
ATAATAATCTGGCCAACAGGAACACACTTACCCAGGTGACTCTTTTTAACTATTCTTTTAGTCATGGCTAAGATGCCAAAACCCCACGCTATACAAAGTATATACATCTATCAAAATGTCCCACTTAATAAATAGTCAAAAGGAAAAGAAAATTTCAACCTTGTACAGAGAAAGCTTATACAACAGAAGACGGATAAATACTCATTATTTTGGTAATTTCTTTCTTTTCTTTTCTTTTATTACCAAAAAGATTCCTAATGCATACAAGACTGCAGACGAATCGTTACTCAAAAGCCGCCAGACTGTCTTTTCTTTAGGCGTCTGAACAACCCCAACCATAGTTAGTTGCAACGTTAAGATAACGCTATGTTACATCTGCGTACAAAGGACAAGTTCAAAGGAAGTGTTCAAGATCCTCAACAACCTTAAAGTTGCATACACATAATCTCTCATGATAAGGAACCCTCACCCATCTGTCCCTTAATACTGCTGTATCCAACTGATTTATTATTTTTAACTGTTTACTTGTTAGAATTATGATGATGCCCCCTGTTTCTCTAGCTAAGCCTTTGCACTGACTGTGCTACTTAATTTTCAGAATAATTCATTTGCTGTACCCACAATTAGAGTTGAGGCTTTTCCTAGGCAAATTAGTGCTTGGCCCTTTCCCATTACTGGGCTAGGAATTGTGTGACAACCACGCTAGTGTTTGTCTTTATTTTGCTTTGATTTTTTTCTGGCAGAATGGAGGGGATAGTTTAATATGAATGAAAGTGTGTAAGACAGTGCATAACCAGGGGCATATCAGCTCAACTACCATGGGAAGCTGAGGAAGAGGGAATAAGAGATGAAGCTGGCATGATGATTTTAGCAATGAACAACCCAAATTTCACTCTCACACGCATATAAAGACCCAGATACCATGCATGCACCTACTCTTGGCTTTCTCGCTTAACGCACGCACTTTGGATTAACTAGGTGGCAGCACAACTGAAAAAGCAGTAGGCACAGTCATAGAATCCAAGGTCAGAAGGGTTGTTGTGACATCGAAATGCCTTTACCATGCGATACCTCCAGAGTGCAGCAGATGAAAAGAACCCCAGATTTATCTGTTCAGAGGCCACAACAACCTCATGGAACCCCAACCTCCTCAGGGGACGAGCTGCAGTTGAAAACATGACTTCTAAAAGCACCCTAGAAGTTTGTTTCCTGAGTGTTGTGTTATTTTGGTGTTTTGTATGGGGGGGCAGTAGGTGGGACAGAGGATCAGATATTATCTGACCTTGGACTCTATGGTCAGAATCCACAGACCACTTACTGCAGAGTAAGTAAGAACATAAGAATTGCCATGCTGGGTCAGACTAATGGTCCATTTAGCCCAGCATTCTGTCTCTGACCCATTTCACATGGGCCGCGGTGCGCGGAGAGATGGGTGTGCACCACGGTGGGTGGAGATGGGTGTGCGGCTGTTCCCACAGGCGCACACCCATCACCACCCACCTCCACCCACGGAGCAACCAGCATTGGAGGGTGGAGATGGGTAGAGTGTGGGAGCACGCACGCAACCCCCCCCACCATGGACACCATTTCCACAGATGCCCCCCCAATGCACACCCACCACGGGCAGCGTTGGCAAGGGTCCCCCCCCCCCCGCCTGAAAGCGTGTATATTCTCACCAACAGAAGTTGGTCCAACAAAAGAGATCATTTGAACTACTTTGCCTTCATCTTTTTGAGATAGAGAGAAAAAGTGGTTTGAACTATATCTTTTATTGGAGCAACTGTTGTTTTTTCAGGTTGTGAAGATTCCATTTTATGTGGCAAATTTCAATATCTTCCACTGCAATCCAGAGATAGAGTGTGGTCACCGTGTTGATCCTAAGTGACAGAAGGTATTTTCAGAAGTGACGCTACCACACTTAGCCACACTTTACCACACTTAACCCCACCCCGAGGTCACAACCACCATCACTTGCGTTCGGTGGCTGCCAGATGTTCACCACTCTTTGCCCCAAACCAGGGTAGCAGTTGCCACCAGTTGTGATCTGGGAAAATTGCGGGCAACAGCATGGCGCTACCATGGTTCAGGGCAAAGTGTGGTAAGGAGCACTGTCGTGTCTGTTCTGGGTACCGGTCTATCCAGGGTGGGGTGGCAGCCATTACCCTGGATTGGGTCTAAGCGTGGTAGCGATACTTCTGAAAATACCCAGAGAGACAAAGTGGTTCGAATAATATCTTTTATTGGACCAACTGTTGTTGCTGTTTGAGAAAGGGAGACCAGAACTTCTCACAATATTCAAAGTGTGGATGCACCCCTGGATTTGTATTACAGCATTAGGATATTCTCTGTTTTATTTCCTATTCCTTTCCTTATAACTCCCAACATTCTGTTTGCTGTTTGGAGCACTGCTGCACACTGATCTGATGTTTTCAATGAGGTATCCATAATGATTCCAAGATCATTTTCCTTAGTGGTAACATCTACTTTGGAAACCAGCATTGTGTATGTATAATTCAAATGGTTTGTGGATTGCACCTCTGACTGTAGCTGCAGCTTATCAAGTTGTGCTGCTACCCTGTTAACCCAACGCTGCAGAACCAAGAGGCAGTGACTTGCCTGCATGAAGTCTGAACTCCCCAGACTTCAGCTATCTCAGTGAAAGGCAAACTAAAAGGATACATTAATAGACTCTAGCGGGGACATGTTTAAACATAAAAACGCTGCCTCTCCTGCAATGCCTACAGTAATTGAATCACGTCAATAATGAATCATTTCTTTCTTGTATTAAAAAAAAAAGTCATACTGCTCCGCTGAGGTCTGTCTATGTCTAAAATGAGTAAACATATTAGCTTATTGCGGAAACCCTGGTCTCCATCCCAGTGACGGCATTCCACCTCACCACATCACAATGCGGGCTTAGCCTGTATGCTCTGGCAGGGATGATCATTATGTATCCTCTCAAGTTAGAGCCACACCCTTGTGCACTCTCAAATAACAAGAAAATGCCCAGGGTAGGGATTCTCATAGTAATATTAACTCACCCACATTGAAACATAAAATAGCGATGCTGTTAAATGCCTCTTAAACGTACCTTCTACAGCGCGGGAAAGGTATGGCCCCAATTCTTCAAAGAACTGAGATGCTTAGTAATGAGCAGAGTAATGCCATCCCTAATCAACAGAGCACTTAAACCCATACTTCAGCCTCATTGGTTTTGTGAGGCTACCAGTTCCCTTTCAGACCTAAAGTGGGGGCATAGTATAATCTCTCATATCTAGGCACCACAGGGGACATGCTTTTTGTGTGGATTATAGAGGTCACAAAGCAAGCCCAGAACAAAGAAGAGGGATATAAAACATAGCTGGAACAAAGAAAGACCCAGATGTGGGAGCTTTTATACTTCATAGGTTTGTGGCACGTGCACAACATACTATTTTGCGTTCCAAAGTGAACCAGAAACATCATCCTCTGCTCGTAGTATCATAGGACTAGAAGGGTGATCTAGTCTAGCCCCCTGACATTAAACAGGATCTATTGTACTTACACCATCCGTGAGAGATGTCTAACCTATTGTGAAAGGTCTCCAGCGATGGGGCCCCCACGGCAATTTATAGAAGATACAGACTATACTATAAATAGATCTGTGCCTTGCAACTGAGCCTATCCCATGCAGCAGGTGCCTTTGGGGCTATCTGGGAATCGACATGTCCTTTCTATGCAGGAAGGAGTGTTATTGTTGCTAGGTTCTTTGGGAATGTCTCAGTGGGTAACTACTCCTTAGTTCAGGGATTCTCAACCTGGTGCACGAGAGGGCGCACCAAAGTGCTCGGGCAATGGGTGAAAGTGCTCCCCAAGTTTATTCATGCAAATTATGCAGTGCTCGGCTCCCAAGTAGTCACTTATATCACTTGAGTGCGCATGACTGGAAAAAAGGTTGAGAACCCCTGACTTAATTCATCTGCACTGTACTAAGATGTGTTCATCAGCCTGGTGTAAAGCACAGTCTGTGTGTCTCTGTGCTCTGCTTAAGAAGGACAATACATTTTGGTGACAAGTTTCTCAAAGAAGGATGCCTCTGCACATGGTGCTGTCTCCACCAAATCACATTTAAAGCTAAAAATACATTAAATGCTTTCCTAAGATTGATTTTTAATGTCAGTAGTGTCTGTGGTTGCCACCAGGAAGTTATTTGATGGCCAATTGGAGCAAGAGAGGTGATCTACACTGGCGGTTCCCAAGCTGTGATCTGCAGAGATCACCAGTGGTCTGTGAGTTAAGTGAGCCACGATGGTCCATCCAGCTTGCTTCAGCTACAGCAAAGCAAGCTTTGGCCACTGCTAGGCTGTGGCCACCTCTGGAGGAAGGGAAGCAGGGTGAAGACTGTAATATGCATCTTCTGGCTGCATTACGGTCACCCTGCCCAAGAGCTAACTGTGACATTAGTGGGGACCAAAGCCATCCAAGTTGTGCAGGTGAAGCCAGGCTGAAATGAGGATGCATTGGGTCATGGCCATTTCTAGCAGGTGTGTGTTGATACACAA
This sequence comes from Sphenodon punctatus, assembly GCA_003113815.1. Classification (NCBI taxonomy): domain Eukaryota; kingdom Metazoa; phylum Chordata; class Lepidosauria; order Sphenodontia; family Sphenodontidae; genus Sphenodon; species Sphenodon punctatus. The sequence continues at coordinate 2,736,220 of QEPC01009299.1, forward strand.
GAAATTTTGAGGATTGACAGGGAACCTGTTGATCCAAACAATTTGGGAATCCCTCTTCTAGACAATGGTGACTAGGAGGGGTGGCGGATTCAGCCCCATTGTGTTAGTGAGCAGAGGTGAGGTCCACAGGAGATGGCTAGGAGACAATGGGTGAAACCAAAAGTGCAGCTGGCATGCCGCCTACACGCTTGGGGTGGGGCGGTCCTGGAGGGGTCAGGTATAGACACAGAAGTGACTTGTGCCCGACCAGATCAGTCGGCACACTCCCAACCTTGTGGGGGAATGGGACAAATGAGCAGCCAGGTGGCCCTGCCTCAGGTGCCCTGCCCCCCCATGACAGGCAGCCATGGTAGCTAATAACAGGTAGCTATGGGGGTTGGCAATGGCAGCCCCCACACCATGGTCGGGACGGCAGGGTGAACAAATGCACAGGCCCACTATGGCGTGCCTGGGCAGCTGTGGGCCTGGGATCATCTGGGGGGGGGCACACCTGGGCCATCCGCCTACCCGGGGCAGGAGTGGTCCCACATCTGGAGGCCCGGAAACTGACATGATGGTGAGTCAGGCCCTCATCACGTTTGTTTTCACCTAATCTCTCTTTTAAAGTGTGCTCCATGCTAGGAAGATGTCTGCGAGCCCCTGCATTATTATGGGACAGGCTCACCTAGCTTCATGCCCCGCTACTAAGCAATTTCTTTTGCCGCTCAGTTGTGCCAGCATGGATGTGCTCTGGGATTTCTAATAGGATTCCAGGGGAGATGGAATTTTACGGCTTCCCTGTCACATCCCCGAAGTAGGACAGTTCATTACACCAAAGGATCAGCTTTTGTTCTCAGAGGAACCTCTTAATTGTAGGCAGTTGCCTTCTGTAAAAGTCAGCCTCTCTCTTTGAAAATGGAAGCAGAAACCCAGGTGCCTGCTCTGATGTCACAATGCCAAGCAGCGCCCACTCTCATGTCACTAAATTCAGCAGCTCCACGATGGGATGTGGTGAAAGTGAACAATGTAAGCGCTACAGCAAATTAATCCATTGTTTCAAATTGCCACAAATTAGAGTCTCAGTCAATTTTTCATTGACACATCAAACTATTCTAGTCCCACCGTGTCCATTACCCAGCATCTCTCTGATTCACTTCGCTCCCTATCCAACATGTTAGCCAGGAAGTAGTTTTCATGGTCCAAGAAGGACAATTGGAGGCATGGAGTAGAATTAGGCAAAGGAAAATGTAAATTGAGTCTGTGTGGCTGGGAGGGGAGCCCAGCTGCCAGATTTGTCTCTTGGAAATAAAGAAGCCCCATGGCTAGAGACATGTAACACTGGATTGGCAGCTCTAGGGAATGGAATTAAAGGAATAATCCCAGACCCAAGGAGGAGTGCAGGGAATTCAGTGTAGCAGATATTTTCCACCTGTCCTTTCTATGCTACTCAGCATTACTCACTACCAAGATTTGACCTGGAGTCTCGCAACCTTTCATGACTTTTTTAAAAGTCCCTGTTCTGGGAATCCTGTTAATAAGAAATTACCCTAGCTTTCTGGATGAAAAAAAACAAAAAACATTAAAGACTCAAAAATAAAAAACCTACCAGAAGGCAACTTTTAAAAGAAGAAGAAGAAGAGGAGGAGGAGGAGGAGGAGACCAAGATTGTGTTGTTTCCAATCTCACAATTTTAAATTAATCTTGTGATTTGGGGAGCCTGACTGATGGTTTTGGATGGGTTAGCAATCTTGGCTGTAGAGCACAGCTGAGGGGAGGGGGGAAGGGCCGCCCTTTGATATCTCCCTAACTACACAGAGAAAGCCCAGCATGAACACCGTAGATTATCCAGTAAACACATTAAGTGCAGCTTTATAGATCCACCTGCGCACACACACACACACACACCCCGGTGCCATTAAAACCTGTCTCTTATACACATCTAGATGTGTATAAGAGACAGGACCAGGACTGCCTGCATTCGAGGCTCTGTGGGCCCATATTTTACACAAGGGCTTCTCACACTTGTGTTATCATTTCAGGTTCATCCCTAGTTCTCTATGTCATGGGGGACTCCTAATACATGGATCCTTGTGCAGTCGCACCGTTTCCACATATGTGGATCCAGTCAGGAGACAGCAGAAGGGACCAAGGTGCACCAATACAAGGGGATCCTTCAATGGCAGGGAATGAATTAGGTGGGGATGGCAAGGACATCATCCACAAAGAGAGAGAGAAGCATATGCTGTGATTAAATTTATCCCTGCTTAATATGCATGCTGCTGAATGTCCAAACACAAATCCCATTCATAAAGGGAACAGCAGCCCATCAAGCCACATGGCTGCACATGGCAAGGATTTTTACATGTACAGACTACTAGGCACCTCTACCTGCAGTCTGAAAATTGGCGCTTCAGTGTGCATCTTTTGGACACCGTCATTGCTGTGTGTGTCAAAGTGACATCTGGTGTCATCCTATTGCCTTTGGCTGTTAGGCCAGATGGGCACCTCAGCACTGGGGTTTTGTCAGGTGAGCAGGGCTTTGTTCAGAATGATTTTTCCAATTAGTTATGATGTTGAGATTTAATCCTCTCCTCCCACGATCCCCCGCATACAGACCACTTACGTGCAGCATCTGAAGGAGTTTGGGTTCAGCTCTTTTTGAGCACGAAGCACTTTCTGTGTGGAACAGTGCTGGAGAAGTGCACTTTTTGCTGCCTGATAATTCCAAATCACTTGGAGAGATTTGCCAAACTTTCTAGTCCAGGGGTGATCAAAGTTCCCAACCCAAGAGGTGCATATCAAAATGTCCATATCGCCAGGAGCCACAATATGCGTTGCATCAATTGTGGCTTCCCCCAATCCTGGAAATGGGGTGACATTGCTTTCCTACTCCCACCAGCATCAAAGCTCTCACTTCCAGGTAGATAGTTTGGTGGGTTCAGGGTAGGGTTGCCACCTATGCAAATCTTTAAGGAACACTTATAAAAAATACATGTTGCAAGCCTGCATAGGTGCCAGTGTAGGGCCTGCAACATATATGTTTCATAAGTGTCCCTTAAAAATATGCACAGGTAGCAACCTAGTTCAGGTAGCAGCACAGGGCATGCTCCCTCTGCTCTCATAATCCCCATGAGGCTCTGGTGGCCCAAATGGTGGCTCTGCTTCTCTTGCTTCTGGGGGGAGCCATGCAGACGCCCCCCCAGGCAGCTACTTAGGGTGAGAGCTGCAGTACTGGTAAGGATATCTATCCACTATCCAAGAGCCACACATGGCTTGTGAGCTGCCATTTGCCCACATCTGTTCTAGTCTAAAGGGGAATTATTCAGAAAGCCCTGAGCCCATGCAAAGAGGGGTGATAGATAGGGAAGAGTTGGAAATGATCTGCCTCACAACCAAGAAATGGCTCACTTTCTCTGGGTCTTTAGCTGAAAGAACATCAAAGATTTCCTGCACTCAAAGCTGTGAGAATACTCAGCATTTCTGAAGAATTTGCATAAGCAAAGTGCTGTGCAAGCATTAGCTAATCAGGCCTCCCAGCACACCTGTGAGGTAGCTCCTCACTCACCCAGCCTAAATCGCAAGGCATGGGCTTGGAACTGCTTAAGAATGGTCTAACATCCGAGCATTCTAGTGACAGCCAGTTTAGAAACCATAGCAGCGCTCTCCTAACTGATCCTCTGCACAGGTCACCTTCCCCAGGTGGAGGTAGCAGTATTCTAGTGTTTATGTAGCTCATTCATTTATTTATGGGCTGGTTGCAATGTTAGCTGTGACACTTCATGCTCTTCACCCTTTCCAGACATGCCTCGTCAACTGCCTCTCTGATATCTCCGCCTGGATGTCCNCCCTGCCCCTCCCTCCAGCAACCCAGCCCGGTGTCCTCCTCGGCAGAGGCTGCTGTCCCCAGAGCACCCGGAATGTCCTTGCTCGGGAGTAGAGGGGGGGGGGGAGGGAAACTGGGCGATCTGCCGGGAGAAAGAACACCAAAGCACCCTTCTCCGCCCGCTAGCTGCCAGCCTCGGCCCAAGGACGCCTGGCGGGGTCAGGTCAGGAGGCAAATGGAAATGACAGTAGCGGAATGAGAGGTGCCGGGGGGAGAAGTTGCCCACATGCCCCCATCAGCCCCGGCTATGGCTCCCGTGCATCCCCGCCCTCCCACTCTCTAGAGCTGAGCGGGGGGAACTTACCAGGCATCCCCCAGGGGGTCAGCCTGCCAGCGCCCGTGCCATTCTCAAAGTCCATGGTGCATCTTCGGGCGCTCGGGAAAGTGCTGGCGGCGGAAGGGCTGGAGCGAATGATCAGAGGCAAGTGGAGGAGCCCTGGGCGCCGGAGTCCGCTTCATGGGAGGCTCTCTCTCCGGGGCGGGTTCCTCTGCCAGCGCATCAGCCCGGGCTAGGACAGCAGGTGGGAGTGGGACACAGAGTAGCCAGCGCTCCAGTCCCGCCGGGGGGCCGCGCAGCCCGCCCGCCCCAGATGTTCCTCCCTCCCGCGCTCACTAACTAGCGCGCACACACTTTCCTCCCCAATGCAAAAAATCAACCAGGCAGCACAAGAAAAATGATGTAATGGAGCCTCGTCCAATCACTACGGGGCTGCCAGCGCTCCTTGCTCCTCTCACCCAACCTGGGGGACTGTGCCTCGCCGCTGGCAAACCAGGCGGGGGGTGGGGGGAAGCAGGGCAAGGGGCACCGAGAGAGAGTGAGAGACTCCCCCTAGCCTGCCAGGGCCCGGCCTCGGTCTACCCAGCCACCACCACCCCCTCAGCGCAGCCCAGCAGCCCCAGATGTTCCCAGGAGGAAGGAACATGTAGTCGCCCTGCCTGGTGTGGGGGCTCTAGCTTGGACGGCCTGCAGCAGGGCTAGGGGGGCCATTTAAACCCTAGCCGAGCAGGGCTGCGGGTGGGGGGCTCGGCTTAGTCTCCCCGTGGCAGAGGCACCGGCTGCTCTTTCTGGGCGAGACTCGCCTGGAGCCTCTGATCTCTCAGCCAGGCCCTGGCACTCGCTTTGTTGCCATGGTGCCTGCCTGCCTAGGTCACGGGCACCCAGCCGAGGAGCACACGGGTGCTGCCCAACCCTTGGGTGGGATCTAGAGCTATCGGGTCTCCCGTGGCTGCGCGACGGCGCCTGCCCAAGAGGAGAGCTGGGGTTTCCGCACTGGCCAGCTCCGGGGTGGAGGTGGGGCGAGTTCAGAAGGGCTGCTGCTGCCCTGGGGCAAGTCTGGCGCTGGGCTCACAAGTTACCCCAGGCATAGAACAGAAGGAATTGATCTAAAGTTGGGCTGGGAGCCTGGGCAAGGGTCCAGCTTCCGCAGGTTCTTGACACCGGCTCTGAGCCTCCAGGAAGCAAAGGGGACAGGGCTGCAGGGTTGGAGAGGAGATAGGCTTTTGCTTAAATGCGCTGGGAAGGGAAGCCTCCCCGGCCGACCTGTCTCCTGTTTCTCGCGCGGGACGGCTGGACGCTCCTCTCGGCACTTCCCGCCTGGCCAAGGCCTGGACTCTAGCACGGAGACATCTGGTCAGCGGGGGCTAATGACATTAGCTCCCTAACTAACGAGAGCGCAGCCAGCTGCCTGCTTCCCTGCAGGCCTCGGAGCAGAGCCGGGCGCAGTCTGCAGGAGGGCGAATCACTAGGCCCAGCAGGGCTAAGGAGAAGGGGGTGGGTGCCGGGTGGGAGTTAAGTCAGGGCGGGAAGGTGAGTTCTTGCTGCTGGGGGTTGAGGCAGACTCGGCCTCCTGGCTATTCGCCGGGGCTGATCCGATTCCCCACCCTGACCCCGCAGGCAGAAACGGCGGGGGAGGGGATCGGAGCCCGGAGAAACCGCTAAGGCTCGGGGAGAGGCGCACAGACTCAGCCGTCGGGTGGCAACAGCAGCCGGCAGGGATCGGGCGCGAGAGAGGGCTCCTTGGGGTTCTGGGGGGCTGCGAGCTGTGCCTGTCTGTTGCCACATGGCGCACGGCTTCCTTGGCGTGCACAGTGAATACCCAGGGCGGCGCGCAGATGGCTGGGTTTCCAGGATCTGGCTGGAGCCGCTGGGATGCACCCGCTCGCGGCACACAGAGAAGCGGCGCGAGGCTAGGAGGCTGCGAATCCAAGGACGTCGCGGCTCCAGGTGCCCCGAGGCCACTCTGCACTGCTAGCCGGGAAGTGCCCCTGGCTAATGGGCTGGAGTGTGCCTGGAAAGCAAGGGGATTCACCTCTGCTACTCATTGCACCGACAACAACTGGACCTCCCCCCAGCAGCCTGGAGCGATGGGTGGGCGAGCGGACAGGGCGAGGGGCGCTTCTAAAAATGTTTTGTAAGCAGCCCCGAGCTGCTTTTGAGCGGGAGGGGGCGGGGTATAAAAATAGTAAAATAAATATAAATAAATAAATAAATAAATAAAGCCACAGTGTCGGGAACTCCCCTTCTCCAGCCAAACAGTCCAGGTGCTGGAAGACCTATTACCCCCACTGCCAGTGCAATTACTGAACCACCGTCGTGGGGCGGGGGATTTCACTTCCTAAACCAGTGTGCCTCTGAGCCTAGTAGGGTGCCCACTCCAGACCCCGCCTGCAGTAAGACTCAACAACAGCACTTGCGCTGCGATTGCCAGCTGCTCATTGCAACGGATCCCCATGTAGAATTCCGCTCATGGGCTGCAGCAGAACCATAGCAGACACTGGAACAGAACCGCCAAAGTACCCCATATGCTACAGCAGAACTATAGCACTGGAACAGAACCCCCCTCCCATTTTCATAGAACCCCATATGTTGCAGCGGAACCTCGAATACAAAACATTATCCTGTACCGATAAAGACTCCAGTGTCCCCAAGACTCCCTCCTCCCCCTTATTCATGCTGCAGTATCATCCTATATGCTAGATGCAACAGGACCACTGAAAGAGAGCTTGTTTGCAAAAGAGCCCAGGATTCCAGCAGAACCCCGGGCTGCAAGAGCACCCCGCTCCCAGAGTGTAGTGCCGGGTTATTGTTATCGTTGCTTCTTCTCATTTCTCCGCATCAGGCTAGGTTATGCTCTCCTGTGCTGATTCCTCAAATGCTCTGTCAGTGTAACAGATCCGGCAGCAGAGAGATCAGTGATGCTATAATAAAAAATAGAGAAAAAAACCGAAATCACAAAAGAAGCAGCTGTTCCCATTTCAGCAAGCTGACACATTGATCTGAAACCCTGCAATTTCCCCTGACACTCATTTTCAATATTGATGGGGTTTGTCTCTTTCCCCCACCAATTTACCTTCGATCTCAGAAAAGATCGGTGGAGATTTCCCCTCAAAACATTGATATTCTGAAGTCAAAAGGTGTCTCAGTCGTTCCAAATATCACTGTCTCTCTGTGTGTCATCAGGTTAGTCAGGGATCTTGCCTTTTATTTGGCGCTACTGCTCCATCTCAGAAATCTACTTTGGCTGCGAAGAGCTGCCACCTACGGTTCAGCACCACGGACAGAGGCCTGGACAGCGGGAGAACTCTAACCTCAGGGCTCTCAGGAATGGTTGCTCTTGGCTCTCGTAGGCTTTCCTATCATTTGGAATGAGATGATTCACTAGGAAAATTGATTGCACAAAACCTTGAGACGCCTGGTAAAATCGTTCAGTCACTGAACCAGTGGCCTTCTCAGAAATGCACCCATTTCCTTAAGTCCTCAGATATGTGGGGTGGAGAGATGCACTAAACTAGAGGTTTCCAAATGTTTTGGACCAATTGTCAACTTGCAGATTTCCTCTGGTCTACCCTGCACCTTCTGGAGGCCTAGCACATGCTTATAGCATGCTGGCCATTGGTCACTGGTGGCCAAATAAGGGGCTAGGAGATGAACATAATGCTACAAAGATGGACTGAACATGACCACAGTGCCCATGTCAGCAGAGACCAAAGTCTGTTTTGCTGTGGCCACAGCCAGTTCTGTAGTCCAGCTATAGAACATCATGCACCACAGTTTGAGAACTGCTGTATTATGTATCCCTAATAAACAGATTCCTCTCATTCTAGAACCAGTATTCTGCACCCTAAAATGCATGGGAGAGGGAACCAGGATTTTCTTTCTCCTAGTCAGAATTAACTAAACCAACTCCAGGATGAACTAGAATGAGCTCCAGGGTTTGCATGTTCCCCCCCCCCCCCCTCTGGTGAGTTTGTTCTCTCTCTCTCTCTCTCTCTCTCTCCCCCTGAATTCTCTAATTCAGAACTCTCTGTTCCATCCCTGCCAGATAGAATTTACCCAAATGAAGTCTGTGAAGAGCAAAGAAGCTTGGGACATGATTGCAGGCTATGGTAGGAGTTTCAGAAACAGTGGTGGGAGGGGGTGGGGGGACATTTCCCCTGCAGTTGGGGGTTTGGGGGTTGTTTGTTGTAATGTTTTGTCCACACATCTCCCCCTCTACATTCCCGGCACACAAGATGATGTGTTATCAAGAGGACTCAGCATATTTTTCCAGGAACAAGATAGCTACATTTCCAGAAAAGTGTAATTTATAGCATTTTGTTTGTATGCCCCATGAGACAGCCACCTTCCTTGACTGTGGTTACAAGAAATAAGGTTTTATTTGAGAGAGAGAGAATGAGAGAAGAAAGGAAGAGATCTCATCTTCCCACCACACATCTTTCTTTCTCCTCCTCCTGTTCTCTGTACATGAACACATGCACCCTCCTTTCTGCATACATACTTGCACACAGCCTTCCCCTCCCCATATATACTGCATGCATACAAGTGTATATAACCCTCCCCTCTCTGTGTGCACAACACACACATGCACCTCCTTTTTGCATGCACAGATATATTCACACACCCCTCTTTCCTCTGTGCAGCACACACAAGCACACACACAGTCACACATAAAAACACACAGGTACTTACTTTCCCCTTCTACATATCTATGGGACTGTTGGGACAAAGGATTTATAACAGGCTTGGAAAAGGAGGGATTGTGTGGATGCTGGTTAAAATGCTGACAGTATTTCATGGACCCAGGATTTGAGAAGGAGAGGCTAAGGGTGCCATTTGGTCATACTGTTCCTTGGAATTTGCTGCCCTGCGAGAGGAAGACATTTGTGAGTCACAGCAAAGATAACATTGTATTGTAATGTTGTCTATTTTCTCTGCTGTCACATTTTCTGTGTTGGAAGCCTACAATGCATCATCCTGGAAAGGTCAAGCACAGAAACCACTTGCATACACTCCCATTGTACTACTCCCCATCAACATGGGTAGACTCCTCCTCTTACTGTGGCTAGTGGCCTAGAGAATCAGCTTTTATCCTGCTCATCACAGGCTGGTCCCTGATACTTCTCAGCTAGGGCCAGTTCCAAAGGGTGTCCTTCCCCACCTCTTTCAGAGTTTATATTTATTTATTTATTTATTTATAAAAATCATTTAATACCCCACTCCTCCAGCTCCAAGTGGCCTGGGGCAGCTTACAATATTAAAACACATAAAAACAATAAAACAATAAGATACAATAAAAGGGAAGGCACAAATCAAGTTGTCAGAAGGAGACTGCTTTCCAGACAAGACCTGATGTTCAGTTGGTGTGAATCAGCAGAGTATAATTGATACAGTGCATTGTCTTCAGTGCAGCTCTGCAGATTTACACCAGATGAAGACCTGCCCTACAGTTCATAAGATGGTGTCAGAAGACTTGTTCTACACAAGAACACATGTGTATACGCACGCGCGCACACACAGAGTCACACAGCAGAAGCTGCCTGGCTTGCTAAAAAGGTGGGCAATTTGTGGTTGCTTATGTTGTTAGGTCTAGTCTCCAGATGAATTAATAATTTGACTAGAGTGAATGACAAGAATCAAAGGGGTAGCCATAATAGAGACAGGCAGTGCAAGCCTGGGATCCCAGTATTTTTGGTGTAGCTGCATCCCCTGCCACTGGGAGGAAGGGGGGAGGGATTCCTTCTTCTGCAGGGCCCAGACGTAGCTAGCCTCTGCAAACCATCTTTCAGAAGTCTATGAAAAGAGAAGCTAATATGCCCATGGATAGACTATAGAAAAGAGGCTCAGTCAAGGATGTAAAGGTTTTCCTGACTATGCAGGCTGCTGAAGTAACCAGTCAAATAGCAAAACGCATGCCCCTTTGAATAACTGGACTCCTTCCTAGGCCACAGACAGAGCCCTAACTGCAAAGAAGCCACTCAACTTTGCCTTAGGGACATTATGGGTTTGCATTTCAAAATTCCAAGCAGCCACTGGCAAAGAACTTCCCTCCCCTGCTGGTGTCCTCCATCAGCCTGCCCAAGCTGCTGAAGTCTCTAGCTGACTAATTTCCCCCACCCCATAGCCCCACATTTTAAAAAACATAGAGAAAACTTTGAGAAGTTTCAGATGAAGGCAGCCAGCTCTGCTTCAAAGACAATTTGATTACCATGGAGCAGTGTTGCTTGATTGGGCTCCTGTTTAAAGTCTTGGCTCCCCATGGATAGACATAAGTCTGTAATGAACAGCAAGGAGTCTTCTTCCAGAGCTGATCAGACACCAAGATCAAAATGTTTAATCAAATTAGATGGAAAAGCCTGAACTTTTAAACTTTTAAGTCCCATACTGGTTTCATCCACCCTCATTAGTCAAAAGAGCTCAGGTTTGTGCAAGCTTTATCTGGGTGGAAATCAATCTGGGTGGAAATTCTTCATAATTTTAATGCACTTGCTCCAGTTCCGTATTTGTTGATCAGTTCCAGTGGATTTTTTTCCTCATGCTCAAAATAGAAAACCACAGTTCTTTCTTTTGTAAATAATTTGAACAGATGAAGTGGCCAAAAGGAGATTGGGGTGACATGAAGCACAGCTGTCTGTCTCCCAAGATTCTTGCCATCTGGAATGAAGTCCACTCAGCCCCTAGCTGCTGAGACAGTTCTCTTCAACGTTTGTATCATACCACACCACGGAATGGATTTTTCTACTCCAGTGGAAGAGAGCCATGAGTCTCCAGGGCAATGTAGCAGTCAAAGAAGCCAGCCACAAATTAGTGAGCTTGATATAGGAAGAAATTCAGTGGTGGAGGTGAGGCTAATTGATCTCAAACATCCTTTAAAGTATTTTTTTTAATGCTATTAAAAGCATACATCAAACAATGGGGTTCACAGACCCACAGATGCTAAATGTGGGATACTGTCTTCAAGGCAACTTTTCTGCAATGAATGATGCTGGTTTTCAGAGCAGAACAAGGCCTATATAGTACTTAGTCTTTGTGTTAACTCCTCCCACATGTATATAGCTACACTCCATACTCTGCATTTAGACATGTTCTGGGCGGGGGCACTTTCATGTTGTCAGCTAGAATGACAGCATTTACCACTTAAGGCCACAGTCTTTAGCCCAGTTACTCTGAAGCAGGCCCATTTAAGCCACTGCCATTCCCCCTTAGTTATGCTCTGCAACCCCTAAGAGCACACATTCCTAGTCCGTCCACTTTTCTTCACTACATCCCTCCAAGCTCTGTTTGCTTCCTGGCGATGGTGGTGTGGGCCACAGAAGAAAGGGCAGAGAATGTGAACAGAGCTGGCCTGAGAGCAGGGCAATCACGGCAGCCGCCTTGGTCCCAGAGTTTGGTGGGGAGCACAGGAAATGCTACCCCAACAGCAGGGGCATAGCTTGGTTGAAATGGGCCCTGGTGCAGGAAATGGAATGCGCCCGCTGCTGAGACACTCCACTCCAGTGTGCATATGCATTCTACATGCATGTGGGCCCCAGCGTGGCTGCACCTGCTGCATCTATTATACCACGCCCCTGCCCAAGAGACCCATTACTACCACTACTGCCAATCCTGAAAGGCTCCGGCAGTCACACCAACAATGGGAGTCTTTAGACAGATGGGGGGGGGCGGGGTTCCACCCCATAGCAAGTCCAGGGTGCACTCCCATGTCTGCCCGATTGCACCAGCGCCTGTGTTCATTTGAAATGGACCCAGCGCTACTGAGACCCACAGTCCGCCCACTCCCGCACACCATACAGCTGCAGATGGATCAGCCACCACTATAGGCTGCCACCTGCAGCTCTATGGCATTGCTCAGGGCAACCCCCAGCTGGGAGTGGAGCTGCAATAGCCGTCCACCAAGTAGATGGACTACTGCTCCACCTCCAGCCAGTGCCCTCCTCTGGATGTCCCAGAGCACCACTAGCAGGGCTGGAGCCTGCTTTGCCTCTGCTTCGCCTGCACATCTGATGGGCTGCCTTTAAACAGACAGTCTCCCAGGTGTGAGGTGGAACAGAATCATGGGTGTGGTCCATGTAAAAGTTGGGATATTACCAAGAAAATGGAAACTCTTCTTACCCTTACTGAAATCTCACAGATAAGAGCCCTGGCTATATTTCTTTTGCTGGTTGAGAAAGGCCTGAGGGCTTATGGCTACATGAGGGTTACTCCTGGCCTGTGTGTTAACACCCAATGACCCTGGGGCTGCTATCCCTTTACATGGCAACTTTGTGTCTTGGCAGGAGGAAAATTCCTTGTTCAGAGGCCTTTAAACCTGAAGAGACATTTATCATTCCTCGACCCCAGTGACTGAAGCAACCAAAGCCATTTCAGAGAGTTAATGAAGTAATTAGTGTAACTCTTTGAACATACATTACTGTCACTGCTCACGTGCCCAAGACAGATTTTCCCTCCCCGCCTCCCCGCCCCTGCATCCTGCCTTTCATTTGGGAAGTTGTCCCTGGATTGGCCCTCCAAGGCTCTTTGCTCCCTAGCCCAATCCCACATTGAAATCTGCTTGGCTCAAACATTTCTTCCCAGCCCTTGGAGCTTGGGGGAAGCAGTGACATTTTGGGGAAAGCCAGCTTTAGCCAAACGATTGCCAGGTGGCACAGAGGCATGACTACGAACTTCTAAGAGAGTGGGAGGGAAGGGAAAACAGGGCCACCTAGGCAAGGAGAGGGAGGGATGCAACAGAAGGGAGGAGGTGGATAGGGAGCCAGGATTATCAGACATACAGTCATTTTCTTACAGCCCCCCCCCCCCCAATCCTTGCCCATGAACACACACTCAGATTCATTCTCTCCTCTTTCACACACACACAAGCTCACACACCATCAGAATCACTCTTGTACCTAACACATACACATACAGAACCTCTCTTACGCACACACAAATGCACACGCAAACATATACAGAATGTCTTGTACACAGAGATTCTTTCACACACATACACACACACACACAAAATCTCTCCTGCACACACAGATTCTCTCTCACACAAACACAAATAATCTCTTTTGCACACACACACATTCTCTCACACATACAGAATCTCTCTTGAGTACACAGATTTTCTCTCACACATGTGCAGAATTTCTCTTGCACACACACAGATTCTCTTGCACACATGCAGATTTTCTCTATAGTCTCACACACATACAGAACCTCTCTTGGACACACACATATTATTCTCACATACACACACATACAGAATCTCTCTTGCATACGCACAGACTCTCTCTCTCTTTCTCACACACACACACACACACACACACACACACACACACACAGTCAGTCTCCCAGAGCCACTGAACCAATCCATATTTCTTTAATATTCATAAAAGTCAGTGTGGGTCTAAAGAAAACATGTGGTTGATGATGAAAGTATTTACATTGCAAATCACTTTTAATAACCCTCCTGTAGTCAGCCTTGTGATAAATGCAAATCCATCTATCAAGCAGGGAGAAAAGAGAAAGGGAGCAGCGGCAGAGAGAGAAACAGAGTGACAGAGAATCCAAGCCGTTCCCAGCTTCACCTTCCAAAGGGAGATGCACAAAGCGCTTCCATCAACAATTGTTTAGAGCATTAAAGTAGGGACATGTGTAACAGGAACAACAACTCAGCCTGCTGCCAGGCAAAGGGAAGGAGGCAGTCTGGAAAACCTCACCTAGGAAGGGGGATGTGTGTGAACTAAGAAAGACAGAATCTGATTGTGTGAGAGCGAGAGAATATGTGTGAATATTCGGTGTGAGTATTTGACATGAGTGTGTCTGAATAGGTGTGAGAAATGTGAGTCTCGGGTGAGTGTGTCTGTGAGAGAGGTGTTTGGTGTGAGTGTGCATGAAGGGTGAATCTGGGATGAATGTATCTGTTAACAGGTGTGGGGGTGAGTTTGCGGTGTGGGAATGGGCTGGGCACATGGGGTGTGAATTTGAGGTGAATGTGTGAGGAATGTGCCTCTGGGATGAACGTGTCTGTGGATGGGTATGAGGGGGTGTGTGAATGTGTACAGGGTATCAATCTAGGGTGTGTCAGTGAATGGGTGTAAGGCAGGAATGTAACTACCATGGAGTGAGGGGGCGCAGTTGAGCCTGGTCCCTGGGCTCTGAGGGGTCCCTTTGCGAGCAGCCTGAGCACTGCTAGGAATTTTTCAGCATGGGCAGAGGAAATAGTGGGGCCAACACTCTGCCCCCAGCCACTTGGAAAATGTTTGTTAGCAGCACTCGGGCTACTTGCAAAGGGCCCTGCTAGGAAGGAAGTTTTCATAGTGGGCAGGGGTGGAGCGTTGACCGCACTGACTCTTAAAACATACTTCCTGGTATTGTTGTTGCTGCCATTGGGGGTGGGAGGGGGAGTCTAATTTGGAGCCAGGACAGTCCAACAACCTTTGCTGGCGGAGGCTGAGGCTGGTCAGGGACCTTGGGTGGGCTGTTGCTTCGGAAGACCCTGTCCCCTTTGCTTAGGGAACCCATAATTGAAACATGAGCCCTGGGCCACCACAGCCTTGCTACCCCACTGCGGTGAGGGAAGCAGCGGGGAAGCAAGCCTGGGCTCATGTGCAGATTATGGCCCCCAAACGGGCAAGGGGCAGGTGTGAAAGAACCCGTACCCAAGTGGGTTTAGGGCTTACCTATGAAGGCAGCACTGCCCCAGTGCTCCGCTCCCCCGTGTGAGTGATAGCAACCCCATGAGGAAAGAAGTTTTAAGAGTGGATGGTGATAGAGACAGTGCTCCACCCCCGCCCACTCTGAAAACTTCAATTCTTGGCAGGGCCATTTGCACGAGGCCTGAGCGTCACTAGGAAATGTTCAGTGGGTGGGGGCCCTGCTCCCTCCCTCTCTGAACATTTCCTAGCAGTGCTCTAGGTGCTTGCAAAGGGCCCCTTCAGAGATCGGGGGTTGTGTTCAATTGCGCCCCTCACTCCATGGTAGCTATGCTCTTGGTATGGGGGCAGGGGTGTAAGTAGGGTTGCCAACTCCTGTGGTTTGACCCCAAGACTCCCTCAGAGACCAGGGGTTGTGCTCAATTGAGCCCCCTCACTCCATGGTAACTATGCCCTTGGTATGGGGGCAGGGATGTAGGTAGAGTTGCCAACTCTTGTGGTTTGATCCTGAGATTCCCATAGGCCAAATGGAAGTCTCAAGGTCAAACTGGGAGTGGCAGCCCTAGGTAGATGTGTGAGGAGGGAAAGTACGTCGGGGTGTGGGTGTGTGCGTGAAATTCTGTTGTGACTGGTGTGTGTGTGACTGGGTGTCAGTAGAGTTTCCACCTTTTGCAGTTTGACCCTGAGATTCTCATAAGCCAAAATAGGAGTCTCAGGGTCAAACTGCAAAAGGTGGCAGCCCTAGGTGTAAGGCCATGGGGAGGGGCAAAACTTAACCTAGCGTTGCCACCTATGCAAATTTTAAAGGAGCACTTATGAAACATACATGTTGCAGGGCCTGCATTAGCACCAATGCAAGCTCTGCAACATGCATGTTTCATAAGTGTTCCTTTAAAATTTGCATAGGTGGCAATCCTAACTTAACCCCTCCTTGAACTGGGAGCCGGGCTGGGAACTGCTCATTCAGAAAAAGAAGTCTCTCTCAGGGATTCTCTCTGAGCAAGGCGGGGCCCTGGGAGACAGAACCAGCAGGTCCGGGGCAGCTTGTGTTCGCACAGTAGTAACGCGAGCCTATCAGGGGCAGGAATCTCACTGACTGCCCTTTGCTCGTTGAGCGCCGCGTTGGCTTCACCTGGCGAGAGGCAGCTGTTCAGAGCCCTGAGCCTCTGCTCAAAGAGCTCTCTGAGCCGACAGGTGGCGCTACCCGCCCAGCGGCTCCTTCCCGGCTGCTCTGGAGGGTGCGAGCGAGCATTAGGCTCCCAGGCCACGCGGGACGTTGGGGGCCAATGGCCTCTGGTTGGGTGGGACTTGCTGCGGCTGTTTCCCCGCAGTGCAGGGCTAGCGAGCAGGCTTCTTTCCTTGGGCACACGCCGCACCTATGGGGGGATCGAGGCCAGGCAACGTGCGCAACCCACCGTGCCAGCCAATCTTGATGCAGCATTAAAAGAAGGATTCGGCTGAGAACCCGGGGCTGCGTTTGCCTGCGGGCCAGAAAGGCCCCGATCCACCGACTGCCTAGTCCGAAGAGTAAATAGTTGAGGCCAAACAGTAGTCCCGCCCCTCCTTCAGAAGGCGCAGGTAGGCATTAGTTCGAAGGCTCTGCCCTCCTTCCCCCTCGATCAGTGTCTGCTCCCAACGGAGGAGGCATATGTTAGCGGCATCCCTCTCTTCCCCCAGCCATCAGACCTCACGCTCATCTGTTTGGAGGGAATTAAGACTCTGTTTCCCAGCCAGGGCAAAGAACCTGAGTCTTTTAAACAGAGCTTCCCAAACCGGCTGTGCTGGGAGGGAGGGGACCCCAAACAGGTAGGGGCATGAACCGAATTCCATACACTCTTCCTGCCTTTGTCAGGGGTTACTTACTCATGAAATTCTAAATTTATTAATTCTCAAAATGGGGCTGCGTAGGGGGAAAGCTTGGGAATCTCTTCTTTAAAAAAGAGCCCAGGGCCTCATTCTGCTCTTGTTGGTCTACATCAGGACTAGGGGTTGCCGCCTGTGCAAATTTTTAAGGAACTCTTATGAAAAAATACATGTTGCAGGGCTGGCAACCTGTATTTTGCATAAGTGTTCCTTAAAAATTTGCACAGGCGGCAACCCTCATCCGGAGTAAGCAGCCCATGGCATCGTGTAAGCGCACTCTCTAGGAAGGGAGACATGGCTGGGATGCGCTAAAGCGGGCTTTAACGCTAGTGCCTTATCAAAGCTTTCTCACCATGTGGCTGGCAGTCCTGGCTAGCCCCCTCCCCCAGTTCTCTTAACATTTCTGTATCAGGGACAGAAAAGCCTAAATATTTCAAAGTGAGGCTGTTAGACAGATCGCTTAAAGCTCAGCTGCTTCCCATCCTCCCTGGCTGCTTGTAAAGACAAGATAATGAGACTTTAACAAAATTCTTTTGTAGAATGTCATTTTAGTGTTGGTGAAAGGTGCCAGATCGAGCGCTCCAGGGAACAGGCTCCTATGTTTAGCTACCGGGAGCATCACACGGTGCAAACTGGCACACCAGCTCAGCCAGGGCCTGCCGCTCTGGCCCAGAGGAGGGACCGTTTCTGGAGGGGAGAGCAGAGCTCGGTCTTTGCAGTCCATTCAGTCCTTGACTTTTTTGCTAAGACTACCAACAAAGAGAGCAATTGACTGCAAAAGGGATTTGTCTGTGTGATGTGCAAGCTAATCTAAGCACTAGACTGAGGCCCCTAGTAGATTTCACACAGTCCACTGAACAGCCACAGAAAGTAACCTTTGTTTGAGGCTCATTGTAGCTCTGGTTGAATGCTAGACTGGAGCCGTTTGCTCTTGGAAGGGTTACACTCATGCAGCACACAAGTGGTGTGAACTGTAGGGATCCATTTGTCAAATTTGGATATCCCAGATTAAGTGACTTCTCAGCCACCTTCTTGCTAATCCTGTTGCTGGAACAGGGAGTTCGATGCTCCAGAATTGAGTCCCCAAAGTTGAAATCAGGGCATTGGCTTGTGATTGTAACGTTTGCCATCAACGTTAAGCAGTTTTGCAGCTATTTATTGATCAACTGGATGAAAAACACTGAACTATGTTTAGAGCATCCACTGGCAGAGGTGGCTCTAGGTTTTATGGGCCCTTATGTTTTATCAATGGATACACAAGTAGTGGCTCCCTGCCATAGCAGTGTGCATGTATATGGGGCTGGGTGTGTGTGTGACTGTATGAGTGAGAGGGATCATCATGGCATAGCACTGATAGCAGTAAGTGCGTTATTTCTTTTTAAATATTTTCTTTAAGAGCATCTAACGAGCCCTGTGACAGCATGCCCCAGCTTGCTCCCCGCACAGCTGTCTGGATCTCAGTTTCCCCTGAATTACACATCAAACTCACACTCCAGTTCTCAGTCCACCCTTTATTTACAATGTTCTAGTCTTCCCTGGTCACGCAGGGCCGCACCCAGGTCTCCACCTGGCAGTGGACCTCAGTTCACAACTCAAACACATGCATAGGTGTCTTTCCTGATCTGATTTAAAAAAAACACCTAGAAATCTTAGGTCTTTCCTTTCATCATGTGGCATGTACCCCAGGCAGTCAGTAAAAGCAACAGCTAGTATTACCAACTCAGGTGTGTTACTCCTCTGTGCTTTTCAAGGGGTCAAAAAAGTAGCATTTCATACCCTGGATAAGGATCACATCGACATTTCCTTGGTGTCAAAGCAGGACTGTTGGCTTCAAATTCATGACATAGCGATGCTTGCTAATGATCTGTTTCTATGTCCATCCCTTTCACTTGGAGGCTGTCTGTTACTGGATGGTCCCTCCTAGCTCATTGCAGCCTGCTTTTGGCCAGTACCAAGGCAGTCCCACAAAAAACACCCTAACTGTTAAGAAGTGAGTGGTGGAGGGGATTTATTCTTTCTGCGAGAGTTAAACACAATATTCTTCTCCTCATTCTGGTGCGCTGTACTCTTTTCAGTCAATAATCATCTGCTTCTTGTATTTTAAAAGATTGCTGCTGCTATTTTAAGGTTGCACTCAATTTTGTCACATTTGCCATATAAGCACGACTTGGAATATTTCAATATAATTGTTTAGTTGCATTTTCTGTTCTCGCAACTCTTACTGTTGTGGGTAATAGAGGGAGGTAAGTGTCTCTAAATCACTCCTTTTAGACTTATTATTCAAAAAACCCCAACTCCAAATGGCTGTTGTTGCTGCCTCATTGCTATGCCACTAATGTGGAGCATTCTGTGCAGCTGCTGAGACTCACTCAGACCTCCCCAGCAATGGCTGAAATTCTGGGGCTGTTATAGCTCATCTTGGGTGTCAACAACAGCCTGTACTATAGTGTCACAGGGAACCAGAGGAGACACCTGGGCCCCACAGGTGGTTATACTTGTGACCAGAGGTCACATAATGTAAATGTCACAATGTAAATCACACAATATGAATGTCACAATGTAAAACCTGGGGGGAAATGGAATGTGGGATGTTTCAATGCGAAACCTGTGATGTGACATTGGGGCAGTTGCTTGAGTGGCAATGCAGGTTTGCAAAGGAGATGTCCGCCCAGGGGTGAGTAACAGCTAGCAATGGGTCATTGGCAACTACCGCTGCCCAGGTAATGGTCCATCAGCATCATTGCATGAGACTGGGAACAATGGAGGCGGTGGCTTCTTAAGGCAAACCCCAAAGAGCCAAAAAGAAGAGCCATGTTGAAGCTGGAGGCAGGACATGAAGCTGCAGAGCAGGAGGGTCTGGAACGATGTCCAGACACAGAAGGAACCAGGACTAGAGTAAGGGGGCAATCAGCACATGGCTAAGTAAGGCAGCTTTGCACACCCTTTTGGACTTTATTTTCTAATGCCCATTCTCTAGGACTCTGAACCAATACTTGTCTTATATTCCTACATAAACCTTTTCTCTTTAATACAACTTGTCTCTGTGACTTTACCGACACCAGATATCAACTGGGGAAGGTCCCGGCCTAAACCGGAGCACTTTGAACCGAACCCAATCTTCTGATGACTCGGGCCTCCACTAAGACACAGGCAACCAGGTTGTGGCTGGTCTAGTGAGGCATTGGGGAGACAGCCCAGAGAGACGGGGGACCCCAGTCCTGGTCACACATACAGAAAGCCAGTTCTAAAGAGGTGGTTTCCAGGTTTTTTCAAGCAATTGTACCAGTCTCCTAGACAAAGGCTGCTTTCCCACGACGGCTTTCTTAGCACTGTTAATATTACAGTGCTATCACAAACTCGCATGAGGTAAGAAGGGTGAGGTAAGGGTGAGGTCCCCCCACCCTTCACAATTCCACAGTGTCACGCTACTTACCTGACATGATCACTGCAAAGGCTACTGTAATCCCTTTTCAGACAGACAGGGATCCGTGTCATTACTCCTGCGCCATGGAAGAAAAACCCCTCCCTCCGACCCTATCCCTACATTCCTTGTCCTCCCCAGCAGCTTCAATGGGCTGTAGCTTCCAGGCTGTGCAGAGCAGGCAGGAGCCGTGCAGAGCACCCCAGCTCTTCCTCTTTCCTGTTGACCACTTCCGCTCAGCTGCTCTATGGTAAAAGGGGTGGTTGGAGGACCGCTCATGTTGTTAGACATCTGTGCCATGTTCAAACATTCAAGATTTCCAGTGGGCACAGTACCCACAAAAAGACATGCTTTCAAGATTTTAATTTCTCACAATAAGAATACTGGTCACTGTAAAGGTAGGTTTGGGGTGTCCTGCATCCCACAAATACAATTCCTGGAGTTCGTGCAGCAGACTCAAAATAGTGCATTCCCACAAGTGTCTGTATAATGCTAAAATAATAGAGGAAAAAATGTTGGAAAGCAGCCTAAGACCCTGACAGCATTGCCTATTCTAGCCAGCAATTTATTAGGCCTGAGTTGGGGATGGCAAGCTCCATGAAGGTGAAGAAGCATACACAAATGAATAGCTATTGGGGACCAGTGGCACCAGACTATGATTAAGTAGGGTAGTAGAACCCAGAGCTGTATTCACAAAGACCAGATAATCCTGTTCTAGAGTCCATGTGAGCAGAGATTGGGAGGAACTCAGAATATTGCTTAAGCTACAATGACAGAAATACTTATTTGCAGTCAAGATCATGCAACAAGAGAGCTGGCGTGGTGCCCACTCTCAGCATCAGAGCCAAAAAGCCTGGACTGTGCTGATTTCAGGCACTGTGAGCATAATTACAATGTACACAGCAATGTCAATACAGGCAAAATCATGTTCTTAGGGGAAAGTTACTCAGAAATCTAATGAATGGTCAAGTAATCTGCTGTTCAACACTTGGCAAACGGGGTATTTTAGGGGAGTGAATGGCAAGCAGAGCTCCCCCCCCCCGCCCCGGGGGAATAGAGTGCACATTTTCATGGATCCCTGCTTCTCCTGACAGCATAGAGCAGATGATGACACATTGCTCCAGCTCCAAAGCAAACCTGAGGAACGACCATCACCAACCAAGCTGTGCAGGAAGCCTTGGGGATGCCCCAAAAGGAAAGAGGCATAGAGAGACACACTGCCCTGAGAGATTAGGAGAAAGTGCATTACAAATCCTGCTTATAATTGACTTTAATCTATTGTCATATGTGACATGCATCTCAAAACCAGGATAAAGTTAAAGGGCCATGTCTTCAGCAGCTGGTGTATATAAGTAGTACCATACTGGGTCAGACCAATGGTCCATCAAGCCCAGCATCCTGTCTCCAACAGTGGCCAAACACAGTGGCTTGGGAGAAGCACCCAACAGGTCACAATGGGGGATCTATTCCCTGTTGTTTTCCCCCAGCTCCCGTAATGTTCCCTGATCTTCTCTGGCTAATAGCTGCTAATAAACCTATCTTCCAGAAACTTGTCCAAACCTCTTTTAAACTCAGCTATGGTACTGGCCCTTACCACAGCCTCTGGCAGTAGATTCCACAACCCAATTATATGCTGAGTGAAAAAGTATTTTCTTTTATTTCTTTTAAACTTGCCACCCATGAGTTTCATGGAGTGTCCCCTAGTTCTAGTACTAGCTGAGAGGGTAAATAACTGCTTCTTGTTTATTAGTTCCACACCACTCATGATTTTATAGAACTCTATCATATCTCCTCTCAGTTGTCTCTTCTAGAAGTGGAAGAGCTCCAACCTACGAAGCCTCTCCTCATACGGGAGCCCTTCCATGCCCTTGATCATTTTTGTTGCCCTTCTCTGTACCTTTTCTAGTTCAGCTATGTCTTTTTTGAGATGGGGCGACCAGAACTGCACACAATATTCGAGGTGCGGTCGCACCATTGATTTGTATAGAGGCATTATGACATCCTCAGTTTTATTCTCTATCCCCTTCCGAATAATTCCTAACATTCTGTTTGCTTTTTTGACTGCTGCTGCGCACTGCGCTGTGGATTTCATTGTATTGTCCACAACCACCCCCAGATCCTTTTCCTGAGTGGTAACTCCTAGCTTAGTACCCAGCATTGTGTACGCATAGTTTGGATTATTTTTCCCTACGTGCATCACTTTGCACTTGTCCACATTAAATCTCATTTGCCATTTAGATGCCCAGGCACCCAGTGTCATAAGATCCTGTTGCAGTTCCTCACAGTCTGCTCGTGTTTTAACTACCTTGAATAACTTGGTGTCGTCTGCAAATTTGATCACCTCACTCTTAACACCCTTTTCCAAATCATTAATGAATACATTAAACAGTACCGGTCCCAATACAGATCCCTGAGGCACACCACTTTTTACATCTCTCCATTGTGAAAACTGACCATTTAGTCCTATCCTTTGCTTTCTGTCTTTCAACCAGTTTCTGATCTATAGTAAGACAATACGTCCTATGCCATGACTTTTTAATTTTCTAGTCTAGTCTCATCAAAGGCAATGAAATGAGATACAGTACCTGCCCATTTGTATTCTATCAGAGGTTCTCATCATTTTTGTGGGCAAGACCCAACAAAACATTTTATTATTTTTTTATTTATTAATTTATTTTATGGATTTATTATTTTTTTTAATCCAGGACCCCCCGTTGGCTGGTGTACAAGGCAATGGCAGGGATTAATGGCTCTCCAGTGTTCTGAGCTAGTATTGGGGGAGCAACTGATGCTCAACCCAGCTGAAGCAGTCTGTGTGAGGCCAAGAGAGACACTGAGAAAGTTACTGAGAAAGTTATTCAGAAATCTAATGAATGGCCAAATTATCTGCTGTTCAGCACTTGGAAAGTGGGGTATTTTCAGGGAGTGAATGGCAAGCAGAGTTCCCCCCTGGGGAGTAGAGTGCAGCCTCCTCTGCTCCTAAAGTTCCAGATGCAGCTTGGGCTCTCCGCTGGCTAGAAGGGTAGGAGGTGAGGATGGCCTCATGCAAGCTGCTCCACACGCGCTTGGGAGAGGCTGAGAGCAAAATCGCCTGATCAACCTTTGGCAAACTGTCTCCTTGCTGCCCCAGTGCAGCCTCAACCACCTCCCAATCCTTCCTGCAGCCTCAGCCACCACTGTCTGCCCTGGCTCCACTCCTTCCTCCGAGACCCACCCTAAGAACATCCTGGGACCCACCAATGGGTTGCAACCCACCAATTAAGAATCACTGCACAACTACATGAGCATCTGTCCCCAAGGTGCAGCTTTACAGTAAAATCCAAATGTGTAAGTTTGGTTAGGAAGACAGTCGTAAATAGTCAGAGAATGGTCAAAAGCAGGGTCTTAACCCTTTCAGGTAATTGGGCCAGTTTGCTGGACTCACTGAGGCCGCTTTTATACGAGGCGCTGAAAAGCACCTCCTGAGTCCCACGTTGAGAGAAAAGCCACGCGGGGAGTGTTTACATGCTCCCCGCGCTGCTGGGAGTGACGTGTTCCCCGTTGTTGGCAGCCTGAGAGCTCAGTTATATTGGACAAAGCCAGATGCCTCCAATCCAAACAGCACAACTTTGGCCTACTTGTGTTTTTCAGACCCAGGTGTCAACTGCACAAGCTTCTTTGGGAGGAAAGGAGGAGATTAATGTGGTCCAATGGGAAATGTAGCAGGGATGCCTCAGGGCCCAGTACAGAGCTTTAGCATTAGTTGACAGAGTACCAGTCAGTCACACAGCCCGAAATGCCAGCATGCGCAAGGGCCAGTGACTTGGTCCTGCTGACTCAAAGAGCTGTAATGTCGGCTGCTGTGCCCTGCAGGTGAAAATCACGCCCGTGAAGAGACCCAGCACAAAGCCTACATGCTACTTAGGTGCCACTTAAGCTACATTTTCAAGGCATGAGTGGGACCAAAGTGGCACGTACGCCCTCAGCACAGGGTTTGGATTACATTCTAGCGTATTAGTGGCTGCTCTTAGCTGCAGCACCCTGGACAGAGAATTTGCAAGCATCGCCTCTAGCCAGGCATAATTAACAGATGAACCAGCAGTCGTGTCCCTTTACCACCTCTCTCATTCATGTTTAAATTTACCAGGCAGTTTGATGATGCCTGGCTGGTAATAACCACGCAGCCTAATAAATATTTGCTTTAATGCCCCCATTGTTAAACACTTTTCTTAACAAGAACTGAAACATTCCCCTCTGCTTGATGTAATCACCAGTGCTGCTTGGGGACAAGAAATGGTGCATTGCTCACCCCAGGCAGCGCTCCTCAAGCCTGGAGTTTGGACAGGATTGAAGCCACCCACACATGTATTTACCTAAGTTAGCAGCCTCATTAATATTAATGCCAGCCACAGAACTGTTCAAAGGGAATCAAACCAGGACGAACGCTGCTGCTTAAAGCCTGTGAAGCATTCACTTGACCTTTTGTGCAAGTGTGCAAAAACCACAGCACTTAAAAAACAATAGGCAACTGCTTTGTCAGTACTGAATTTAATACAGCCAGAGTAAAACTGGTAATTTCCCCTCCCGAGGAAACACATACTCTGGCATTCACAGGCTCTCAGGGGAGTCTGTATGAACTGGGAGCTCCTGCCTTCTAAGCCGTCTAGGAGTCTCCCCCATCCTTTGCCTCTGTTTAACCCCCTAGCAACAGAAACGGGTCACCCCGATTTGTTACAGTAAACTTGAAACCATCTCCATGCCTTGTATCAGGGATGGCCAAGCCATGGCTCAGGAGCTGCATGCAGGTTGCTGGCAGCTGAAGTGTGGCTCTCGCACCTCAGCTAGAGCTGATGCTGCCAATCCACTTGTGGGATCCGGGCCCCACCATTCACCAAATCTGCTGCCAGTAGGAAGGGCAAGGCACTGGACTGAGCCTGGCACTGGGTGGGGCCAGACCTGAGCATGCTGAGGGTGTGCCATGCCCCCCATGGGCTCTCACTAGGATGGTAGGGAAGTTGCGGAACAGGAGGGTGGTGCCATCCACTGGGGGTGGAGGTGAGACAGAGAACACTGCATGTGCATCTCAGAATGTGTGTACATATCTTGTGGCTTTCGGCCATATGAAGATTTTGGTATGCAGGCGCTCTTTGGGGTTGGGAACTTTGGCCATAGCAATTGTCACCTTTCTCCTCTGAAGCTGGGGGACTCCGGCATGCAGGACAGGCCCTACTGCTGTGTCACTAAGAGGTGATGGGATTAGCAGGCCCTACTGCACTCAGACACCAGCTCTGCACCCCAGTAACCAGCCAGCAATTAGTGGGAGCTTCTCCAGGACACGTTCTGCTAGACATTGAAAGAGCCATTGGGATTCATGCCTTATTCCAGTGACTCCCCTGTTGAGGGATCCATTGACAATCTATGATGAGCTTGAGGGCTGCACCCAAAAACAACTGCTTCCAGCCACCCTAATGCAGCCCAGATTGGCTACAGGTCCCACCCAGCTTGCCACCCCTGCCATACTGTCACCCATTCCAGATTAGCATCGCTCAGATTTGCTAATTACGTGAAGGAGGAGGAGGCCTCCCCTCAGCAGATGGCTGCGCTGAAGGTGCTAGGCCAGCCAAAGCAGATGGTGGACGCTCTTTTCCGTTTCATACGTAGCTGCCTCAGGGCTTGTCAACAGGCAGGGAGAAGACATCAGAGGAACAATGTCTTCCTGTGATCAGCTGCTTCTCCTCTAAGGAGACACCTAATTAAACTGAAGGAAGCTGAGGGAAGTTGGAGGCCCAGAGCATGTAGGTGCCATAATGAGGAATTGTCTCCTTTGCTCCCGGCCCCTCTCTCCTTACCTCTCTTCCTTTATATTTGTGTTCATTATTTTGGTGCTCTGCTCATGGATGGTACATTTCTGATGCTAACATAGTTCCAGTTGAAAAGCCAGGTCTGGAGCAACCAGCAATGAGACGAGTGGCAGGAATAGGCCAATGTGGGGGAGAGGGGGGTACGCATGAGAACCATACAGTCAGAAACAAAGGGCAGTTGGCCTGGCTCCAGCTAGCAGCCTAGTCTCTCTTTTCTGCTTCTGGCTCTGCTTTTTGTCAGACCTAACTTTAAGCAAACCCCTCTGCCAGGACTCCTACCTCTTGGCTTTGGACGCTGTTCCACGCTTTACCAGTGCTGGCCACTAGGAACATGCTTTGGATTCTCAGAACAGTTTTCCTTTGCTTGGATTTAGATGAGGAAGCAGGAGCAGGCACTCAGCTGCTTCCTGGCTTTCCCTTACTCACCAAATGCTAGGTTTTCTCCTTTTCCTACTTTCTTTTTCTGTCTTTTCCCTCATGCCAGTTTCTCCCATTTATTTCCACTCTCTTCTTTTTCTTCTCTCCATGTCTCATGGGGGGTGGGGGTGGGGTGGGGCAGGCCAGGCAATGCATGAAATGGGAAGCCTTGGTGATTATGATTACTTCTTGGCAATATGTGATATAATGTGGCAGAGGCAGGGGGGCTGGGGGTGGGGTCCCTCTCGCCGGCCTGCCGGGGCAGCCTATGGAGGGTCTAACAGGGCTCTCTGAGGAGGGGAGGGGTTCTACAGCTATCGGGGTTGTTACGGGCCGGGGGAGATATGGTCCAATGGGGAGGTGTGTTCCATCAGTGAGGAGGGAGCGGTGCATTGTGCCCGTTTCCCTTTCAACCCCCCATGCGGGTAGGTTGTGGGTCGAGGCCCAGGAGACCCCGGGCCTTGGTTTGGTGCTGCTGAATGCGAGGTCGGTTGTCAATAAATCATCTACCATCTAACAGTAACTCGAAGCATAACAAAACTGAAACTAAAATCTCTTAAAATCTGCCTTGCCCTTCCCGGGGCTTGTATCCGCAGAACTTGACAGGAAGAAGCCCCTGAAAAATGGGTACTTATAGGGGGAGAATACGATCCCAGTCACAAGTCCCAAATAAAACAAACACTAGATAGTTGGGCCAGGAGGCATAGCCTAGCGGTCACTTCTATGAGGAGGATTTACTTGCCACAGTGAATTTCTTCCTTTCCACTGCAAGCCTAAATGCAAATACCGCTACTTGGTGAGTAATGTGCTTATTGGTATTTGCCAGCAAGAAGGAAATACGAAGAAGAGGGTCCCAATGTTCCTTACCCTCAAACCAGGTCCCAAAGACCTCAGCATGCAAACTGGCATACAGGGGACAGAACAGAAGATAGTGAAGGAAGTCTTCAACTCGAAGCTGCCCACAGGGGCAGAATCTTAAAGCTGACGGAACGCCTGAAAAGCAGCCTTCCATTACCTTTGTATCCATCATATTGAATCTTAAGAGGGTCAGTGCCCTCCTAATTTTAAAATTAGATCTATCAGAAAGGTAAGATTCATAGTCCACGCCCAGTTTGAACGTGGGATACCATGGGGCTATCCTCTGATTGTTTAGAGCCGCTCTTTTGCACTGAAGAGCGATATCCAGGAGCCTGGATTTAATTAAAGATTTAGCCTGGGATCTAGACTAGAGTGCCAGGCTTGTTGTTGATAGCCCAATGTGGGAAAGGTAGCGTTGGACCGTATTGTGCCATTGATAAACTACAAATAGATTGGATTGTTCCTGCCAACAGATTCTTGGAAGTTGGGCAGGAGCCATGGCACGAACACGCAGCCAATAGCTCAACAGCAGAGATTTTATTTTGACAGCAATTGGGGGAGTACCAGTTTCAGCTCGCAGAAAAGAAACGGGGGTACCTCAAGGGGCACCAAGAATAGTTCTTAGAATTTTATTCTGCAAAACTTTCAATGAGTCAATATGTGCGGAGCCCCAGATCTCGGCCCTATATGTCAACTGGGACAG
Organism: Sphenodon punctatus; assembly: GCA_003113815.1. Lineage (NCBI taxonomy): Eukaryota > Metazoa > Chordata > Lepidosauria > Sphenodontia > Sphenodontidae > Sphenodon > Sphenodon punctatus. Next base: position 2,764,101 of record QEPC01009299.1, read on the forward strand.
CAACCTTTCACGGAGCAATTTTAACAGGGGAGCTATTCTCTTCCCACCCTGAATATTCAAAAATTTCAATATCTCATTAGAGGTATGTGCCGTTTTCAATTTTACTGAATCCAGGTGAGCTCTCCAGCAGCCCGTGTGAGAGAACCAAATGCCTAGGTACTTGTATTTATTTACTTGCTCAAGGGGGGCATGATTAAATATCCAGTGGAATTTTTTGGCCTTCCTGGAGAAAACCATAATTTTGGTTTTATCTTGATTAACACATAGATGGTTTTGGTTGCAATATAAATTTAAGGTACCCAGCTGACACTTCATCCCTATTTTAGAGGTAGACAAGATGACCGTGTCGTTGGCGTAGAGAAGAACTGTGACAGGTCTGCCCTCAATTGCTGGGAGGTGGCCGTCACTGCCTTGTAGGCTGTCAACAATGTCGTTTATAAAGATGTTAAATAAAAAGCGAGCCAACACACAGCCTTGCTTAACCCCGTTTGTTGCCAAGATTGGGTCAGATAGTGATCCCCCTGGGCTAAGCCTAACTCTAAGCCAAGTGTTGGAGTAAAGAAGACGAACCAGTAGTTACAAATGCTCATCTAAATTTAGGGCCTGTAATTTGTCCCATAGAATCTTTCTATTGATACTATCAAACGCTGCCTTTAGGTCTACAAACAAAGCAAACACAGAATGATTACGGATGTGGACATACTTGTTCAAAATATGGCTTAGAGT
>QEPC01009299.1:2766164-2810174 GCA_003113815.1 Sphenodon punctatus
CCTTCCTTCGTTCTGACCTCCCCCCCCCCCGTCTCTCAGATTGTAAGCCCTAGGGCAGGGACCGTGTCTATTCAATTAATTTGTAAAGTGCCAGGTACATTGCTTGTGCTATATAAATTCTTGCTAATAATAATAATAATTAATAATAAATAAACGAAAGCTTTTTAACAAAACTAAGTTCAAGTTAAAGCAAACAAGGAAAATTGGTCCAGAGTTACAGACAAAAGTCCAGCTCTTTGCAAAGTTCTTTCATGAACTTCATTCCAAAGCTAGGTTCCTCCTTTCATATGTTCAGGAACAGAACAGAACACTCTTCATTTCTGTGCTGGGCTTCTGTATCTCAAAATTCTCTAATCAGTCCGGTTTTAATTTGATTTCTAGCATTGTTGTTCAAAACTTTGCCAGCTGACAAAAGCATCCTGGTTAGTACAACTACTTCCCAGCTTTGAGGGGTGGTTAATTTTCACATAGGCAGGTAGGATATTGAGCATCTCCCCCACTGGGCAATACTTCCTTTGTCCCACAGTCTTAATTACAGAATCCCTTGCCCTATCAGTGTAGATAACAGAGTCTGGCTCAGAACTGTTCATGACTTTCAAATTACTAGGTGCATAAAGTTATAAAATATAACTTTTATATTGCAATTCTGATTTGTAATACCTTTATAAACATTATATCATTGTACTCAGAATTTCACAAGGATTCGAATGACACCAAACATGAATGCTTTACATACATGCATAGTGGAATTACAGGAATGTACATTTTTACTTAACACATGTTTCTGAGAATCATAAGCTTATGATATTACATAAATCAAACTCCTGTCACAAGCACTTTGCAAACTACAGCACCCCTGAAATTTGGCCTCCGACTAGGGAGCAGGGAAACAACTAACATATAACTCAACAGCAATGTTTTTAAAAGAAATGTTTTCTTGAACCAAAGATCTCATTTCTGTATTTTATCCCCCATGAAGAGAATGGGACACTTTGACAATATAAGAACAAGGAAACAGCACACCTACTGACCAGCTGAAAAAGATGCAGCCACTTTCAAAATGGCCACTTCAGGATTGTAACTGCTTGGCTCTGCCAAATTTAAAAAGGGACAAACCCAAAGAGTATTGAGGGAATGAGCCTATAAATAAGGGGACTGGACTCTGGGCTGAGGAGAGTTAGTAGGAAACCAGGAAACTCTCACAAAAGTTATTTCCAAGGCCCCAAAAGGGAGATGGGGATATTTCCAAGGAGGGTTCTTGCCACTGTGTTGTACACACTGCTTTGTTCTCCGCTAAGCTATCCTTTTCATCCTGCACTCCAGGCCAGTTGTTCTGACTTGCAAAGGCCTCTTTCCCCGGCCCACAGTGCCTACGAGCAGTGGCCCTGTCTGCTGGCATGACTGGCTGCCGCCGTTCATAAAAGCAAGGGCTCCGTGGCCGCTGGTTGCCATGAAGCTATTTGGCTTGCCCCGCACAGAGCACTCTGGATTTCTCGGCAGTGTGCCATGAGTGGCCAGAGCGGGTGCTGTGTAGATCACGGAAGTGCACATCCTCCCCGCACCGCCTTCAGATGGGCAGCCAGCTCCTGAGTAGCCATGCATGGTAGCATCTTGCTTGAAAATGCCCCAAGAGACTCTCCCAGTCCTATCGAACATGGCCCCACCCGCCTGCAGAGCACTGGAATGTCACAATGCTCTAACGGGGGCATTGCACCATCAGAAAGGGGGAGGAGAGTTCCTTTGCCCCACCTCTTTGGAGCAAAGCTTCTGGAAAGATGGCAACTCTAACCATGACTGAAGCAGGGTTGGATTGTTGGCTTTTCTGTTGGTTTTTTTGCAAGCTACCTCCAGCAGCACAGAATTCTAGCCTGTGTGGGAGCTTGCCAGTGAGATGTCAGCTCTTTAAACTAGCCAAGGGGACGCTGGCACTCTGATCGGTCAGCTAATATTTTGAGACTATGGGATCCACCATCACAGTTGCTGATGAGTGGGTGCTTTCAAATATGACGAAGGCCCACTTTGCCACAGTTTCCCCCGCTCTGTCATGGGGGCTACCGTCACATTTGAAGCGGATGGAAAGCAGCCATTAGATGTTTTCACAGGATAGATCCCGGCCTGGACTGTGACTTGGGAAAATCCTCGAGTCACAGTCCGCACTAGCCATCCCCATGCCAACAGACTCCGGAAACTGGCCACCAGACCAGGAGTAAAGCAGGCTTTCACGTCTGAAACCCTACTTTACTCACCCTGGTCTGGAGTCTCTGCTGGTGCTGGGTACCATGGCAGCCATCATTGGCCACCATGGCTGCCTGTCGGGGGGTGGGGGGAGGGCACACTAGACACAGCATGGGGATAGGGATGGGCGAACTCACGTTTGTGCATCTCCCCTCCCTCCCCGGCAGCTGGGCTCCTGTCACATTTGTTTGGGGGCCTGGCCAACTCCCGGCCATGGTGGTGGCCCAACTCTGGAGGGGGTAAGTCCATACTGGCGCCCTCACTCCGTTACATTAGTTTTCACCCAGGACCAATCCATAGCCCACACAGTGGAGAAAAGATCCCCCTGCTGAGAAATAGGTTTTTTTGGGTAGTTTTTGTTAAACTAATATATGTGGGAAACCTCATTTATTTTGCTTGCAGCATTTTAATTTTCTTCTTGTAGGCTTTGGGTTTCCTGATTGCAGAATTTGTTTGTTTGTTCTTTGTTTGCATGCAAAATAAACAGGTCCCTGTTGTCCATAAGTTAAATGTTGCTCTTGGCTGCTGCTTCATAGCAGAGGTGGCCTTGTAATCTGACACTTAGAAGCCTTCATGTCAGGAACTTTTCGTACTCAGCATTTCCCCATCCTATGCCTGTCTGATAAATGGAGGAGCCTATGCTGAGAAGAGGCCCAGCATGGAACCAGATGAAAGACACCCCATTTGCTTTGCATAGTGACACTATCTGCTATACTAAAGAGAAAGGCCAGTGCAGACAGTAGGTGCTAAGCCTAAAAAAGACACTAACCCGCAGAGGTATGTGGTGGACACTAAAAATCAGCTTAGGACACTCAGGGCTCCTGCAGAGTAGGACCAGACTAAGACAATGAATTGTCTTTCATAAAGAGGAGAAGGCAACATTCCCTCACCAGGGTGCCTCCTGCACTCCTCTCCTCGCTGTGGGAGGCTTAGGCCACTTTCAGACATATTCCCCCCCCCCCCGTGCATTCTGACTGCGGAGAAGGGGAGAATGCAGAGCCAGAATATGCGCAGGGATCGGCCGGTCTGAAAGCCCCCCCATCCATGGCTTTGCTGGCAGACATGCACATGGATGCAGAGCAGGAAATCAAGCTCTACAGCTATGTGCATGTCTGCGGGCAAAGCCATGCGAGAGGGGCTTTCAGACCGGCCGATCCATTCCCTGCGCATATTCTGGCTGCGCATTCCCCCCTGCAGCCAGAATATGTGTGGGAGGGGGAATGTCTGAAAGTGGCCTAGTGTTTGTACCTGAGGCTCCCTGGCTATGAACATAAGAAGTGCCATACTAGGACAGACCAGAGGTCCATTGAGCTTTGCTAAAACCTTGTTGGCTCTTCCACATTACATCATGTTCATCAATATGCCTAGAATTCTGTTCTTCACAAGTATCTCCACCACTCTGTCTGGTGTGAACATCCTGTAGTTTCCAGGGCACCTCTGGAACCTTTTTTAAAAATTGCCGTTATGTTTGCTACCCTCTAGTCCTCTGGTACAGAGGCAGATTTTAGCAATAGGTTACTAAGAGCCAATAGTCGTTCTGCAATTTCATATTTGAGTTTCTTCAGAACTTTTGGTGAATATCATCAGGTCCTGGTGACTTGTTACTGTTTAATTTGCCAGTTTACTCTAGAACCTTTTCTACAGTCACATTGATTTGTGACAGTTCTTCAGATTCACTGACTACAAAGAATAGTTCCAGCATGTGTATCTCCCCAACATCCTCTGCAGTGAAGACAGAAGCAAAAAATTAATTTAGCTTCTCTGTAATGGTCGTATTCTCCTTGAGCTCCCCATTTTCTCTCTGGTCATCCAATGGCCCAACCGACTCTCTAGCAGGCTTCCTACTTCTGATGCTCTTGAAAAAGTTTTTATTATTAGTTTTTGCAACTTTAGCAAGTTGCTCTTCAAATTCCCTCTTGGCCTCCCTTATTAACTATTTACTTTTAATTTGCCAATGCTCTTTCCTATTTTTCTCATTTGAACTGGCTTTCCTCTTTTTAAAGGATGCCTTTTTGCCTCCAATGGTTTCCTTCACCTCACCATTTAGCCATGCTGGCAGACATTTGGTCCTTTTGCAACCTTTGTTTTTTTTGTATGCATGCAATTAATTTAATCTGGGCCTCCAAGATGGTATTTTTAAATAGTCTCCATGCATTTTGAAGGCGTTCAGTCCTCACAACTGCTCCTTTTAGTTTCCCTCTAACTAGTTTCCTAATTTTTGCATAGTTCTCCTTATGTTACTGTGGTAGTTTTATTTAGCATTTTCCCTCCCTATAAGTAAGGGGCATAGCTATAATAGCTTCAACAGGTGCAACCGTACCTGTTAGGGACAGGGAAAAGGGGGTAGCCAACGTTCACGCTTTCGCCCACCAGTTGCAAGGGCACCTGCGGTTCAAGATAGTCCCTCAGGGTCTTATAGTGGCTATGGGAGCAGGCTACATGGGCAGGTCCCAGTTGAATCTCATCATAGGGACTGGTGAATAACACGGTGCCCACTCTATGTGCCCCCACACGTACGGGGGTCCAGGGAAGGGAAGTGCGGTTCAGTGGTGGTTCAGGGGCAAGGGGCCCAGGACCCAAAGGAGACCAGGAGGATGGGATAGAACACTCACTCGGGGACAGGGGAACACGGCAGATAGGGGAAGGTAATGTTCACTCTCGCACCAATCACTCGTTCCTCTCACCCAGTCAATCACTCACCAGTCGCTCCAGGCACTCGCTCAATCTCTCTCTCTCGCTCTCTCTCCTAGATCCTCTCACTCGGCTCAATTTGCTATCACAATGCTCAGGGGCCAGTCTCACGGTACCACATCCGATCACCAGCAACCCTGAGTGTTTCTGCGAGGATTAAGTAGGGCTGCCCGGGTGCCTCGCCTGTAGACGCACGGAACGCCGCAGCTCCACTTCCGTTTTCCTCCCGTGCATGCGCCGGGAGTCCTCGGTTGCCTGGAGACTCTGGGACGCTGCGCCGTTGTGTGCGTCCACAGGGTCAGGTGATCCTGACAAGGGCGGAGGCGCACTCGGGAGCGGAGCCGAGCGGCGGAGCCGGGCAGGGAGCCCCTGCACGCGCCCTCAGCCTCGCGCTCTCCCTCTCCCCCACCCCAGAGCCCTGACAGTACCAGGGCCCACATGCCTGGGAGGGCCCATACAGATGTAGAGTGCATAGACACACTGGAGTGCAGTTTTACCAGGGGAAACTAATACTACTCCTGTCCCAGCCGGCGACATCAGGAGGCGCTGTACTTCTCCCAACAAGATATGGTGTAGGTGTGACCGGGACTGGGGTCACGTCTCTCTAGGCTGTCCCCCAACAGACCAGCCGCAACCTAGTTGCCTGTGTCTTCGTGAGCTTCCAAGGCATCAGAAGAATAAGTTCGGTTCATGGTGCCCCGGTTTAGGCCAGGACTTCCCCCTGTTGGTATCAGGTGCCAGTAACTCACAGGGACACGTTGCATTAAAGAGAAAGGTTTATGTAGAGGTTATAAGACAAATGTTGCCTCAGAGTCATAGAGAATGTGCATTTAGAAAGGAAAGTCAAATGGTACGCAAAGCGATCTCACTTAGCAATGGCTGACTGTCTTCTTACCCTAGTTCTAGTCATGTCCCTTTTTGATGCCCAGCCATGCTCCCAGTTCCTCCTGTCGGGCGCTTTTAAACGATACAAAAAATGCAGCTGATCCTTTAATCAGCCGCCTTTCTTTGTGATCGTTTAAATGCTTGGGGCGGTTTGATACCGGATCTTTCCCACATCAAACCGGCTGAGGATTCCTGCCCCCCCACTTGCATCCTTGGGAACCGCCGCAGTTAATTGCAGCTTCCCCAGTTTGAAAGCAGGGGGGGGGGGCGGGAGAAAGCCGGTGAAAACTGCCTCCTCCAGGCAGCGCTGGCAAACCCCCTCCCACCTATAAAGCCCCCAGCCAGTGATTAAATTTAATCACTGGCTGGGGCAGAGAAGACGGCTTCTCCAAAACACGCTTGGGAGCCGTCTTCTCCAAAACGCGCTTGGGAGAGCGCACGTTTAAAAGCGCCCCAATTGGTGTCATCATATCCAGCTTCAAGATGGTTTTCCTCACTTTCTCTGGGGCTTGCCTTAAGAAGCCAGCCCCTTCATTGTTCCAAGCCTCCAGTGACGCTGATGGGCCATTACCTGGGCTGCTGACGGCCCTTTGATGGCTGAACTACCTCCTGTCGACCATTTCCTCTGGTGCAAGCCCGCATTGCCATTCAAGCACTCGCTCCATGCCTCATCACAGGTTTTACATTGTAACACCTCAAATTCTCTTCCGGCTTGCACAGTTCATAATGCACATTATACATGACATCATGATATTTTATACATTATGACTATTGGTATGTTTAACCACCTCCGGTTACAATCAAGTGCAGATCACATCAGCCAACTATAGATGACAATCTGCTGGGGCCATATGTTTCCCCTGGTTCCCCATGACAGTAGGGAAAAGGACAGAAGAAACAGTGCCTGTGGCAGGACTGCCAGCTACTCCAGTCCTGGCATCAATCTGAATGGGGACTGTATGAAGTGGTGCAGCAGAAGCGAAGCTGCCAGTGACTCCAATCTGAGACTCTCGCAGGAAGGGTGCTGTAGAGGGCAGAGTAGGAGGGTTGCTGTTTATTAGGTGTTTGCCCCACCACCCACCGGACGTTGCCAGTTATTCTAGCCCGAAGGTTCCCAAACTGTGGGTTGGAGTGGGACTGTACCATCTGCAAATGGCATCAGGATCCCAATTAAAATCGGGCATACGTTACTGCTTTGCATTAAGATCTGAAAATGGGGTCACCCAGGCAAAATATTTAGGAACTGACTCTCCCCGCAGGGGGGAGGGCCGTGCAGCACGGTGGCTGTTGGAGGCTGTGAGCTACTCCAGAGCTGACACCTCGCAGGGAGTTTTCACCTGGAAGAAGATAATCCTTTTTAAAAAGAGCCGACAAAAACCCTGAGGATCCAGTGAAGTTGCAAATTGGAAGCCTCTGCTTTGGCACCAATCCCTCACCTCCAGTTAATACCCAGTAATTGCATCATTTATTTAAATAAGGTTCAGAGCAGAGAGTGGAGCAGGCTGGTGGCAGAGAGGCCAGTCTTACCCAGCCAGGCATCCCAGCCCTTGGTGGGTTTTTAATGTCATCCTGGGAGCCCTCTGGCTGGTTCTTTCAAGCTCCAAGCCTCTCCCCACATCCCCAGCATACACACACCATTCCTCACTCCTAATTGCTGTAGCAAGGCGCTGCTGCTGCTTGCCTCGCACAGACAGCTGGATGCATGCCAGGCCCAGAAACATGGAATGAGTTTGATATCCCTGCTTACTTTGTTTACAAACATTTTTTTGGCAGAGGGCAAAGCGCAAAGCGCAGGCTGCTTTGCTCCTTGGCTTCTCATTCATGGTTTTGCATGGAGACTTTTTTTAACCAAATACAAGCAAGGTCCTGGCTCTCCCCAGGTGGTTGCTGGCAGCAGGTAGTACCTGTGGCAACAAGGGAGTAGGGAAGGTGCCTCTCAAGCCATAGTACAATCATGTAGCTAAATCACACACTTGGACAGTAAAGGGCACCTGGCCAATGCCCCCTCTCCTTGGTTCTGCCAAGCAATACAGGTGAGGTTTCTGGAAGCCTCAACATCCCTATAACCAGGGCTTGTGTTATCAGGACTGGAAGAAGCATACACCTCAGGTGCTGATCAGCAGCCAACAAATCAAATAGCTCTACAATCTGTGCCTTCAGCCACCCTGCCACTCAAAGGAGTCAGGAGTCCTAATCTACACTCAGGGCACAACCAGCCAGGTGTGCCCTCGCCTCAAGGGGGATAGGAGAAGAAGGGTGTTAACAAACGAGATGGTAGCCTGTAGTCGCCTGCCCCAGGCGGGTGTCCACCTGCTCGTTTATTAGGTGTTGGCTCTCACCGGACATGCAGCCCCCCACTCATGGCAGGATCTCAGAGTCTGCTATGTGGCAAATGCAGGCTAATGCACCCACATGTCTGTGTCCCATCAGTTGGGTTGCGTGCAGCTTTGTGCGCATACAGGTCCACCAGCACTACAGAGTCATGGGCAAAAAACCTAGAGCATTCTGAGGAATGGCCACTTCCTGCCCCTCTCTCTGCTCTCACTCTACATCTGCCTTAAAAGACCAACATGCACCAAATTCAAACATGCATTGTCCCAGCTTGCAGCACATGCCCAACACTTGCTATTCCCAGGCTTAAACAGGCTTTCCATTACTGTGGCCATGGCTCAGAACGACAGCCAGTCAACTATGGTAAGTTAATGCACCTGGAGGGGCGGGCAGTGGAGCCTGCATTTACACAGCTGCATGATAACTGTTTCCATTTATTGCTATCTAATTATGTGTGGAATTTTTTCCTTTACTGTGTTCACAGGCAACTACCAGCGCTGCTACCTTCAGTGTTCCATCCCAGGTACTCTCTGCCTACAAATCCACCTGCCAGAGGTGTATTCCCTAGAGCAAGGAAGAGACCAAGGCCTCATTGCTCTATGGGGGAGCAGAAAGTACAGTATTCCCTTGTCAAGTGCTATCGGAATGAGACAGTGTTCCAGGAGATCTCAGCACAGATGGCATTACAGGGATACAATGGGGTCATGAACCAGTGCCAGCAGTGGGCCAAGGACTTGCGCAGGAGCTACAAGGAGATCTGGGACAACTAGTAGCGGCTGTTGGATTTTAAGGCTGGTGAGGTGATGGGCGGGGTCAGCAGTAGTCAGGACCAACCCAATGGTAGGTGGAGCCAACCCAAATTTTGCAATTAATATGGAATTTTACAGCCTCAGTTCCCCATCTGTAAAAAATGGGAATGTCTATCTCTCCCTGTGTTCCCCTCACCCTTGTCCTTAGATTGTAAGCCCACTGGGCAAGGACCTGTCTCCAATAACCACCAGCAGGCAATGTGTTTAATGACAGGAGTACCATAGCAGAGAAAACAGAAGTACTATAGCATCTAGCCCAGATTACAGAAATTTCCAGCACCTTACTTAAGGTGCAATTCAAGCAAACATTACAGTATCTGAAATACAGAAGCAGCATAGGCCACAACTAAAATGCATGGAAAATGCTAGAAAATGCAACACGATTATGTGGAATTCTAAAATGCACACCAGAAATGCTGCAATTGTTCCCTGGGAGGGAAAAGATTCCCCACCTCTGATATAGCACTTTCATTTTCTTTCCTACAAACTGAAAGATCCCAGGCCAGTGAACAAGAGAAAAAAATACAATGAAAAATCCTTAAGATCCCAAATTCCACATAGAGTGGGGGACAAAACTGAAAGTGGCTAACACAGCTATTTCCTCCTTCAAAAACACTGAAACCACATGAGGTTGCATGCATAATCAACAAAGCAAGTAATTTGTTAGTGTTCTTAGTCACCAAACAACTTTGTCACCAAATAAATTATTTGGAAAAGCTTCTATATTTTGTCTTGTTTTTTTCCCCACTCTGAGCCCACCAAAATATCCCAACCAACCAATTTAACCATTAAAAGTTCAACTTTCTCAAGCATAAAATCACACAGGGAGAAGGACAAAATGCAAAGGGGCTTTCACTAAAAAGCAAAAAGAAGTATATTTGAAGTGTTCACACTACTGCATTTATTTATTATTTTTATTATTATTATTATTAAAGTATTTATATAGCAACAACAATGTACCTGGCACTTTACAACTGTTGAAAATAGACAGGGTCCCTTCCATGGGGGTCTTACAATCTATGAAAGACACTTCTTTGCTGCACTCAGTCTATGCACAATATATCCACTCCAAATATCTAAACTACATACAAACACAAATTATTTAAAAATCTAAAAGATTTTATTTTTTAAAAAAAGTCATGCACAAATCAAAAATAAAATTAAAAATCCAAAAATATATTGGAAATACCAGAATAACTAAAATACTCCCAAACCCTAAAGATACATTTAATAAAATCCAAAAATATTTTAAGTACCAAAACAACAAAAAATACCCCCAAACCCTAAAAATAATTTTTAAAAATCCCAAAATATATTTTAAATACACAAACAACCAAAATTAACCAAACACAAAAAAAATAAAAAAAAAAAAAAAAAAAAAAAAAAAAAAAATAAATAAATAAATAAAAATTACACACCCAAAGGAGGGATCCAGCAGTTGTCCTCAGCCTTATGATCTGGTGCTGGCCCAAGTTTTTTGCACTCCCCTCCCTCCTTTCTGGTAAATCAGGGAGTGAGTTCCTGATGAAGATCCCATTGGCCAGGGTGGCAAGGACACCATTCTGATTGGCTGGGTTCCTCCATAACTCCACCTGGGAGTCCCTGGCACCTCCCTCAGAGAACATTGCTTCTCCATGAAGCCACCTGGAGCATGCTCACTGGGGGGTTGGGGAAGGGACTACTACTAGTAATCATTTTAACAGAGTTATGATGACTAATTACAACTACTTATCATTTTGATAGCACTGCTAGGCATACCCAACACTTTACAGTCACAGATTTTGGAGACAGGTCCCTGCCCAGTGGGCTCACAATCTAAGATGGACAAGGGTGAGGGGAACACAGGGAGAAACAGACACACACACACACACTCCTATTTTACAGGTTGGGAACTAAGACTGAGACTTGCCCAAAGTCACCCAGTGGGTTCATGGCTAGGTCAAGATTTGAACCCTGGCTTCCCAGAACCAAGGCCAACACCTTATCCACTACACCACACTGGCTCTGTCAGTGACGCCTCACAGAGTGATTCCTTAGAATCCCCCATCCTTCCTGCCTCTAACCCACCCAGGGGAGCAGGAGGGAGGGAGGCGGAGGTATCTCCCCCCCACCCCCTGTACAGGTCCTGTGCCACACAGGGAGGTCTTCAGCCCTGCCCCACCCCCATATGGGAGGGAGGAGCCAGGATGAGACTCCGAGGTGTCCCTCTGCCTCCCTGTGCAGGTCCTGTGCACCATGTAGGGAGGCTCTTCTAACCAGCCCTCCCCAGCCAACTTCTGGCTGTGCACCAGCGTTGATCAGCTGATTGGCACTGGTGCACGGCCAGTAGCCAACTGGAGAGAGCTGGTTAGAAGTGCCTCCCCACATCCCACACAGGACCTGCGTAGGGAGGCTGCTGGGCTGGCCCAGCTGAGGCAGGGTTACCATACCTCCCCTTTAAAAGAGAACTCTTATGAAAAATACATGGTATAGGGCTACCTTGGTTTCAGTGCAGCTCTGCAACATGTATTTTTCATAAGTGTCTTCCTTTAAAGGGAAGGTATAGTAAATCTAGGCTGGGGCATCAGTGGTGGCAATGGGTGATGGGGAGGGCATTGGGGGGGCTGCCCCAACACCCCAAAGGAGGATCCGCCCTTGGGGACAACAACTTTGCCTCCAGCCACAGGAAGCAACCATCCCCTACTACAAGCTGCTGGACTGGTTCCTCTGCATGGATGGAGCCATTGTGGCATTCTACCTCGATGGCTGCACCTTCACAACAGGCCAGAAACAGGTTGACATGGCTTCTCCACTGCCCACTCCCACCACTCCTGCTCCCCCCATGGAAGCTGTGACTGCTGGTGGAAATCCTTCTGTGCCTGTCCCCACCCCAGAGCCACCACAGGTTGACAAGAACATGAGCACTATGACTCCGACCATCTACCCCTTCCATCTTGAGAGCAAGCCTCTGTTTGAGAAGCCGCCGGAGATGATCATGGAGCGTAAGAAGGACCCAGAGGCCTCATTATAGAGGAGGTGGAGGAAAACAGTAAGTTGATGCAGCTGGTGGGGGGCTGCATTTGCACAGCTGCATGATGAAGGCTTCTGTTTATTGCTATCTAATTATGTGGGGGATTTTTTCATTACTGTGTTCACAGGTGGCCATGAGAGCGCTGGGGAGCAGCAGGATACTTCCCAGGACCCAGCAGCGCTGATGCGAACGGAATGCACAGGAAGTGTGTGGGAAGGCACCATGGCAGGACCCCGAGCTGGCGGGGGCGGGGGAGAGTTACTATGGTAGGCTAGGGGGATGGAAGCAAAAATGGTGGGCACAGAGGGAAGGGGCAAGGGTACTCATGGTGGTGCTTGATTTCTGTATGTTCTTCACTGAGAACTGCATGTCCCAGAAATCCTGCCGCAGCAACCTCACTCCAGTACTCATTCCCACTTCCCATTCCCTTAGTATGGGCAGAGGACCGTTACGTTGGGCAGGAAGGGTGGGTGGGGACTGAAACACTGGGGCAGGGTGGGGCAGTCCAAACTAATGGCTTTCCTGTTGCCTTGCTAAAGGTCTGCCACCGCAATGGGCACAGATGGAACCCCCCCACCACCATAAGTGAAACCAGGACCTATGGGTCCACAACTGGTGGTGCAGGGAGGATTTGGCAAAGGAGCTGCTTAGCAAGACCACACAGTGGGAAGATGAGGTCAAGGACGCCATTAACAGCATGGCCCGGAAGCATGGGCAGCTTCTGCAGCAGAACGCAAAACCTTTGCTGCTGAGGCCCTCCCGGACTGCCGCCGGAGGACAGGCACTGGACTCACCTCTGGCAGCAGTTGGAGCGCTCAGACAGCGCGCTGGAGAAGACAAGCAAGGGGATGGGAACTCTGTTGTCCCAGTCAATTCAGATCCAGACCTCCTTTCTCTAGCATGAAGCTGCCATGAGCACAACAATTGTTGCTATAGGGCAGGCGCCGTTTGCCAGCCCCCTTTGGCAGTTCACAGCACCCCACCTGGATCTCGCCTGCCCTGGTTTCCCCAGCATTCAGCCTCTCACAGAAACCACCCGAGCCCTCTCCTCCCTGCACTCACGCAGGTCAACCTGCCCTGGTCCAGGCACGCCTCACCCTCCACCAGCAAGTCCAGCATGCCTCCTCCTCTCACTCCTCCTCAACCTGTGTCATCACAGGACCAGCTGTGCACCCCAACTATTCGTTACTATGGTTGAAACAATTTTTGCAAAGCTCTGTGTGTTGTGCCAGCACTGCTAATTCATGTAACAGGCACATCAGTGCACATGCCAAATCGTGTAAAAAAGTTACAGCTGTTACCACCACTGAAGCATGGCATTTTCAAAATTGAGTTGAGGGGGAGGGGAACAGAATGTTAAGAAATGGGCAGGTGGGGGCTGGGGGATCTGCAAGGCAGCGAAGGTCACTGTGCTGCTCGGAATATATGTGGGAGTAGAACTGCCCCTTGGTTAAAAGCTACTTTTGGAAGTAACAATTTCTGTTTGCAACAAGCATGAAGGCGCATAAAGCCATAGAAAGCTATTGCTGCAGGTTGCTTGCCAGGGAAAGTCCAATGGCTTCGGTTTCTGTCTGAGGGTGCTGTGGCCGCCAGGACGCCCAGAGAAGTTAAGGGGTGATGGATACCCTGGCCGTTGTTGAAATTTGAGTGATGCCTGATCTACAGAGAGAATTGTCAAACACATCCTGCAAGGCTGGCACTCATAGGGTGGCATGTGCACACAATGGGGTTCCATGTCCCTTTGGCAGAGAGCAGACACCACACAACCCTGCTGCAGTTCAAAGTGCAGCAGCATGGGAGAGTGCGAGCCCCAGAAGAGATGTGAAAGTGGGATGAAATCAAGAGTGTGACTTTTCTGGATGTTTGTGCACTGCCAGAAATAAGGAAGACACTAATAGAGAATTGGACCTTGCTTTTCCTTATGACTGCCCTGATGACAGCGAGCGGATACCTGCAGGGCCACCCGGAGTGCTTCGAGGAGATGGTGGAGATGAATCTCTGCAGGGGAAACAAGTGGCTTGAGGTACAGGAAATGTGAACCGACTGATGGAGAACCTCTTGCCCTATAAGAGGTTTGGACAGTCCCAGAGGTGCCGAGTGCCCTGGCAAGCGGGCATGTTTTCTGCCCCAACCACATGGTGATGCAGATGATGCTGGAGAGGGGTTACAAAAGGTGGATGTTTGACTGGGGGTTTTATGCAAAGTGGAAGGGATTTCCAACCCCATGGCAGACGAGACTCTAATAAAACTATGTGTTGCTGCCTGCCAGTGAGCCGTGAACTGTGCCGTGAGCCGAGGATGAAAGACACTGGGCTGAGAACATGCAAAGAATGATTGCTTGGGCGGATTGCTTTCATTTTGAATGTTTGCTTTCGCTTTCAGTTTTCACTATAGGCGCTCAATAAAGTATGTGATTTGCTCAATAAATTCAGCATTATGTGCCTAGCAAAAGGATACTTCCAGCCACCAAATGCTGGCAGGTGTAAACTGAAGTATGCATCTCCATGGGTGGGTGGGGATAGCAGGCGATGGACCGCCTCCCTGAGTCATAATAGCCCGGAAGAAAGAAACAGCTGGTGTGACTTCTGCTTCCCATAATTCGCTGCGGCTGCAAGTTATGACAGGGGGCAGGATACTGGGAAGGGGGGGCTGGTGGGCGAAGCGCGGAAGGGAAGAAATGCCTGCGCATGCATTAGGCTTATCCTAATAAACTTGTGAGTGGGGGCTGCCCAAATGCACAAGAAATACACACAGGGGCTGCTCGTTTATTAAGCTGTACACACTAAACATGTGCGGGGGTGTTGGTGTTGCACAGACGGAACCCGGACTCCAGCGGGCTGTCATCTCGTTTGTTAAAACACCCCAAGTCTTGCATGCTTCCCTCCTCCTCAGAAGGGGGCTGGCCTCCCTGTAATCACAATCCTGTCTGAGCAGAGCTGGAGTCACCTGCCCACCCAGGACCTCTCTAGTGCCCCATGGGATACCCCTCACCTTAGAACAGTGTGAGGAGAGCAGTACGCCCCCAAATCCCTCCTCTTATAGATTTCAGATCACCCCCACCAGGCCCATGAAGAGAAATTTGCAGGGCCTGGTTCATTCTTGTAGCAGTAGGGCCCTACCTCCCACCTCACATTGCCATTGCCTACTGGCTGGCCAAGCCAATTTCTGAAGAGTACACTACTTTATTCACATAGAAGCGCTTGTACATAGAATAACTACAAGCTTGTAGGAAGTTTTTATTGTGGGAAATGGGCTCAGCTTAGGAGCCCAGTACAATTGTACCCCACGCCCCCTCATCTCTTCAGGCCTGCCCCACGCTCTTAGCTCACGGACACAAAACAGAATGATCAACCAGGGACACAACATGATTGTCTCAATCCTTCTTTGGAGGACAAACATCAACCTTCCTTGAGCCCAGCTTTCCTTTCAGCAGTCCAGGAGAACAGACAAGCCAGGCAGCCGGGCCATATGTGAACAGGCCTGAAATCTATCAGACAATAGAAGGAAAGCTGGTTCCATAGCTGAGGACCCTGTCCCAAATTTCCCCCTGCCCCTGTACCACTTCATGGCTAAACCAGGGGATTGTCACCCTCAGCAGGGACACACAAGGGGAGTCTTCCATGTAAGAAGGGCTTTACACATGTGGGGCTGGAATCCAAGGCCTAAAGGTTCACTAACACCACCTTTCCCCCTTGAAAATTCACCACTTCTTCCTTAATCTGGGTTTCCCTTGTCCCCTGGCAATTAATTCACACTAGGATTGCCACTTATGGTGGCTTTTTACCCAACACTCCCATAGGCCAACATGGAAGTGCCAGGTAAAAAACAACCGAAGGTGGCAACCCTAATTTACACAGTTGCCCCCTCCCCTTGTGTTAGGTAGCAGAGAAAAAGGGCTCCTCAAGGAGCACAGGAAGAGATAAGAGTTTTGCACACCACCACTCAGTGGATGTTTGTGCCACTATCCATGCGAAGTGGTGTGTAGATTGCACCTGGATATGGAGCAGGCTGCCAGTGTAAGGTAATGAACTCCATGCAGGATTCACCAGAATCCCACTCCATACCAGTTCTGAAGGTAGCCTCATGTAAATGAAAGGAAATTATACCAAGATATCTGCCTGGGCATTGCTACTACCAGGGCATCCAGAGGTGGCTGGTGACCCATTAAGACTCTCAGCATATGCACCTGTGTCATAGACAGTGCATATGCAGGTGATGTTCCACCTGGTAGGCAAGCAACACCCCCTTTACTACACCTCCCTAATAAGGTAGCCAGATAGGCAAATATTTAGAGGACACATATGAGAAATATAGGTTGCAGGGCTACATTGGAGCGAATGCAACCTGTATTTCTCATACATGTCCTTTAAAAAATTGCCTATCTGGCAACCCTACTCCCCACACTCTTGTATAGATGGATAAATAATATCAGGCCTGATGCATGAGGTGGGACACACGCTGGATTTGATGTTTTACACCAGCCTGAAGACAGGGTTCCAATTATCGGGGGTGTTGTTACAACACCATTTTCGTGGTCAGATCATTACCTCCTGAAGGCCCGGATCCCGGTCCTGCTATGCCCTTGTCAGGGTGGTGGACCGGTTAGGTTGGTCCGCCTCTGGAGACCGATGGATCCAATTGATTTTCAGAACTCTCTGGGGGATATACCCACTGACTTTGATGGCTGATCCGGTGACGACCTGGTCACTTTTTGGAATGACATCTTGACCATGGTCATTGACACCGTTACACCCCAGCATGCTTCATCAACACAGGCCCGGTTGGTTTACTGAAGACCTGAGGCGACTGAACCGGGAGGGTAGGCGGTCAGAGCATAGATGGCGTTTGAATCATACTGAAGCTGACTGATTGCTGCATAGATTATTTTTGAAGGACTATGCCATGTCTGTGATGGCGACAAAGAAAGCCTTCTTTTCCACTATCACAGTGCCTGCAAAGTCTCATCCAGCGGAGCTATTCCAGATTATGAGGGGCCAGGTTAGTCTGGCCTGTCTCCATCAGGAAATGGAGCCATCTGTTGCCCGCTGTGACATTTTTATTAATTACTTTGCAGACAAAATCGCTCGTATTCACCACAACTTTGGTGCTACCATTTTAATGGCAGAATCAGAGTTTGGGGTTATGGAAGCTCAGCCTAGTCGTGTTTACTTTGATCAGTTTCAATTGGTATTGCCCATCAATGCGAAGGAGGTGCTTGGCGCAATGATGGCAACTAGGAATGTGCGAACACCAGGGTTTCGGCCCAGTCGGTGTTCGGTCAAACCCGAAACCATTCAGTTCAGCCTGTTCGGGTTTGGGGCGCCGAACCTGTTCGGGTGGGGGGGGCGGTTTTCCCTCCCCCCCTCCAGGCTGCGCGGGTGGAAGGGGCGCCGGGGAGCACCTACCCCCCCCCCCCAGCCTTGTAATTTTTTTTTTTTAACCCACCCCACCCCAGGGATCACCCTACCTGGTGGTGCCGGGACTCCAGAGCGCTTCAGGCCACTACTAGGCCTTCCGGGTCAAACCGGAAGGCCTAGTAGCAGCCCAAAGCGCTCCGGAGCGCCGCTGCTGGTGGATTCGCCGCCACTGCCAGACCCGGAGCCCGACCTACCTGGTGGTGCCAGGGCTCGGGCCCTGGGTCTGGCGGTGGCAGGGTGGGTCCAGTGACAGTGGCGCTCCGGAGCACTTCAGGCCGCTACTAGGCCTTACGGTTTGACCAGGATGGCCTAGTAGCAGCCTGAAGCACTCCGGAGTGCCGCCACCTCCAGACCTGCTGCCGGACCTGCCACCACCGGACCCAGGGCCGGAGTCCCGGCACCACCAGGTAGAGTGATCCCTGGGGTGGGGTTGTTTTTTTAAAAATAATACGAGACTGGGCAGGGTGGGGTGGGGGGAGGTGCTCCCTGGTGCCCCTTCCACCCACACAGCCTGGAGGGTGGAGGAAAAACTGGGTTCTTCCCTGCTCCCTGCCCCCGCCGGAACTGGTTCGGAACCTGAACTTTGTTTGGCCTGTTCAGGTGGGGGCGGTTCAGATTCGGGGTGTTTGCAAACGGTCCGAACACCCTGAGTTCAGGTCAAACCCTGAACTTCTGAACCGCGTTTGCACATCCCTAATGGCAACCAGTTGTTAATTAGATCTTTGTCCGTCCTGGCTGGTGAACAACACCTCCCTATGGGGTTGGGGTTGTCAACACCTCCCTACGGGAGGGTAGGGTGTTCGACACTCTTAAAATCGTGGTAGTGCAGCCCCTGCTTAAGAAACCATCTTTGAACGATGACTCCCTGGCCAGCTATCAGCCTGTCTCTAACCTTCACTTTTTAGGGAAGATTATTGAACGTGTGGTTGCCTGACAGCTCCAGGCTTACCTTATCACTATCGGGTTCATGAACCCATTTCAGTCAGGTTTTTGTCCTGGGTATGGCACGGAGACTACACTTGTGGCTTTGGCTGATGACCTGCGCCTGGAGATGGACAAGGGGAATTGTACTTTCTTGATCTTGTTAGATCTTTCTGTGGCCTTTGATACAGTTGATTACAAGTTATTGTTGACACAACTGTGGGACTTGGTGTGGGTGTGTGGGATTGCTCTTGAGTGGTTTTTCTCTTTCCTGTCAGGGAGGTCCAAGCAGGTGGTGATGGGCGATTGCTCAGCATCTCCTTGGGGACCTTTCCTGTGATGTCCCGCAGGGTTCTATTCTGTCCCCTCTCTTGTTCAATGTGTATCTGAGGCCACTGGGCGAGGTCATTCAGAGGTTTGGGGTGAGGTGTCATCAATACGTTTATGACATTCAGCTCTACTTCTCTTTTTCATCCAACCCAGGTCCTGCAGTCTTGGTGCTTACCCAATGCCTGGCTGCTGTTGGGGACTGGATCAGGGTGAGCCAATTGAAGCTGAATCCTGACAAGACTGAAGTGATGATGATTGGCCAGTCTTGTGATTTGGAAGGGATTAGGACACCTGTCATTGATGGGGTCCAACCACCTCTGGTCATTCAGATTCACAGCCTCAGAATGCTTTTGGATCCCTCGCTGCACCTGATTGCCAGGTGGCAAGAAGTGACCAGGAGCGCTTTTCATCGACTTCATCTGGTGAGGAGGCTGCAACCTTTTCTTATTCAGATCTGGCCACTGTCATCCATACTTTATAAGGAGCTGCCTGAATCAGATCAATGGTCCATCTTAGCCCAGTATTGTCGCAATCTGACACAGCAGTAGGGTTTCAAATCCAGCTCTCCAGGGTCTCCTGCACGGGCGTCACCCAGGTGTGCTACGAGAAATCCTGGGCATTGAACTTGGGACCTCAAACATGCAAAGCATGTGCTCTACCACCTGAGCAACGACCCACCCACCCCTTTCATCACCTCGAGGCTAGATTACTGCAATGTGCTCTACATAGGGCTGCCCTTGATGACTGTGCAAAAGCTGCAGCTGACGCAGAACATGGTGGCTCAGCTCCTTCCAGGGATGAGACGCCAGGAGTATATATTACACTGGTGTGCCAAAGTCTGCACTGGCTGCCTATAGCTTCCCAAGCACAATTCAAGGTGCTGGTTTTGACCTTTAAAGCCATAAACGGTCTGGGTACCGTATATCTGAAAGACCACCTGTCCTACCTTTGCAGCCCCTCTGGTCAGCCTATGCGTTCTGTCCATTAACCTTGTCCATGGAGTGGAGTGGAGGGTGCGCAGGAGGGAATTCCCCATGTTGTGGAACTCCCTTCCCCAGGAGGTTCGCTTGAGCCCGAGCCTGGTTATCTTCTGGAGGTGGTGCAAAACTTTTTTATTTGAAAAAGCATTTGGCAGGCAGGGATAGGTGGGGTTTGGTTGGGTTTCTGGCTGGGGTTGTGGGGGAGAATGGGGTTTGAGGGGGAGGGTATTTTTATTGTATGAATTTTAATGTTTTAAACTGGTTTTGGTGTGGATTGTGAGCCGCCCTGAGCTTTGTGGGAAGGGCGGCATAAAAATTCAATAAAATAAATAAATAGATGAAGCCTAAGGAGCTCACCCCATCCCTGATCACTCTTAAGTGTCTAGGTGAGTTATTGCAAGGCACCAAAATAGAGGCTAGAATGCAGGGGAGGGAAATGATATCCAGGGGAAGGAAAGAGAAATATGAGGATGGAGAGAACTCATTAATAGCTCACCAAGGGACACTGGAAGAGAACGAGGAGGAGCTTTGTCCTTCCAGATGCCTGCTCACGCTCACCAGGAATTGGAAGCTTGCCCTGCACAGGGACTGGTGGGGTTGTGGAAAGCTCCTCACCCCCTTGCAGAGCCCCCTCTTCACTTAGAGCAAGTGCAGATCCCATTCCAGCTGGGAGTTCATCCATAGTTTCTACTCCCCAGCAGGCAGCAGCTCTGTCAGAGCAGGGCGTGGGAGGGAGAGAAATACATTCAGAAATAAAAAAACCCTATACATTTGCTGAGCCACCGGTGGCATTTAATTTCTGGCATTTTACAAGATCAGGAGAAGCACTAAGATCTAACCCAAGAAAGCGGAAACGCTCAGCAAAGAATGGAAGGGAGATGAATGAGAAACAGTGTGTTCAGACAGAGACTCGGAGCCCTCAAGAGATGAAGGCCCTGTTTAAAAGAAGGCAGGGGAGGGATGTCTGTGCTGCACTGAAATCACTCAGAGAGGAGAAAAGCTAAGCAGCCACCACAGCTTAGTGCAAAGGAAGCCCAATCAAAACAGAAATTTAATTGCTTCACTGAGTCCAAACACATCTCTACAAGCAACTGACAACAGTGAGGTTTTGACCAAGGTAAAAAAGCACTAGCTGCTAGCTTCAAAGCCCATGATTGAATGATTGTATATATTTACACACAAGCATCCATATATACACCCTGGTAGTAGCAGTGCCCAGGCAGATATCTTGGTATCATTTCCTTTCTTTTGCATGAGGCTACCTTCAGAACTGGTATGGAGTGGGATTCTGGTGAATCCTGCATAGATTTATTACCCTGCACTGGCAGCCTGCTCCGTATCCAGGTGCAATCTACACATCACTTTGCGTGGATAGTGGCCCAAACGTCCACTCTGAGTGGTATTGTGCAAAATGAAACTTATCATTTCCTGTGCTCCTTACAGGACTCCTTCCCTGCCTATAGTTAGGGCCCAGCATATCTACAAGTTGGGGGCCTTAGCTTTTACCAGGCCCAACAAGTGTCAGCTCACAGTTGCAGTGCCTGAGTGATCCTTTAGACCTGCCCATTGCTGTGAGAGTTTCTGTTTCAATGGGCAGAGTCTCCAGTTCCTTGCTTCAGAACTTTAGTCTAAAAGACTAGGAGAGATCATCCTTCAACTCCCAGCATAGCCAAGCTACTCCCCAAAGCCCCCCACGGGTGCAAAAATAGGAAGAGTTGCCCATGGACTCAGTTGGATCTCCTCACACCCTGCTTACCACTGACTTGGACAGTGCCATTGCCTCATGTAAAATGGCAGCCGCAGAAAGTAAAGGATACACACTACATATTAGTGACCGGACCACACAGGCAAGGAGTGACTCTATTGCTTGAGGAAGCCATTTTTGCGAGGCAATAGAGCTGCCAGAGGCATCAGTAAGAGGAGGGGGGACAGAAAGATCCATCCACTCCCAAAAGTTGGGGATGGGTCAATGAGCTCCACACATGGTTTATACACTCATGCCAAATGGCCTTTTAAAGGGTCTTTTTGAAGGCCCTTACACATGTCATGAGTTTCACAGACAGCAGGATCCCTAAATGGTCCAAGCTGCTCCTGCTGCATCCACCGCAGGAGGTGTAGGCTCTCAGCCTCTACTTGTTATCGGTAGCAGAGGCTCCCACCTGAAGAAATGGTTTTCTGTGAAGGGTCAAATTATCATGATCTCCAGATTGAGACCTTCCTGCAAACCATGGGGAAATGACAGAGTGACAGTGACACACAGCACACGGAGCCTGCAGCTGCCAGGGCAAGAGGAGCTCATGGCCGAGTGCCATGGGAGTCTCCAGACTGCTGAACGCACCAAACGTTTCACCATACCCTGACAAGGTAGAAGAGACTACTAGCGCCTGCTGTGTCCCTTCTCAGGCAGTGTAGGCTCATCCGTTATGGCACCACTGCTTGTACTTTGCCCAGTCTACCACGGTCCCAGTGACTCACTCTCACCCTACCCTTGGCTGGAGCCTCTACCTCCCTCACACCTCAATAAAGAATTCTCTCTCTCTCTCTCTCTCTCACACACACACACACACACACACACACACACACACACGTTAACCCCCAGATGAGCTACTCCTGTTTAGCTCTTGTAATCTTCCCTCATAAATCAGTCCCTTCGGTTGTTCATCATTTGCATTGTGTTACTCTCCTCTCAACTCCCTCCAGTTTGCCGACATCTTTCGGATATTGCTTTCCCCTTCTTTGAAACAGGAGCTGCAGGAGCTGCAGGCGCTTTGATAAATGGATTGAAAGACTGTCTAGTTTCACTCTTGTTACTGTAAAGTGCTTCCATCTCCTCTGCTGAAATGCTGCTCAGGAACTTTCGGCAGTGATACCCTTCAGTGAATCACAGCACATATCCCCCGCAGCCTCCTGAGCATGGGGCCTACATTTCCTCATCTCTCCCCAGCAGAAGGAACTCAGCATCCTTCCAGGAGGCTGTGCTTACAGACCCGTGCAACAATAGCATCTGTCTGGGAAAGTGCAGACCTAAAAAGAAGCATCCTGGAAAGGGGGCGGGGGGGGAGAGAGATGTCATCTGAAGAGCACAGCGTATGCCATTAAGCATGGTGTGTTGCAAACTGGCAAGGAAAAGGCATGTGAAAGAGACCTTCTGACAGCATGTAGCCTATATCAAACATGCTCCAACCCACTGGATGGGCAGAGTGGCACAGGAATAATTAGAGACTGCAGTCAGGCCAGTGGAGCATAAGGCAAGAAGCTTATGAATCTGCCCAGCCATGTGAGACAGTAACAGATCTCCAAGGAAAAGCCTCCCAAATTCTGGGCTCACACAACAGCACAGATGACGGATAGCAGCAGAGTAACTAATAGATGGGCTTTGGAGACTGTCACTTTGGATTGACTGGAAGCTCCCTTAACAGCTCTACTCAGCTCATTAATGACCGCCCAGCAAATGCAAACCTTTGCACAAATCCCCACCCCTCCTCCTCTCAGCCGCATCACAGAAGCCATTATGTTTGTTTCCTTCCAAAACTTCACACAACCACTGGCAGCAGGAGACAGAGCAGCCTTCAGAAACAGGAAACTCTGAACAGCCTTATATTTTGTATGAAACAGGTAGGCAGGAGACTGGAGTGATGCTGGCGTCGAACTCGCTCCAAATCTGATCGACTTCTCCATAGGGCCCATTTGCAGTCCTATGTTGAGGCTGTGAGGACAGAAAAGAAAGAGTTCTTTGCTGCCCTCATAACGTCTGCGAAGTTGCGTCCAGCGGAGCTGTTCCGGGTGGTGCGGAGGCTGGTCAGTCCAGCCTCCCTCTGCCTGGACGGGGACTTGTCCCAGGCCCGCTGTGAGGAGTTTGCCATCTACTTCGCAGACAAGATCACTCAGATTCAGAGTAACTTTGTCTGGAGGCACCATCTGGTCGATCTTTCTGGGCGGAGTTTCGGGAATTGACGCCGGCCGATGAGGTGGATGTACTGGGGTCTGTTAGAGCCACAAGTTGTGAATTAGATCCATGCCCGTCCTGGTTGGTGAAAGCCTCCAGGGAGACGTTGGGGACGGTGCTGGCGAGGGTGATCAACGCATCCCTCCAGCAGGGGAGGTTGTCGCCCAGTCTCAAGGAGGCTTTGATGCGCCCCCTTCTGAAGAAGCCATCTCTGGATGTGGGTGCCTTCCTGGAGGTCCCCCGTGTTAGGCGGGGGGCCACAANTGGAGGTCCCCCATGTTAGGCGGGGGCCACAATGGAACAGGCGTTCTCGGTGGCCGGGCCGCGACTCTGGAATTCCCTCCCGGAGGAAGCTTGCCTGGCCCAGGGTCTGCTGGCGTTCTGCCGAGCTTGCAAGACCTGACTGTTCGCCCAGGTCTTCAGAGGGGAGGGTGTGAGGGAGGGGTAGGTGGGGTGGGGTAGATGTTTTTTTTAAATGTTTAAAATTAATAATTTATTATTGCTTTGTTTTTAGTATTGTAAGCCGCCCTGAGATGCCATAGGCATGAGGGGCGGCTAATAAATATCACAAATAAATAAATAAAATATTTTAGCGAACAAAGACTGGGACACCCAAAGTATGAAGGGCTCGCAAGCCCCAAGACACAGGCCCTCAGCACCCCATCAATCCATGCTCAGCAGGGGACACTCAGACCTTCAAATGGCCCTGCCCCAAGTGACTTACAATCTAGGATGGACAAGGAAGAGAGGCACATAGGGAGAGGCAGGGATAAACTCATGAAGTTGAGAAGTCACAAGTGCATGTGTTTAGCTTAGTTATAGGGGGGCGAAGGGGAACTCTGACCAATAGGATGGTAGGGAGCATCAGTGAGTAGTCTGTGGGGTGAGGACCTAGGGAAGGCCTAACAGAAGAGGTAGGTTTTTAGGAGGGATTTGGTGGCTGGGAGGGAAGGAGCAGAGTATGGTGTTCAGAAAGGAAGTTCCAGGCAACATGGAAGAAAGGATCATTTCTATAGATATGCACTAAGATGCTGGGAATGAGACTGTCTATAGAGGGAGGGTAGCAAAGTTGTGTCAGTTTGCATCAGTCACAGTCACATATTGTTTGCTTCTCCAACAGAATCATTTAGTGCACATTCACTAACCGCCTTAGCCACGCTCATTTGTTTTCCCTCGCTTCCCCTCTCTGCTTTTGGTCCACATCACCTCCCAGGTGCCTCCATCTTTGGCCTCTCTACTCCCCCATCTTCCTTCCCTATAGCCCCCATAGCCTAATTATTTTCCCATGCCTCTCTGCTTCAGTTCTCAGACTCCCTTCCCCCAGAATCTCTCCATACTCGGCAGACCTCTCCCTTTGCCCCTGCAACCACCGTATCCTGCAAGGCCACACAGAGCCCTCTGTCACAGTGTTCAGACTGTTCTCCCAGCAAGGAAGTAATAAGGGGCTGTCCCCCTGAGGCCCTTGCCTCAGGCCTCTGCCCACATGCATGCATACATATACTGGCCCCACTATGAGCTTAGCTATAAAATGAACTATCTGCTTGTGCTCGCAGAGAAAGGTGCCAACGCCTTGGCCAGAAGCAAGGAAAGGAAGGGGCACAGACATAGGAACTGCAGCCATCAGATTCAAGCTCCTTCTCTCTTCTCCACCTCATGGCCCCTTCCCCATAGCTACAGCGATTCATGCGTAGGGCAGGGGTGTTGCTATCTCCGCCATTTCCCCTCTAATTCTCTCTCCCTCTGATTCCACTCACGAGTGCCCCTTCACCTTCACTTGCTGTGTGGGGGTAGCAGCCAGAGGCGGATTGACCATTGAACCCACCGGGAGGATTCCCGGTGGGCAGGAGGGCCGGTCCCACTGTCTTTTAAAATTATTTATTTATTTTTAAAATATTGTCGGCCCCGCCCCTTGTTGGGTGGGGCCGGGCCGGGGGGGGGAGGCCTCACCTGCCTCTCCCTCCTAGGAGCACAGCAGCAGCAGCAGCGGGGACACTCGATTGGGCTGGGAGATAAGCTGTTTGTTTACAAATAGCTCCTCCCCACGTGCTGATCAGAAGGTTGCTACCTTGTAAAGAACGTTCTTCGAGATGACTCCCATGCTCTGCATGCATCCAGGAGCAAGCACGTGGAGGAGGCGACTCAAGGGGAGGACGGAGCCTGAGCCGCAGGGCAGCAGCAGCTGTATTCCCAGTGCCTGGACTCTCCCCTCCTAAGTTCTAATTCATGCTTCAGGAAGTGCTAGGAAGAAAGATGTCAGGGTAAACCCTGGAGAATAAAATCCTCCTTTCCTTCGTGCCCTGCTGTCTGCACAGGGATGGGATTAGGATGACACATTGAGGAGACACAGGGCTCCACACAAACAGAGGAGAAGGGCTCCCTGCCCGCAAGGAGCTTGCATTCACCAGGGTGGACATTGCACTGGGTGGCTGCCTCCCCAGAAATATAGCAAGGAGCTCACATTGTGTGTCTTTTGATGGACCTGGGGGTGGCCATCCCTGGACCTGCTCTGGGGGTGGCCAGCCCTGCGTCCCCTGCATCCAGCCCCGCTGGCACCAGGTTTACACGGACCCAGCAGCTGCCGCAGCCTGCAGTCTGCCTGCACAGTGTGCCCCTCCCCCACACCATAGAGCTGCGGGCGGATCGCCCAATGCTCTAGGCTGCCACCCACAGTTCTGTGGTGTTGCCTGAGGCAGCCTGCAATTGAGAGTGGAGCTGCAGCGGCCATCCGCTGAGCAGAGACAGCTTCTCCACCTCCGGCCGGTGCCCCAAGTTTAGGCAGCCTGCTCCGACCACTGGTGGTGCTCTGGGACGTTCTAGAGTGTCACAAGTGGGGCGGGAGCGGAGCAGGCAGCGCCTGTTCCCACTTTTGTTCTGCCTGCCCATCTGGAAGCTGACTTTAGAGAGACAGGCCATCCAGGTGTGAGGCTGAGCAGAGGCATGTGTGCTGTCCATCTAAGCACCCATTGTGTAGCCTCAGGCAGCTGTAATGGCTTGTGGGACCAGGGCTGTAATGTGGGGAGTGGCTGAGCATAACACCCCCCTATCCCCCCCACCCCCCGGCACAATGTTTGCTCTGAAGGCTATACTTACAAAGCCATACGTATTCCTTACCAGAGAAGCAGATGACTGGCACTCATATCGTTTTTTACCAAAAGCCTGTTCATCCCTCTCATGCAGCTTTGCAGGGAACACAGATCTAAGGGCGCTTTTAAACGAGCAGTGCAAAAGCCGTCTCACTACCTGCCATCTCACTACTGTGTCGGCAGCTCGCTGATGCGGATTTGAGGGGGAAGGATTGCAGGGCCGGTCTGACGCGGGAAAGATGCTGCTGCAAACCGCGTGAAGCATTTAGACAAACCGGAAGGACACGGCTGCAAACTGCGTGAAGCATTTAGACAAACCGGAAGAACATGGCTGCAAACCGCATGAAGCATTTCAACAAGAACAAAGTAAGGCGGCTGATTAAAGGATCAGCTGCGTTTTTTGTCTCATCTAAAAATGCCCTAAGCAGAGCCACTAATGACACTAACATCGCTTTTAAACGAGGCACTTTTCCTCCTGAGCCCCGTGTTGAGAGAAAAGTCGCGTGCTTAGTCTCACTTTTCAGGCTTTCAGAACACGCCTCTTCAAAGCCCCGCATCTCCAGCCGCCGCTGCTGGCAACGGGGAGCACGTCCCTTCCGGCAGCGCAGGGAGCATGTAAACACTCCCCACGTGGCATTTCTCTCAACATGCTTTTCAGCGCCTCGTTTAAAAGCGGTGTGATTGTCTGACACCTGATCTGCACACTAGCGACTCCTCTGACAGCAATGCATTTTAAGCCCCATTTGGAAGAGAAGACTAAGGGGAGACATGATAGCCATCTTCAACTATCTGAAGGGCTGACACATAGAAGATAGAGCAGACATGTTCTCTGTTGCTCCTGAGGGCAGGACTAGAACCAATGGATCAAATTACAAGGAAGCAGATTTTGGCTAAACATTAGGGAGAACCTCCTAATGGTAAGAGCTGTTCAACTGTGAAACAGACCACCTGGGGCAGTGGTGAGCTCTCCTTCACTGGAGGTTTTCAAACAGAAGGCCATCCGTCAGAGATGCTGTAGCTGTGGCTTTCCTGCATCGAGTGGGGGGTTGGACTAGATGTGAGGTAGCTTCCAACACAATTCTTAGACGAGGCGCTGAAAAACGCCTCCTGAGCCGCGCGTTAAGAGAGAAGCTGCACCGCGCTGCCGGAAGTGACATTCTCCTCGTTGCCGGCAATGGCGGCTGGAGACGTGGCGCTTTGCAGAGGTGCGTTTTAGAGACCTCAATTTTCAGGTCTCTAGAACGCACCTCTGCAAAGCGCCACGTCTCCAGTCGCCACCATTGCTGGCAATGGGGAGAACGTCACTTCCGGCAGCGCAGCACGGCTTCGCTCTTGACGCACGGCTCAGGAGGCGCTTTTCAGCACCTCATCTAAAAATGGTGTAAGAGTCTATTATTCTAATCCCTAGTGCTCAGAGCTGCCCTCACCAGCAACAAAAGCTTAGCAGAACTTTGGCGGTATGGGCCTGGACAATGGAGACTTAGCAATGAAATGTCAGGTGCAGGAAACAAGCTGCCTCCATTTCCTCCTGTTCCTGCCCTCCCACCTGCTCCTCTCCTGCTCGCTAGCCTGTTTGCTGCACTCACAGACCAGGCCCTGGCTTTGAACAGCAATAAAATGAGGTATGGGCTTGCTCTACAGAGCTAGCCCCCATTTTTCTCATGGTTTTACAGGTGGAGGCCCCTCTGTATCAGGATCTCAGGCAATGGTGGGCAATCTAAGCTAAGCTAATGGGAGGGCCGCAGGTCTGGCCTTCAAACACTTGCGAAGAATACAGGGTGTTTTCAGATGCGACTGCGGAGCGGCTTGCCTCCATCCTGGATGATGGCCAGCCATGGTGGCCAGTGGCTACCTGCGACTGGCAGGGACCCAGACCGGATTAAGTAAAGTGACCATTCATCTGTAATGGCAGGCTTTATGCCTGGTCATGCAGCCATTCCCCGGGTGGTGTTGACGCTTAGCTCAGGCTGTGACCTGAGGATGTTCCTGAGACACAGTCCGGGGCTACGCACCAACACCACCCAGGGAAAATCTGGTCGTGCATTCACGCATGATGGTAGCCCGCAATTCCACGTGGAGAAAAGCGTGGAACTGCGGGCTACTGTCACGTCTGAAAACACCCACAGTGCCCAAGCTGTCCCTAGGAAAATTCCTTCCTTCTCCTGCTGCTGGACAGTGTGAGCCTGAGGGCACAGAGTGAACAATTCCCAGTGTTCACTCTGTGAAAGACGCTCGGTGAAATTGCTGTGATATTTGCTTGGTGATGGGGAGGGGGAAGAGGAAGAGTGAGAGGATTACATCACCCGGAGACCATGTGACCACAGGTTCCTCCTGTCCCTATGGATCCACGCCATCCCCTCAGGCTTACCAGCACTAGCCGCTGCATCTCTCCCACTTCTGACCACTGCTCCACGGCACCCCTAGCAGTGGCTGGCTCGAGCTGAGGCTCTGAACCATGCCCTCCCCCAACATACTCATTGGCTGATAGGGCCAGAATTTGACCCCTCTGGGCTGTATGTGGCCAGGGGCCCATTCAACACTGATGTTAGGGGTTCAGTGACATTCCAGTCAATGGAATTTGGATAAACATCCCACTGATGGGAAGCTTAGTTTTCTAGGAGGTTGGAGGCTTTTTCTGTTGACAAAGGAGGTCTAATTGACTCTCTTCCCTCCAGAGAGCATGTGTGATTAGAGGAGAGCTGGTTCCCCAAAACATCATGCATTCAGAAATCCTGGCTAGGATAGGACTGCCACAGGGTTAGTGGCCCCAGGAACTGGATTTACAAAGGGTCCCCCCACTTTTCTCTGTATTGAATTATCTCCCTAATAGTCCAGCGTTCTCCTGGGCTCTACTTCCAGACTAGGATTTGAACTTGAGCTCTTTTGACTCAAGAGACCCCTGGCTGCTTTAATCACACATAATACTGCACATGCCCAGCCAGTCACAGATGCCCAGCCATAATAAGCATATGTTCACTGCCACAAATCAACCCCACCATATACTGCTTGTGGAGAGAGAGATGGACAGAAGTAACAATAGCATCAATGCCCCTTGTGATCTTTGCCCTTCCAGGAACAAGCTGAGCTCAGAACTGCATCAGCAGGAGGGTAGGCAGGCACTTTCCTTAGGGAGCAGGACCATATCCTCTGGCTTCCACTGTGCCGTGCTGCTCTTCCATGCCCCTAGCTCCCCGCTCACCATTACCAATGCTTTGTGCCCACATAGAATGGGATAGGGGCAGTTGTTGCTATCACTGGTAAGCCAGGGAGTATGGCCTGGCTCCACAGGGACAGAAGGAGTCCTGTGGTCATATAGGCTCAGGGTGATGTACATTGGATAAACATAAAGTTCTTCATGTAGGAAAGAAAAAAAAAAGTGCAAATGTATGATGGGGGATACCTGACTTTGCAACAACTCATGTAGAAAGGATCTAGGGATTGTGGTTGATCATAAACTGAACATGAGTCAGCAATGCAATGTGGCTAAAAAAAAGAAAGAAAGACGAATGCAGTTTTAGACTGTATTAACATAAGCCTGGTCTCTGAGTTAGCAGAGGTAATAATTCCACTCTGTTTACCACTGGTCAGCTCTCACCAGGAGTAATGTGTCCAATTCTGGGTGCCTCATTTTACGAATGATATTGACAAATTGGAGTGGGTTTAAAGGAAAGCAACAAAGGGTCTTGAAAGCAAGTTTTATGAAGAAATGTTGAAAAAACTGGGTATGTTTAGCCTAGCGAAGAGAAGATGAAGGGGAGACATGATTGCAGTTTTCAAATATCTAAAGGGCTGCTGTCAAGGAAGATGGCAAAGATGAGTTCCTCATCACTACAGAGGGCAGGACTAGAAATAGTGGACTCAAATGACAGGAAGGGAGATTGTGTTTAGAGATCAGGAAACATTTCCTAACAGTGAGAGCGATGCAGCAATGGAACAAGTTGCCCAGGGAGGTTATAGGCTCTCCAGCACTGGAGGTGTGGGGAAAATAAAAGGCTGGATAGCCATCAGTTGGGCACATTGTTGCTGTTATCATCCGACATGCAAACTTGATTGCCCTTCCAACTCTCACATTATATGATTCCATTAAAGTCCTCATTAAAATTGGGGGTGGAAGCCTAGTGCAGCCACAGCCACCCCATCTCCCAAGCCTGCAGACTGATGTCTCAGTTCCTGGGAGTTACTGAAAAAGGTTGCCTGGATACTCAGACCTGCTATTGCAATTTAGCTGTAACTTTCCAGCCTGGGTTTCCTGTGTATGGAGCCTGGGGCTCAAAAACTTTCCATCGTCCCTTCTCTCACTTTGTGCATGAGAATCCTTCATTCTTCCAGGCAGGGTATGGGGGCTCAGGGAGGGGCACTCTTGCCATTAGGGAGTTACAGGGCTTCAGAATGAAAGAGATTGTCCACAGATGCATTGGCTCCCTCCTTTCTGCAATCCCACAAACACACAGCAAGATTACTTCCCAGACCAGAGTGGCCTTGTGATCTTAGCTCAAGAGAGACAAAACTCCTCCTGCTTAGCCCTCCTTGGAGAGTTTCCTACAGCAATGCTCCAATGGGATGGAGCCCTTTCCCGGCAGGTTTCATTGGCAGCCGAGTGCCTTTTTTTTTCAGTACTGGAAAGAGATCCTGCTCCTGCTTCCAGTTCCAAAGTTCATCCTTTGCCCATTGCTTCAGTCTGGATCCTATGATGCTGGGGCATGTCCGTCACAGAATAGAGCCAGACTCCCCTGTGGTGCAGAAACAGGACAAGGCACAGAGTGGAAAGGACCCAGCAGACACTCAGCACCTGGGGAAGAAGAGGGCCAAGGAGAGAGTCTGGTAGGCCAGTGCAGAGAGGAGAGACACAAGCCTAAGGAGGACAGCCTTACTCGAGAAAGGCGTTTTAAAAAAATGTATATATATTATTCTTTCAATAATATATCAGAGTTTCTTAGTATAAAACAATGACACAATAAACATGTAAAAGACAAATTTGCAGGCAAGCCATTATGATACAAATAGGGTTAGTTAGGATAGGGCACATCACTACAAATAAATAGGTATATCTAAGGGTGTTTTTCAATGAGAGCGGCAGGAGGAGGGGGTGCATGGTCACTGAGTGGGATAGGTGCGGGGCGCCCACACATGGGAAGTGAGTGGGGAGGGATTTACACAGGTGGCTCCCCGTCCACAGAGGTGGCCACCCTAGCCTGCACAGGGCACTCTGGGTTTTTCGTCAATGCTCCATGTGGGACCTGGGTGACCAGTGTGTGGATCATGGGAGCGCTCCTCCACACAGGAGTAGTTAGTCACATTGACGGTGGGGGGGCCATGCGTGGATGCGTCTCATTTAAAAACACCCTAAAACTAAGCCCATTCCTTCTAATGTCTGTCCTTGCCCAACAAGAATGGGAATGTTTGTAGAATCTCACAAACCTAAGTTGACAATAACAGTAATCTCTCCTGAGAAAAGAAATATATATATATATATATATATACAAAAAAAACATAGGTGGGGGAGGGAGAGATTTAGATTTATCAATGAGGGCATGGTTGGAAGGATCAGGGAGAGGGGAAAGGGAGGGGAAAGAGCAAGATTCAAGCTTACTAAAGAATCAGGAATAATGGGTAAAGTAACAGAAGAGAGAGAGAGAGAGAGAGAGCGCGCGCAACGGCGGAAAGTAAGAAGAGGGAATGGAGAGGAGAGGACAAAGGTTTGGCTGACATTGTTAAACCACTAATTCTAGGAAGTCAGTCTATTTGTTCTCAGATTTGTCTGGGAAACCTTGACATCTCAAAGCCAGATGCTCCATGGCAGCAAGACTGGCCATTTCACCAACCCTGATGTGCAGGGAAGTCTTGCTCTTCCACTTTTGCAAGATTATCCATTTCACTATCTGAGCCAGACTATTAAACCAGAGTGTCTGTGACCCAGAGAGCTTCAGTTTTTTTGGAGGACAAAGCAGACAGGCAATTTCTTATCAGGAAGGTTGAGTGAGGCTACTTGAGAATCCCAGGCCAGGATTTCTTGCCCTTCTCTTCCCCAAACCAAGCTCTCCACCAACATGGCTTTCAAGGACACCCACCCACTCCCATTGCAAAGGAAGCCTGCCCACTAGGGGCGACCCTCAGTCTGGCTGAAAGGCACTTGCCAGCCCTTGGAGCTAGTGGAGAGAAAGCAGGCAGCCTCTCACAGCCCACACCCACCCTTTTGTCTTGTCTCTCCCTGCTCACACAGTTGAAAGCAACACTGTCACTATCCAGAGGATGCAGATACTTGTACGCAAGCAGCTCACATGCACAGCAGCGCCTCGCTTCACTAGGAATTAGCCTGGGGAGCTGACCCAGGACATTCCCTGTGGGTGCTGCCAGCCTGATAGAGCCTCAAAGGGAGAAGGAATGGAGAACAAAAGGGACACGGACCAAAACATCTTAATGAGCCCGGAGGAGCTGCCAAGCAAAGGCCTAGCTGATGGGAGGGTGTGGGGAGCTCACAAGTCTACAGCTGAGGAGACTGCACCATGCGCTGGGCAACCAGCTTGACACTGGTGGCCTCTTGGATCCTTTCCAAAGCAAACTGCCAGCTATTCAGAAAGTCCAGCTACCAACTGCACCAGCCTCAGATGTGTTCCCATCCCCTGCCATACAGTCAGGTCCCTAGGCACGGAGAGAAGTCCAGTGCAAACCCTCACCAAACAGCACTCCTGGGATGGTAGCGTAAAGGCCCCAAACGCTACCGTTGCCTTCTCAGGAGCAGAGCCAGACTAAAGGATGCAAGGGCCCCCACACAAAGCTATACTCTGCCCATGCTTACCATTGCCACAAAACCAGCATACCCAAGGTGTGTGACTTGTTAAGCTAGTCATACCTTTAGTGCCCAATGCATAGTTATGAGAAAGGCTAGGCAGATAGGTACACAAGCTGACTGACCCCTTGTGACTCAGTGGGTTAATTTGTCCCCACTCAGGAGCTGTGGCTGAGGCCAGAGAAAGTCCAGAGCAGAAATTAGTCTGAACCTATGGAGAGAGGAGGCAGACATCCCTATTCATAACTATTAAAGCTGGCCAAATACAATTCACCCTGCCATGTGTTTGTGTGTGCAGAGAGCAATGTTCTTCTGAACCCCATGAATCCTCTCACCCACCATATAGGCCTACAGCTGGAAAGGACATTGTCCTGATCTATCCTACCGAGAATGCACATCTTGCTCCACTGGACCGCCACTTGGAAAGGAATTGGGGAATCTCATTCCATCTTCTGCACCATTCTAACCTAGGAAGGGCCCAGACGGGGTGCTGTATGGGTATTGCAATGGTCATCCTGTGGAGTGAGAGCCAAGCTGCTTTTCCCCAACAGTTAGTGAGCCTGCTGTATCACAATGAACTTGCATTATGTCTGTCAATCTTTGAGGGGACAGCTCCTCAAGGTCTGGCAGGTGCAGAGCACACGTTCAAATTAAATATATTGAACGTGACCGTAGGCCATTGTTAACATAGACAACACATAAAATGGACATACAACCAAAACAAATTACACCTCCGACATTACATGATCACTTAAACCCCAAATAAAAGGAAATAACTCCCCCGTCCATCCACCAATACCAGTATAGAATAAGTATAAAATGCTTATTCGACCAAACCACTATTGGAGCTATTGGACAGAGGCTTAGATTGCAGAAACCTTTCCCTTAGACCAAAGGCTTGCACTAAAAAACACATAATACTGGTAGTCACCTCCGACTGAGCATCACTTAGTGCTAGATGCATAAGAAACGCTTCAGTAGCCCCAGGGAATTTATCGATAAACAGTTGCAAAAATTTGGCACGGGGGGGGGTGTAGCTGTCTCTTATACACATCTAGATGTGTATAAGAGACAGAGCCAGCCCACCCTGATGGGCCTTGCAGAGCACACAGCCCCAGCTGGAGGTGCTGTGGGGAATGGGGCAGGAGCACTGGGCAGTGCAAACAGTTGCCATCCCAGCTTCTGCTTTCCAGAGCGTGTAGTCTGACCTGGCAGGGCAGGCTATCGCTCCAGTGCAGCTGTGTGGGTCAGAGGACGTGCAGGCGGAAAGGCCACATGCC
The DNA here is from genome assembly GCA_003113815.1 of Sphenodon punctatus. NCBI lineage: Eukaryota > Metazoa > Chordata > Lepidosauria > Sphenodontia > Sphenodontidae > Sphenodon > Sphenodon punctatus. The sequence goes on from QEPC01009299.1 coordinate 2,800,870, forward strand.
ATAAGGGTTACATATGTGTTTTACATGTTTTCCATGGCAAGGAGATTTTGGCACTCCAGCAAGAGACACCGCCTGCAGCAAGCATAGCTCTGTCTTGAATGGAGGTGGCTGTTTTGTAATGACTTGGGAAACAATAGGGCCGAGTGCTGCACAGCCTTCAGCACATGAACGTGACTCCCTGCTGGAGCCTCCTGCCTGCCTGAGGATCCCGGTCAGGGGTCCATGTGTTATTCATCTCCTTGATCAATAGAGACGGCTGTGTGACAGCTACAGCTGAAATGTTACCGTCGTTATCGAGCTGGGATTCTTCAAACAGCTCTGAACTGTGACACAAATTATACTTTTATGAGACCTATTAGGCCATCTGGATGGACTTAAACAGCCTTAATTGAGACAGAGTGCGAGCTGCTTAAAGGGAAAGGAATCTCATGCGCTTCTGCTCATTTACTGCCTTAAACATTTGAATTTAACAATCTGGGCAAACAGCAACTGGTGTCAGCAGCTGGGGAATGAGGGGCAGGAGGGGGCCAGCTGCCCCCCTCCTCACTGCTTGTGCTCTTGGGCATGAACAGAATTGCTTTCCACAGGTGTACGTGCCCCCAAGTGCTGTCAGAAACCTTGCCTTCAACCTGCATCCTACACTTGCATCCCTGCATGGCAGACTCCCTGTTTTTCCAGTACCATGCTTCCCACCTGCCTGCTGATTGGTCAACTGCCTGACTATAAGCCCATGCAACGGAATGTTCTCTACCTGACTTTGATCTTGACCTGAGCCCTGTGCCTGACCCAGACTCTGTTCCTGTTTCAGCCTGTGCATGTCCTGACCTGTACCTAGTGTGAGCCTATCATCCTTCCCTCCCTGTTGTGCTCCTGAGAACGATTCCAACCCTGTTCCTGCTCCAACTCCTTGCCCTGATGCACACCAATGTCCCAAACAGTCCAGCTCATTACATGTGTGCTGCCCTCCATGCTCTCAGACTGTCAGGCTCCTTCTCCACATCTTCTGGATGGCTAGGATCTGCATCAAGAGAGGCCACCTTGAGCTAAAGGGAGTGTGTGCTAGCCACACCAAGCAGGAACTAGGGAGCAGCCAGGTTAGGATGGCTGAGGAAGGATCCTTTCTCTCTCTTGATAAAGGAGACGGTTTTGTAGAAGACTTCTTCTAGGCATTTCTTTGAGCTTCCCAAGAAAGGTTCCTCATGAGAGACTCTTGAGAAAATTAAAATGTCATGGGATAGGAGGTAGAGGTACTGTCTTACTATGGATCAGAAACTGGTTAAACGATAGAAAGCAAAAGGTAGGACTAAATGGTCAGTTTTCACAATGGAGAGATGTAAAAAGTGGTGTGCCTCAGGGATCTGTATTGGGACCGGTGCTGTTTAATGTATGCGTTAATGATTTGGAAAAGGGTGTTAAGAGTGAGGTGATCAAATTTGCAGACGACACCAAGTTATTCAAGGTAGTTAAAACACGAGCAGACTGTGAGGAACTGCAACAGGATCTTACGACACTGGGTGCCTGGGCATCTAAATGGCAAATGAGATTTAATGTGGACAAGTGCAAAGTGATGCACGTAGGGAAAAATAATCCAAACTATGCGTACACAATGCTGGGTACTAAGCTAGGAGTTACCACTCAGGAAAAGGATCTGGGGGTGGTTGTGGACAATACAATGAAATCCACAGCGCAGTGCGCAGCAGCAGTCAAAAAAGCAAACAGAATGTTAGGAATTATTCGGAAGGGGATAGAGAATAAAACTGAGGATGTCATAATGCCTCTATACAAATCAATGGTGCGACCGCACCTCGAATATTGTGTGCAGTTCTGGTCGCCCCATCTCAAAAAAGACATAGCTGAACTAGAAAAGGTACAGAGAAGGGCAACAAAAATGATCAAGGGCATGGAAGGGCTCCCGTATGAGGAGAGGCTTGGTAGGTTGGGGCTCTTCAGTTTGGAGAAGAGACGACTGAGAGGAGATATGATAGAGGTCTATAAAATCATGAGTGGTGTGGAACTAATAAACAAGGAGCAGTTATTTACCCTCTCAGCTAGTACTAGAACTAGGGGACACTCCATGAAACTCATGGGTGGCAAGTTTAAAACAAATAAAAGAAAATATTTTTTCACTCAGCGTATAATTGGGTTGTGGAATCTACTGCCAGAGGCTGTGGTAAGGGCCAGTACTATAGCTGAGTTTAAAAGAGGTTTGGACAAGTTTCTGGAAGATAGATCCATTAGCAGCTATTAGCCAGACAGGATCAGGGAACATGACATGAGCTGGGGGAAAACAACAGGGAATGGATCCCCCATTGTGACCTGTTGGGTGCTTCTCCCAAGCCACCATGATTGGCCACTGTCAGAGACAGGATGCTGGGCTTGATGGACCATTGGTCTGACCCAGTATGGCACTTCTTATGTTCTTAAGCTTTGGCCAAAGGGGTCAGTGCCACTCTCAGGAGACCTGGTATTAGTTCCCATGCAGACCAACTGGCAGGAATGAGAGGGAGGATGGAAGTGAGAGAAGGGGCCTGAGGAAAACAAAACACTGGCATGGGAGAGGGGAGTGTCTTCGAAGCCCCCTCAGTAGCAGGCCATAGTAGTGGCATGTGCAGCTCAGAACCCTGGCCAGAGGCAGAGAGGAGCAGTATGCTCTGAGAACACAGCCTGCAAGAGGGTGGAGTAGGAGCCCCATGTTGTAGGGATGGACACTTCTCTAGAGACAGCCTGTTGAGTCCCTGACCCAGCTGCTCACATGGGCCTATGGAAGAGCTCCTGCTGCAGCTCAGAAATCTTCAGCTGGAGTTTGGGCTGGGCTGACTCACTGCCCAAGCCTGGCACTGTCAGTTCTTCCTCTTTCCCACCCACAAGAGGTGCCTCTCTTCTGCCTTCCACCCCCACGAGAGAAGAAGAACCGGCAGAGTATCTGCCGGTTCTTCTTCTCTCCCCTCTTTGCTCCCCAGCATATGCCATGAATCTGCAGACAGGCTGGCACAGAGGTTGTTTATAACAAAATGGGGGGGAGGGATTGTCTGCAGGCAGAGGAAGAGTTGCTGGGATCTGTGTGACAAAATCTCGGGGGAGGGGGGAGCAATAACTCCCTTTCACTTATACTCTGCTCTCTCCCACCATAACATTGGCCTATGGTTGGTTACTCCACTCGCCCTCCTACAGAGCAAGCATCCCTTTGCTGCCACAGTGAGCAGGCAGAGGGAAGAAGGAATCTTGGGGATACAAGGTGCATCCTGCTAGCTCCTCATTCCTTGCTGCGCCTCATGCAAGCACCTGCTAGGGGCCCTCCTCAGTCCCTGCCTGGGCTGGGAGAGGCAGTTCCACACTGAGATTTTAAGTGCACGTTTCGTTTAGTGAGATGAAAAGAAAGCTCAGGAGCCGCGAGAAACAATTGGAATCTAAATGGATTCGAGCTGCGACGACTCAGGCATTGTCGAGCCAGAACAAAACCAAGGGGGAGCAAAACCCGAAAGGGAGGGAACATCTGTGTAGGCAGAAACAGGATGATACGTTATCAGCTGCATTAAAAGGAACTCGTTAGAAGGGCCTTTCCCGGGGGAGAGCTAATTTATTCTCTCTGGTTTATTATACCTCAAACTCAAACGAGAGCCTGCAGTCCCTCCGGGAAGGAAAATTTTACACAGGCGCCTCAAAGCCATTTACAAAGGACCAGCAGGAGCCCCCCCTGCCCCCCCCCCCGCAGCTGGAAGGGCAGTCTTTACAGGAAACTACCCCAGATGCTGCGCGCCACAGGATCCCAGCACAGCGCTCAAGCTGCACCACACCCTAATAATCGTTTCTAGACCCAGACGTATAGAGTGGTCTGAGCTCCAAGGTGCATCACTGTGGGTATGACCAGGGATGGACTTAGCAATTTTGTGCCCCATGGCCCTTCTCAGGCTGTTGCCCCCAAGCCAAGTCCTGCCCCCAAGCCCCCCCCCTGCATGTTCATGGGTGGGGGAGCCCCGTGTGAACGATGTGGTGTGCAGATGCGGTAAGTGGGGGTGCATGCGCATGCACGCCTAATATGCATCCCCACTCACCCACCACCGGTCCCCACGCATGGAGCAACCAGGGGAAACGGCGGTTGCTCCGTGGGTGCGGATGAGTTGGGGGGGTGAGTGGGGATGCTCATATGCCCACCCCACCCGTGCACCGGCGCGCCCATGGACACACACACACCCCCGCGGAGATGTGTAAAAAGGCTCTGTGAGGAACCACTCGAAGAAGAACAGAAGGTTGCTGCCTTGTAAACAAGGTTCTTCGTGATGGCTCCAAACATTCTCACAAATGCCCACCCTTCCAGCCTCACGTGGAATTTTCTTATATTCCTAGAAAGGGCTGAAAGGAACTGTCATTCTGAGGGGGAGAGTAATCTTTATACTAGAGGAGCTCGAGACCATCACGTGGTCTATTATTTGAATATGGTGAGCATGCACAAGCCAGTTGTGAGAATGTTTTGACCCATCTCGAAGAACCTTCTTTACAAGGCAACAACCTTCTGATCGCTCACTGGGGAGAAGATGTTTGTAAAGAAACTGCTTTATCTCCCAATCGGATGGGTGTCTGGTGTCCTGCTGCTGCACTACTATCAGCAGGCTTCAGCTGCAGGCAGCAGCCTCCGGCTGTGCAGGAAGGGGGGGGGAAACAGAGCAGGGCCAGAATTGCTGCCCCCCAGAAAACGCCACCCAAGGCCCGGGCCTAGAGGGCCTGGCTGTGACTAGGTGGGGCAATGGGGCAGAGCATGGAGGAGGAGGCCGAACCTGATGTGCTATCCCTCCAGCCCAAGGTGGGCACACTGGGGTGTCATGTGATATGATCTTCAAGGAGAATGCCCCCAGAATTTGGTTTGCATCCTCTCCAGCCCAAAAATAACCTCTGCCTTGCTGCCCCACTTTCTGGACAAGGGAGGAAATCAAATTGTGTGCTAATTCTGCTCCCTCTACCCCCAGTTCCCAGCAGCAGCAGGATCACTGGGTGTTTTTAAAGGAGACACATTCAAGCCCGCACCCCCCGCCCTCCCACCTACGCATCCAACCCCTCGTTTGAAGTTGTTGCCTGGGGAGGTACACATCGACCATCCATGGCCACGCATGGAGCACTCCTGAAAAATCAAGAGTGCCCCATGTGGAGCAGAGTGCCTGCCTCTGTGGATGGGGCAGCCATGCTGGGAGCCGCTTGTTTGAAGCGCTTCCCCACACATGTTGCGTACGTGGGTGCCCCACAGTCGCACCACTCAGTGGCTACAGACCACCCCCCTCCCACCCCTCTCATTTAAAAATACCCTCTGTTGCTGATTGTGTGGCATGCTCCCTCATGGAGGGAGGGCTTGACTGTGCAGATCCACTCTCCATGTGCTGTTTCATCCTACTTCTGGCCCCTCGCTCCTGCAGGTGTAGAGACAAGCCCCTGGAAGCCAATCCTCCTCCCCATAAGAATTTTCCTGAAATTATGCACTGTTGGAAACACTTCTGTTACGGGGATCAGATTCTGCTGTACAGACTGAACAGGAGCAAGGGGCCTGTAGATTGTTAAAAGTGCTAATTTCCTGGTTGGGGGGGGTGGGCTTCTATAATGGGGCAGACAACAACAGAGGAGGCAAAGGAGCTGTGGGCTCTTCTGCAACTTACTATGCGTTGTAGAACCTAGTGCCCTGAGCTAGGTATCTATAGGAAAGCAGACTTAACAGTATAGCTGGCTGCTCCGAACACCAAGAATGGCACGTGAGTATGTGCACCTGCCCTAGTTATCTTCCCAATGGAAAGCAGCAAGGGCTTGGGAGACAGAACTCCCAAGTTCTATTCCTGCGTCGCTGTGTAATTGAAGGCGAGACCCTTGGTCTCTGTGCCTCAGTTTCCTTATCTGAGAAAAGAGAATGAGGGAAAAGTCAACTTACTTGTAACAACTCTGCCCCTCTGGAGGGTCCCCTCTCAGGATCCCCATGCATGGGTCTTGGCTCCTGAGCATGAACCTAGTGGAACTAGCCACCTTGAGGGCAGCCCCAGTGATGGGTCGAATGAGAGCCAGGCCCCACATTAGCTGCCAGGCCCCACCCACTGCAGAGTATAAGCTCTGCCTACTCCTGTTGATTCTTTGAATTGCGTGGGAAGCAGAGCTCTCAGAAAGAGAAGCTAAAGACAATTCAGGCTGATCAGCATAAGATAAATAATGTGTCTCCAAGAAAATAAAAGAAAAGTGTAAGAGAGAAACCTGGAAAAAGAAGCAATCTCCAAAGAGAGGGGAGGCAAATGAGGAAAATTACAGGAAAAGTGATTTGCCTTTCTCCAGAGATACCACAGCGTAGGAATCTCACACCCAGAGAATGAGAAGCACCAGAGATACCCCCAGAAGAATTTTTTTAAAGCATCAGCAAGCAACAGAGTGAGACTGCCAGCAGCAGCAGCAAGAGCACAAGTCCACCCTCTCTCTGTAACAGGTACCAGAGAGGATGCCTCTCAGACTCAACAATTAGTGCACTGCATAGGTTGAAAAATGCTGGACTGGGACACAGGAAACTCAGGTTCAGTTCCTGGCTCAGCCATGTGCCTCCTCTGTGACCTAGCAATAAGGAGATGATTCCATGGTACCCAAATGTTGCACCAGTGTGACCCCACGTGGAGACCTAATTAGAATCCTATGGTCCCAGACAACAAACACATGCAAAGCCTAACAAATATCAAATATGATCCACCCCACAGTTTGGAAACCTCTGATCTAATTTGTGGCTCAGTTCCTCATCTGTAAAATTTCCCTGGGGCTATTGCATCTCTGCCTGATAGGGCTGCTTGTGAATGACAATGAGGAGCTAGGGTTCTATGGTGATGACGGCCCTCCACCTGGCAAGAACTTTGGGGACTGGGGGTGGGGAATCTCCTGCCCCCCCTCCCCTCGCAGGTACCAACACCCTTCCCCTGGTTGCAGAGGGAGAGGGGGGCGGGGCCAGGGATTCCCTCCCAGGCGCTTCCGGCCCAGGCTGGACAGCTGAAAGTGGCACGCTGCTCAGGAAGTGCCGCAGGCACGCGCCACAGACCATACACCACAGAGGGTGTGGCTTAGGTGGTGGGTGGGATATGATTTTGTTAGGGGATTTTAGTTTAGGAGCTTTGCTCATTGTTTTAGCATAGGCAATTGAGGAGTTAGGAGCTAAGGGGGTATAGGCGTCCCATGACTTGCAAGTGCAGTGCTCTGTTGGAGGCAGTCTGGTAGGGGGGAGGTTACATTTTTCTTGATTTTGGGTGGTGGGTTTTCATTAAAAGGGGTTATTGGTTCTGTTTCCTGCCCACAGTGAGAGTGGGGGTGGGTGGGACTGGGTTAGGGAGGGGGGATCATTTCCCCCTGGTTAGAGAGGGGCTATGATCCTCAAGGAGGTTTTATTTTATTTTCAAAAACTGCCCGGTGAGAGCAGGGGGTATGAGGGGGTTGGAGGGTCTCCTTTGCCATCAAGGCAGGGCAGTCAGGGAGAGATTCAGAAGGAGGGCCAACTGGGGTGGGCCTACAGCCATTGGGGTCGTGATGGGGCAGGAGAAGTATGATCCCTTTAGGGGGGATATTGAAGCTAAGAGACGAGACAGGTACTTAGTGCCTGTCCCCCTCACTGACCCCCAAGAAGGTGATGAGGTGGTTCATGAACAGGGGGACCCTGGCCTGAATCTGATGCTGTTGAATGCAAGGTCAGTTGTTAATAAGGCAATAAGTGTCCAGGAATTGATCCTGGACCAGGTAGCCAACCTAGTGTGCATCATGTAGACTTGGCTGGACACAGTCAGGACCTATCTTGGTTGATCTTGTTCCAGCTAGGTACTCCATGCAACATCAGCCATGGTCACGGTGGTGGTGGTGGTGTCAGTGTAGCCATTGTTTTTAGGGATTCATGGTCTGTTAGGAGGTATCTGGTGCAATCTATGTTGGGTATTGAGGGTCTCCATCTTGTGATTGATTTTGCAGGAGATAGATTGGGAGTGCTGCTAGTATACCATGCACCTACCTGGATGACAGCATCCCTGCATGCTCTAGCAGAGCTGGTGTCGGAGGTGGTATTGTGGTCCCCAAAGACGTTAGTCTTGGGGGACTTCAGTATTCACGCTGACACCAGTCTCAGAGGAGTGGAGCATGAGTTCATGGCTGCCATGGCAACCATGGCAACCATGGGCCTGTCTCAAGTGGTCATCAGCCCAACACATGATGGGGGACATACCCTGGACTTGATTTTTGCACTGGTCTTGAGGCGGGGGATTCGTTGGTGGGGGAGGTGTTAGTGGTGCTCTTGTCATGGACGGAACATTACCTCCTACAGGCCCATCTCCCAGTGCATGCCTGTCCCTGGAGAGGTGTGGAATCAGTTCAGTTGGTCCGCCCCAGAGACTGATGGAACCAGAGAGATTCTGGACTGCACTAAGTGATCCCTCACCCTCTGATCTTGATGACCGGTCGCTTGATGACCTTGTTGCTCTTTGGAAGATCTTGTTGACTGAGGATGTGGCAGAAGCTGCCAGGAGCAACCCTGCCCTTTCCAGGTGACCTTCACTGACACTCTGGCTTCCAGGTTGACTAGGCCTGATTTCTCAACCGGCCGCACGGCAGGATTTCTCAATACCAGGGGAAGGGGCCTACAGCCAGCATGGCTGGAGGGATCATTCTTTGATTGGACTAGGTACAGCCAGGTAAACCCCCAAGGACCAATCACGAAGGAGGGGTAGGGGGCTTTTAAAAAGAAAGTCACACCTCTCAAAGGGAGTTCTTTTTCCATCTGGTCTGCTGTTTGTGTGGAGACACTGACCTTCTGCTATGGAGCTAAGGGAATGGCTCCTGGCTTGTTTGGACTAAACTGAACTCAAGGACTGAACGCCTTTGCTGCAAGGCAAAGGCGCACCTAAAACTGTGAGTAATTGAATGTTACATCTGAGGGACCAGTTAGGCTAGATGCTACTAAAAGGACTCACGTGCCTAACCGTGTCTGATCAATTGCTTTTACTCAAGGATTCAAAGTACCTCACATGGTTGTAACCTGTGATGCTGGGTTTAACATACCATTAAAGAAATATTCCTTTTTCTGATCTAAAAGATCTGTGTGTGTATGTGTGTTAGCAAATATGCCTCTGTATGTTCAGGTGGCAGAAAGTGGGAACTGCTTTTATACTAGCTTGCGATCCTGACTGTTTAAAGAAAAAGGTAGAGTTCTCATATTCCCTAGAGGGATGAAACTCGCAGCCTATAATCTCTAGGTGGTGGCAGCGGAAAGAGACCAGATAATAAGTGGGTAACGGGGTGCCGGGAGGCTGGGGTGAACCCCAGTGGGC
>QEPC01009299.1:2810274-2823387 GCA_003113815.1 Sphenodon punctatus
AATACCAGTGAGACCCACAGCTGTGTGTCTGAATAAACCTGATTGAACGTTCCTGGCAGCCTCCTCTCATTTCAGCCTGAAAATCCACGACATCCTCCACACACACAGAGCCCAGGAGGGGAAGCAAGTGAGGAAGGGGTAGGGACCCCAGGTCTTGGGAACCCCAGAGGGGAACGCGGAGGGATTAGGGCTACTATACACAGGAAGGCAAGGAAGGTCAACAATAAGGAGGACAGAAGCACACACCACTCATACACAATCACTCACCGCACACACCACTCTTCACACAGGAACAGGGGAAGGGAGTTTAATAAACCACAGTTTCTCCAAATACCAACACACGGGCCAGATCACAGGAACCCAGAAACTCTGATCACCAACAAAAGAGAAAGCCTAATGGCCCTCCTTTTATGTGCCTTGCTTCAGACCCAGCCCTCGCTTCAGCTGCAGGTGCTCAGAGTGCCGCAGCTGCCTCTCATCAGGTAATTGCTGGCCCAGCAGACTGCAAGCCAGGGAAGCCTCTACAGACACAGGTACTAGGGGGGTGGGGAGCGTGACCTCCTGGGGACCCTGAGCCACCCCCTGCCCCCTCCTCTGTGGTCCCTGTGGGCCCTGTCCCCTCCATACCCTGACATAGGGTTTTAGCAATGGAGACAGTGAGGCGGAAAGAACGGATCTTAGCGATGTCGTGCAGGGAGAGACGAAAGGATTTAGCAACAGATTCAATTTTAGTTTTAAAGGAGAAGGAGGTAGGGATGTCAAATCATTGTAAATTACGGATTCGGATGCATTACGGATATGGATCCATAATTTACAGTTTTGGGGTTCGGTTTACCCATAAAAAAACCCCACAAAGCTCATTGAGCTTTAGGGCAGAGGAGACCTGGGGGAGGGGGAGCCGGCAGAGGGAGAGGGCTGGGGGCTGAAGGGAGCATGATAAAGTGGGGGGAGGGTTGAAAAGTTTTTTCCTTGGACTATTTTGCTTTTTTGTGTTTTAAATATGTACCCCTTTCTTTTAAATCCTACATCGACCCTGTTGCCAAATCCTGTCACTTCTCCCTCCATAACATTGCTAAGATTTGCCCTTTTCTCTCCGTCTCCTCTGCCAAAACCTTTGTTCACGCCCTGGTCATCTCTCGCCTCGATTACTGTAACCTCATTCTCACTGGCCTCCCCCGCTCTCACCTTTCTCCCCTTATCTGCGAGACCACAGATATATATAATAATATGTTTTATAGTTTTATTATTTTAATTGTTAATGTATATTGTTGTGAGCCACCCCGAGCTGCCTGTGGCAGAAGGGACGGGATACTAAATGCTTTTAATAAATAAGAAATATAAATTATCTCTGTCCAAAACTCTGCTGCCAGTGTCATTCACCTCGCCCGTCGCTTCGACCACGTGCAGCCCCTCCTTTCTTCGCTTCACTGGCTCCCCCTTCCTGAACAAATCCTGCACAAGCTCCTAGTCTTCACCTATAAAGCTCTTCACAACCTTGCTCCCCCCTACCTCTCTCTGCTAATTTCCCTCCGTACTCCAGTCCGTGAAGTTCGTTCCTCCTCTGTCCCCTCTCTCGCCCTCCCACACCTCCCCTGCTCCCCTAACCGCCTTCATCCCTTCTCCCTAGTTGCTCCCCACACCTGGATCTCCCTCCCTGTCCACATCCGCCTCGCCCCCTCCCTTCGTACCTTCAAATCCCTCCTCAAGACCCACCTCTTCTGCTCTGCTCTCCCCGACTCCTCGCTCCCCTCACCTAACTCCTGCTGATACCCTCCATCCAGTACAATCTGTTACCTAAGGTATGTGTACTCATATTCTCACCACATGAACCAGCCAGCTACCATTCTCAATGTAACCAAGCCAAGCGCGTGCACCTGGGACCTCGCATCTTCATGAATGTTACACTCCTCGTCTCTCTCTCTGTTCCCCTTCCTTTGTCTCCCACCCCTCCCCCCGGTCTCTCAGGTTGTAAGCCCTAGGGCAGGGACCTTGTCTATTCAATTACTTTGTAAAGTGCCAGGTACATTGTTGGTGCTATATAAATGCTTGTTAATAAATAATAATAATGTGTTATATGTATTATATATGTATTATATTTTATTGTCTGTGTTTTATTGAATTTTGTAAGCAACAAAATTCAACGGTGGGGGAAGGTGGGGTACGGCGACAGTGGGGGAAGGTGAGGTACTAAGTTTTTTAAATAAATGAAATCAATAAATAGCTTCCCTTAGGACTAGAGATGCACATAGCCTGCTATGGGATTTTGGCCAGCGAGGTGCCATAGGGATAGGCCAATGGGAAGGGCTAGTCTAGTGTCTGCGCATCTCCATGGGGTTTCTGGCAAGCACAGGGAAAGGGGAATTTGCCAGGGTGGAAGAACAAAGAAGCAAGAAAAGGGACAAAGGGGGCACTTTCCCAGGGAAGGGATTGGGGATGGGTTGCTTTCACAGTTGGATTCTCTGTGGAATGAAGCTTTGCCCATGCAGTCCTAACAGTTTGTATTCTGGGGCTACTCGTTCTTTGCCAGCCCAGAGCTGGCTCCTCTCTCCTACCACTGGGTGCATTGCACAAAGAAATATCATGTAGGAAACAGCTGGTGGGAGGAAGAGACTACCATGTAGCCACAAATGTCTGGTCATGCAACTGTGTGCTCAGGAGGAGGTCGTACATTTGAAGAAGGATTGGATTTGCACGTGTTTATCATGACGTCTGGTAACCCCGAGATGAAAGCAAGGAGAGGCCCAGGACTGCATTCCATTCTGTTCCCAGAAAAAAAAACCTCTGCTTAGTGTCATTTGAGAGTGGCGTGAGAAATCCAGAGGGAGAAACGCACATTCCTGCAAGTGAGTTTGGGGCTCAGGCTGCTATTGGAGCCCGGCTGGAACAGAACCAGAGAACACTGCAACCCTGAGCAAGAGCGAATCAATGGAGAAGGAAGGTGCTATTGCTGATGCTGCTATAAAAGCCTTTTCTCAAGTTTCCAAGGCAAGACCTCTTATGGGCCAAGGCTTCTGCAGCCCAAGCATTCATTTCATATTACAAACCAGGCGTTTGTCCTTGGTAATTCCCATTGTCACTGCTATTTACACCAACTCCCCAAGCCCAAGAGCTGCGCATGGCTGCTCTCTGAAATGCAGAAGTGCCAGCCTCATTTTCTCCTTGAATAATTGTTTTAATTAGCATTTGTTTTGATGTAGGTGATTAGCTCAGGGCTGTTGGCAGAAATTCCTTGGGAACTTTTACAGTGGGCAGGAAGATAAGTGTAGCCCTTTGTACAGTCATAGCATTTAAACACTTTAACATCACCCTCCTAATAGCTGCCAGTCAGTCTTCATTAGGGGCCACTGGAGTCTTTTTTTAATGATGTTGGTGGTTGAACCACCTGCAGTGGCCGAAGTGTCAGCACCAAGGATTTAAACCTTTCAGCAAGGCCAGCTTTGCAAGCAAACAAAACCATGATGCCCGCTTGACAGAAAAACATTTCTGTCGCTTCTCTAATTAGCTTCACTGTCTCAGTTCCAGCTGTAATTGAAGAACTGTTTCTTGTCTATGACAGGAGAAGAGAGGATGGTGCAGAGTAGAATAATGGCTAGTCTGTCGTTATTGCTATTTGGGACAGCAACCAAATTTAGGATCCTAGACTCAGTGTGTTTGCTGCTTCCCAAACACATAGTGAGAAACAGCCCTTGCCCCAAAGAGCCTACAATCCAATTGTTTGGGAAAGGGCAACAAGGGGATGTAACACATAACAGTCGAAGGAGAGGTTAGCACTGAGACCGTGTGGTTATTCAGGCTGGCAACACACAACTTGGAGTTGCAGGTGGTGGCAGGTATCCTTCATGCGGAAATCAGAGATGCTCAACTATCAAGGAAGGTGGCAGGATTTAGGAAAACATGGGCCTGTGATCCTGTAACCTGAATAAGTGCCTTGGAAATGGACAGCACACAAGCTCCTTCTCCCTTGCAAAATCACCACTTCTTTCTCAGTCTGGTTTTGTCTTATTCTATAGCAATGCTTTTGCACAGCTTTTATCTCCCCTGTATTTCACTGCCCCCACACCCTCCTGACTTTCCTGTAGTACTTCCCCACAATGCAAAAGGTATGGAGCAATAGCCTTGTGATATCCCAGCATGCAACACTCCAGAAGTATACACCCTCCAATAGTACCTTTTTGCCCTGTACCTGAATGGGTTTTATCATCTTGTGGCAGGGCTCCCAGCATTGTTTGGTTTGTACCAGGTTCAGTAAACAATGGGGGGCAGTCATTAACACCTTGTTAATCCAGCTGGAGAGCTAGCTGCCAGGAAAGGAAACCAACATTGAGATTGGAGGACCTAATTTATTCATTGCTTGAGGGTGGGAGTGGGGCACTGTTTCTCACTTTAACAAGCTTAGTATAGGCAGGGCTATCAAAGAACAAAGAATGGTAACACCCAGTCAGGAGGGAGCTGAAAACTGAAAGAGGTAGGACAAGTGTGTTTGTGAGAGATGGTTTTTTAGCTACTGAGAGACTGTGGCTGCTTCCACTGGAGACCCTCCAAGTGCCTTTAAAACTAAAACTTTACAGCCCATGTCAATGCACCCATTTGAGAATTTTGACTTTTTCATAGGCTGAGTTTTAACTTGAACCATCAGTCCTGCATGTACAAATGTACGTGCACACAAAGCCTCTCACAGTCATCCTTTTTTTCCAGCTCAGCTCCCAAACTAGTCAGTGGACTATTACAAATTTTCGGGACATACGGAAAGCATTGCTCTGCCCTTAGTGAAGGGTATAATGGAGCCAGTGGAGAAAGATATTTGGCATACTCCTGCCACAATCCCCACTTCCCCTCCCCCGTGAATTCACGGTACCTTAAGATGTATCCTGTCCCAGGAGAGGGGCATGAGTTCCTACTCTCTCACCCTGCCCCTAATTCACTTATAGCCACAGATGTGGCAGAAAGATATAAAGGGGAAAGGTTCCTATGTAACCCTGTGACAGAGAGGGAAAGCACATAGAAGCCCTGGGCCACAAAACATATTCGGCGGCTGCAGAACTATGTACAAGAGCGGGCAATGACCTAGCCCTTATGGCATGGTTTAATTTCACCCTATGGGATACCCCCTTTCTCACTTTATAGCTGATCTCCTGGAGGGTGCTAGGAAGCGGGTTGTTACCACTGTAAATGATGGTCTGGAGGTATCGAGACACTGCACTAGAGTGTGTCACGATATAGCTACCACAGGAGCAAGAGGGATGGCAACAGCCATAGCCACTCACAAACATGCTTGGTTTAGGTCCTCAGGTCTCTCTCTTGAGGCTCAATATGTAGTTGAGAACCACCCTTTTGATAGGGACAGATTGTTTGTAGCTTCCACCAATCAGAGCTCAAACAGCTAAAGAGAGACAGAAGCTCCACATCTTGATCTATAGTTCTTAAGACCTCGGTACCAGGCCCAAGCCCTCGTTCTGATGCTGGGGGAAGGTTTCACCGATTCCAGCAGTCACAAGGGCCCTCACAGTATCAAGGTCAGTCTTTTGTGTCCCCCACCCACCTCAAACAGGTTTCCTTAGGCCAGCCCAAGGTCAAACCTTCAGGGGTTGTGGTCAGCGTATTTCTGCTTCTTCCCCTAATCCGTCACTGTCCAAAAAGCAGTTTTAGCAAGAGTGTCTTAGCCAAGTTATCACAGACTCCCCCTTTTCAAAATCATTTATTTCGCTCACTGAAGTATGAGAACACATCACTACAGATAAGAGGGTTTTTTCCCTGCTTAGAGAAGGTTACAGGATTCAGTTCTCCTCTACCCCAGGGGGATGGTTTGTTTCCACCCCCATCCCTCTGGACTACCTGGCAGCGGAGGCGCTGGAAGCTGTGATCACTCAACTGTAACATAAGGGGGGAATTGAACTGGTCCCAGAATTGGAATTGGGTTCCATTTTCTATTCAAAATAATTTTTGGCTCCCCTAAAACCGGAGAACTTTAGACCTACTTTAAACCTCAGATATTTAAACAAACAGATTAGAATTAATAAGTTCAGAATATTAATTCTGTAAGATAGGGTGAAGTCTTTGTGTCCACTGACATGAAATGCATATTTCCATATATCCATACACCCAGATTTGAGGAGGTTTCTTCTATTTGCCTTGGGAGAATCACATTACCAGGTCACTGTCCTTCCCTTCGACCTCTCTACTTCTTCTAGAGTGTTTACAAAATGTTTAGCCCCAGTGGCTGCTCATTAGAGATGACAGGGTTTAAATGTGCACCTCTACCTTGATTAATGGCTGTTTAGGGCGTGCTCCCCTGACACCCTGTCTAGCCAGATTACCATGACTTGTAGTTTGCTAGCGGAATTAGGTGTTCTCATTAATTGAGACACGACGGTTCAAACCTCGACTGACTCCAATTCATTAATTGGAGCTTTATTCGACTCGAGCAGAGCTAAAGCATTCCCTCCCCCTTTACGTTTCCAGGTCATATAGGAGGTAGTGTCCCTTATTATTAGCTCCTGTCAATTTTATATTCTCTTTTCTAGATTGTTGGAACTAATGGCCTCCATCACTTTCACCATGTGAGGCTGTGGTTACGACCCCTTCAGAAATGGCGAGCTCCCTAGGTAAAAACTGGGTTAGAGGGTTCCCCATCAACACAACTGCTGGAGGTCATTCACAGCCTCACCCAATAGAGCAGCTTTGGTAACATCGGCAGGGGGGTGTCGTTCAAACAAGAACACCCATCCCCAACTATTATCTCTAATGAGTTCCTATCGGGATGGAGGGGTTCACATGTCTCAAAACCTTTCAGTCAACAGGTTCTGGAGAGGGAAGAGAGTTCATTACATTATTGGAGCTCAGGGCTGCTGAACTCACACTAAGGGCTTTTGAGACACAGATCAGGGGTCTGGCAGTCCTAACATGTTTGGACAATATGGTAGCAGTGTGCTGCATAAACAAACAGGGTGTCACCAGGTCCCACGCCCTCCTGCAGGAAGTGTGTGAACCTGTGAGAGTGGTGTCTTCTCCTTAGAGAGATATCCTGCCAGGCAGTCCATATCTCAGGTCAAGAGAACAATGAAGCAAATAGACTGAGTCGCACCAGCTTGATGTCTCATGAGTAGACATTGAAGGCACTGGTGTTCTTCTCCTTGCAGAAGCATTGGGGGGCCCTTTGTAGCGGACCTCTGTGCATCTGTAGTCAACAATAAAC
Organism: Sphenodon punctatus; assembly: GCA_003113815.1. Taxonomy (NCBI): domain Eukaryota; kingdom Metazoa; phylum Chordata; class Lepidosauria; order Sphenodontia; family Sphenodontidae; genus Sphenodon; species Sphenodon punctatus. The sequence goes on from QEPC01009299.1 coordinate 2,817,467, forward strand.
TTCCAACCTTCTTCTCCAGGGCAGGAAAGGGACATGGGTCACAGGGGGGATGCTCTCATAGCATCTTGGCCAAAGGGCATTCTGTATGCCTTTCCTCCTATCCCCATCATTCCCAGACTCCTAGCTATCCTGAGGGAGAAGGTCATGATAGCACCAGATTGGCTCTGCCAATATTGGTTCTCAAGCCTCAGGGAAATGTTAGTAGACTCTCCTTGGCCTCTTCCCAACACCCCAGACCTGATACCCCTCCACAAAGGGACAACATGGCACCTGTCCCTACCCTCTCACCTCACAGCTTGGAGGCTGCGCTCCTTAATAGCATAGAGAGAGGGTGCTCAGATAAGCTACCGTAGATCCTTTTGGCTAATAGGAAATTGTCCACACAAGGCTCATACAAATCTAAGTGACAGACATTTTGCGTGGTGCATGGAAAAGGGTATACCCCGCTTCAGCCCCTATACCAACTATTTTTGACTATTTGAGAAAGGATCAGCAGTATCATTGATGAAGGTCCATTTAGCTGCAATAAATGCATTTGGGGCACCTGTAAATGGGGTTCTTGTTCATGGACCATATAGTTTGCCGTTTCTTGAAAAGGACAATAAGATCCTTTCCCCCGTCTAGAGTAATAGACCCTAGCTGGGATTTGAACATTGTACTGCAAGCTCTTACGAAATAACCATCTGAACCTATGGACTCAATTCCCCTGGATTTACTTTATTTAAAACTGTCTTTCTGGTAGCTGTTTTCTAAGCAAGAAGAGTCAGTGAGATACAGGCATTATCAGCTAGACCAGCCTTATACCACTTTCTGTTCTCACTCAGTGGTGCTTAGACCACACCCAGCCTTCCTACCTACAGTCATTTCCGGTTTTCATTTATAACAGTCTATTTCTCTCCCTGCCTTCTTTCCCCTTCCGCATGCCCCACAGGGGGAAGAAGCTCTACATAAGCTAGACATACGTAGGCTTCTGCTATTTTACCTTGAGCGCACTAGACTGTTCCAGAGTTCTGAGACCCTTTTAATTCCATTTGGGCCAGGTAGGAAGGGATGCCAAGTGTCAAAGCAGACTATATCCAAGCTGATTAGAGAGTGTATTTTGAATGTTATCACACTTCCAGCTTACTTCCGCCCTCAGGGGTTAAGGCTCATTCCTGGAGAGCCATGGCTTTGTCTGTAGTGGCTCTGTGCCATGTCCCATTGACTGATATATGGAAAGCTACCACTTGGAGCTCTTCCTCTACATGTATTAAGTTTTAAGCTCTGGCCCTCTCTGCTTAAGCTGAAGTGAGTTTTGGTAGATCTATTCTAAATTCTCCACTTTCTTGAATAAAACAAATTACACAGTTAGATCTTGGCAACCTGCCTCCTCCTCTTGCTTTCTAGTCTACCTATAGTGAGACTACACTGAAAGGGTAACAAAGATGAAATACAAGTTGCTTACCCGTAACATTTCTTCTTCGAGTTGCACCCTCTCAGTGTAGTCCCAGATCCCTCGCTGCTCTTGCAGTTGCTGGAGTATGAACTGGGGAGACTTGATAAGGCACCTATTTATGGGTGGGGGGAAGGCGAGGGGACAGCTGATGTCATAAATGAAATTTGCTTGCTATTCTCCAAGCTGGCCACTAGATTGCGCCAATACCTCTAGTGGGACTACACTGAGAGGGTTCAACTTGAAGAAGAAACGTTACAGGCTAGCAACTGCTATTTCTCATCTAGGCTGTCAACAACAGAAGTCACATCCAGGGCTGGCTCATTCATTGGACAAACTGGCCAACTGTTCAGGGTGGTAAAATTGCTAAATAACTGACTGGGACTGCCTGAAAACCTGCATATGCTAGACAAGGTCCTTAGTGAGTCTTTAAGAAGGCCTGCCCGGGAACTGGCATAGTGCATAACAATTTATTTGCAAGACGACAAAAACAACTTCCATTAAGCATCCAGGGGATGAGGGTGGGATGCAATATGAAGCTACTAGGGTTACCCCAGCACCCTTTTCAGGTTCAGACCTGAAGGCTCCAAGCTCTGGGTGAAGCCTTTATTTCTCTGGGTTGTCGAGGGCACAGCTGGATATCCCCCCGCCCCGGGGCAGCAGGGGGCAGGGCAAAGAGGCTCCCCACCTCCTTTCTGATGTGGCCTCGCCTCTCATAGAGCATCATGACATCGCAACATGGAAGGGGGCACAGTCATGTTAAAAAAGGGCAGGAGGATTCCTCCCCTCCCCCCCCCGGTGTGCCCTTGCCTCTTTCTGGCTCAAAGCTTCTGGGTAGGAGGCAACCCTAGAATCTACTCCTATATTTGCATAAGACATTAAAGGCAGGCCGTGGAGCCCTGTCAGGCACTGCCCCATGCCCTGCCTGACAGACACAGCACTGGGCTTCATGGACTGAAGTGCAAAAACACAGGAGGTGACTGGGTCCGTGGTGGCTCAGAAAAGGCAGGGAGAGCTGGCAGCTACTGTGGAGGCAAATCAGCCAAGCAGAGACTCAGCAACTTGTACGGCTGTGGGGGAGGTTGCCCAGGCCCCCCTGGTGCCCAGCCCTTGAGGTGCTGCATGTGAGAGGCATGAAGCGAAGCCTTTTCTCCTTCCAGGTTTCCCTCTCTCTCAGCGTCCAGAAGTCAAGGGGCAGTAGCACTAGAGCTCTTCTGGGTCACTGCTCCCATAGCAAATGTCCACATCTCCATTTTAGAAAGGAAGACAGAGGGACTACACCCACCCAGGCAGCTGGGATTCCCCATTTCCTGGTGAAGGAGGGCCTGGCTCACACCCCTGATTAAGGGCCATTCCTAATCAAGTTACAGGATGACAGACCTGCACTTTCCTGAACTCTGCCACCCTCATTGCTGGCAGAATGGCTCTGATTTCACCACAAAGGACACCTTCCACCCAGCTCTCCACCCTCCAAAGAGGCGTCTCTAAGCATCCCACCTTATAACTCCCAACCCGCCTCTCAGAAAAGCTCTTCATCTTGTTAAACAGGCATTAGACTAATAGAGAAGGGAGACCTTGCTAGGGTAAGTGGAAGGACAGAAGTTGGTTTGTTTTTGAAACTGCAGACCAAAGTGCTTTGGAGCCTATTAAACCTCTCATAATTTCAGCAGAAATGCCTGGTCAGCAGCCAGAGAACGCTGTACCGATAACAGGCTCTTGCTTATCCCTACCTTGGTCTAAAGTCTGCCACAAAAATAAATAATCGGCAAATTAAAGTTTCTCTCCGATATGGCTGCTTTGCCCCATGTTCTGTTCTGAAGGAGAGATTAGAGCCAATCTGTGATCAGAGCCAGCTCATGATCCTATCAGGGTATTACTGTATTATTGAACTGGGAATTGAATAAACTATTTTAATAGCTAGGATCTTATCAGGGGTCTAGAGCATTAAAATCCAGGAAGAAGTCTGACTTCTGGGACTTTCTGCACTACAAGACAGGATTTGCAGGGCATACAAGGCTTGAGGGTAGAAGCGTTTTCATCTCTCTGCCCCAAATTAACCCAGATTTGTACACAAAACCCATCAATAGAAGCCAGCATTATTTGTTGGGCAACAGCTGTGTCTTGGAAGCTTTACAGACATCCCAAGAGGCTGGTCCTTCCTTGGGGAGCCTGCATTCTAGCTCAAACACTCTGGGCGTGCAAAAGGGCTTTGCAAGAGTTTGGAGGCAGAGTAAAATCAGGTTGAATTCACTCTGAATGTAAAATTATTATTTTGCAAGTGGTCTTTGTTCCCACCACCTTCCACGGCTTACCCTCTTCTCTCTTCACCTGGCTAATTGCTAAATTCCACTGACCACAACGGGGGTAGGGAGGAAGACAAGTATCGCTGCTGCCTCAGCAGCATGGCACAGAGTGGTGCCCCTGCTGTCCAAGATGTCAGGCTGAGCCTGCCTACCCCAGATCTTCAGAGTGGCACACGCCAGCCCATTAAGCCCCATTCAAATAGTAATAATGGGGAGGGTGGAATGAAGCAGCTCCCATCAGGGGTTTAGCTAGCTCCTGCGTCAGCAACAATGGATGGCACACCCCCACATTCTGACTATTGGGAGAAATTCTTATCACTTCCTGGGCTCCTTGCTGAGCTCTGGTTCTCTGACACAGAGGAGCCAGCTCCAGCAAACAGCAACAGTGTTAATTAATCTGGAACATGCTTCCATCCCTGGATAATGCAGTTCACAACCCGAGGACCAGGGTAAGGGCAGACTCCAGAGCACTGCATTTGTGGGACTGCAGTATTTCAACCCACAGGGGATTCACTCAGGGCCACCCTCCCCATCGCCCAGGAGCCCAAGCACCACCTGCAGTCAGACAAATCCAACCCTTGGGAATGGGGGCTTCCAGAATCACGTGGGCCTGAGATTCAGGAGGAATGTAACATTCATTCCCCCCTAACTGTCCCCCCACCACTTTTAAAGTATAATGCCAACTGTACAATTTATTTAGCTTTCTTTTGTCACGTTTAGTGTCCTTAATGAGCAAAATCACTTTTATGCTAACTCTGTTGCAACTGCATGCTGAGAAATAAACTTGTGCAAATTAAACTTGCACAATTATGCAAATGACACACATTATGCAACTTTATTCTACTCAGTGAATTTGCAGAATGTCCCTTTTCTTGTTGCAGGTTTTAGGGGGGCAAGGAGCACAGGTCCTTTCAGAATCAGTATTGACTGGGGTCCCAGTCTGATGTTATGACATGCCCAACCATTAGAGGGAATTTAAAATCAAGCCAAGGCTGCTAGCGGGCATTAAGAATCCCCTAGTACTTTTCACAAGTGCTTTGCCCAGGGAACCATCTTCAATGGGTTTGTTTCCCCACTGCTTGGCACATTTGCCAATCCCATGCAACACAGTAACTGAAAAACAGTGCAAGCACCAATAGGTGGCCTTCTCAGGCCAGCAAATGGGATTGTCATCTTGGGGAGCAGCTATTCCAACAAGGTCTTGGAAACTCTGCTGTCCTTGTCTCACACAGAAGTTGCCGAGGTCAGCTTGCTTCAGGTCCTATTAATTAGTCCATGCCACTGCTGCCATCTCCATTTTGCCTCCAGCCTTTTCCGCCTACCTCCGCTCCATCATGTCCGTTTACAATCCAGTCTCATCCCAAGGTGGCAACATTTCAACTGTTACATCAAGGGACCCACCCGAACAAGTCACAGATGGAGTCTGGGGAGCACAAAGAAGAAAAGATCCTTAGTGCTGGCCCCGAGAGCAGCTTGCTTTTGGACTCTTCACATTGTTTACTCTCAAGTTGCTTACTTCCAACCTTCTGTATTCCAGGGCTTGCATGCCTTCTGTGGCCTGTCACTATAGCATGATTTACAGCTAAATGAACCAGGGCAATATATGGAATTAGCATACTAGTCTCAGCACTACAGACCATACCTGTGGAAGCTGGCAATTAAAAACTTGGCTGGGTGAAGTAGGAGTATGATGAGGGTGGAGAGAATACATAGTAGGCAGAGAACAGAGCTTGCTGTGCAGCAAGAGCTAGCCTGGGGCTCTGTTCTATGCCTGCTCACAACTTCCCTAAGCACAAGCTGCTGTGTTGTGTGGGTGGAGCCCAGAGAAGGCTAATTACTAGTGCTTAGCCCTTCTCTGGGCTCTACCCACAGCACTGTGCTCAGGCAGCTGTGAGTATGCTCAGAACAGAGCTTGCTCACAGCTGCCTGTCAGTAGCTCAAACCCAGAGGCAGGAGTATCTAGAGAGCCCGAGCCAGATTCGCACCCAGTGGATGAGCCATCACTGCTCCATGCCATCTCCTCTCTACTTGTGTCTCCTGGCACCATGCATAAACTTGGTGGATGGGGTCACATGTAGTGCAACCTCAGATGCTGCGGGCCCAAAGTTCAGTGAGTATCAGAGGCAAAGCTAGAGTTCTGCTTCTGCAATCAGGAGCACAAGAGAAGGGGGCGGGGGGGGGGGGGG